>JAYESA010000020.1:119852884-120172884 GCA_036927795.1 Iris macrosiphon
AACAGTGGTATTGCCAGCTAAGGACCACAGGCGAGTACATTCTCTGACAGTTTCCATTATGTTGATTATTTCTATAATTCTGGTTGTATAGCATACATGACTCTAACACTGTTGTTTACACGAGTTAGCATCATTGAGGCCTGTCACGAGGAGTCGTGATTGGAATCCATCGTGCTAGCTGGGAATAAATAAGGAAATATTAGTAGTATATGTGATTATACCCAACTTTACATGCATCATTAGCTCAGCCACACCTCACGTCGGTGCAGCCTTACCCTTACATGCCTCATCGCTATTACATCTGGTTAGCCTGACCTGTTGGGGATGATCGCTAATCAATGTAATGAGTCATATAGTCCCAAGCCGATCACATGATATACTGATGTTTTACACACTTAGTTAGATGATTCTTGACATGTATCTTGGTAGATTGATCTTGCATTTCCATATATTTTAGTTATTATTCTTGTACACACTTACATACCAGTTCATTGTTCTTGTGTGTACTTATAGTTCTATTCATTACTAGATGCATATTGATGATGATGTTCCAGTATTTCTTATTCCAGCATTTCTTTTATTCCAGTATTTCTATTTCCAGTACATCCATACTCGTCAGTATCTTTTATTGCCAGTTGTTCATATATATCTTGTATCTCTTTACACTGTGTTATAATTTTTGTCAATATATGTGGAACTGCTATTAGAGGTGTATTTCGTTCCAATCTTGACTGGATATATTTTCCAGAGAATCTTGAGGATTTTTGTACCACGCACTACGGACCAGGTATAGATGCAGACTATGTCCCAGAGATCCTAGAGGAGACTATGCTTCTAGATGAGACATTACCTGCGGCTATCTAGATAGTATTTATTTATGCTTGAGACTTATGGAGGTTATTTCAGTTTATGTTTAGACTTATGTTAAGTTTAATTGGAGACTTGTGTTGGACAGCTAGACTGTGAGTTATCTTTATGTTTGAGATATGGTGTTTAACTATGTCATTCCCTTTTATCTTTTATCGTGCCTTATAGTTGTTGTGATTGAGTTACATTGTGAGATTATTGTGATATGTATATTGACCTCCTTATGGAGATGGATATCATTGACAGGTGTTTAGCTATATAGTATTACTGTGACCTAGACAGCGTTCTACCGTCGATACTGCGGCGTAGGCTGGACGTACCCACGCTCTCGTGCCCCTATACCGGGTGCGGGTCATGACACATTTTTAGTGGTGGCCCATGTAGGTCTAGTTTCGCAAGTTATGCGATATCGTGGTAGTGCGACAACTTAGTTGTACTGGTGCGAGCCTGTGCTAGGATATAGGAAATAGGATCTAGGATGAGAATATGCTCAATCACACTAGGAAATTCTGAACTTCATATTGCTATTCTAATGGATTGCTCCTTTAGCACTTTACTGTCCTTCCTTAATAATATCATATCTATCATCTTAATTGATTCTTTGATCTGTATTCAGGATGCCGCCGAATACTAAATCTGTGGGAGTGGGAGCAGCAAATTTAGAGAGGACTGCCACCTCTCAACCTAACGAACAGATACCGGGAGATCCTCTTACATCTCCTGTTCGTGTGGGAGTGTCTGCAGCTAACGGGATTCCTCCTCCACCTATACAGAGGATTGCCCCAGCTATGAAAGACAACCTTCCACCACCACCGACACCGATTCCCGGAGGAGTGCCCACTAACGGGGACAGATGTTCGCACTGATGCAGGGCATGCTAGAGGCCCAGAGAGTAACAGAAGAAGCTCAGCGTATTCAAGATGAGGCTCAGAGAGTGCAAGCAGAAGCACACTAGGCGCAGACCAAACTGATAAGAGAGAGCATGGAGAATGCTCATCAGGTGACTCTCCAGGCTGTGGAGAGAGTAGCACGACAACCGCAACATCAAGGTCAACAACAACAGAGGCCCGGTACCATAGTGGACTTTAAGAGGATGATGCCTCGAGAGTTCAAAGGCACATAAGGAATACTATATGCTGACGAATGGTTAGAAGACATAGAGAGGAATCTGCGCTTATCACAGATTCCAGAGATTCTTCAGATAGAGGCCGCTGGCAGTCAGATGTTTGATATCGCACTGACGTGGTATCGTACAGAGCCGAGACTCGCCGCTGAAGGACTTACTTGGGAGGACTTTAAGGAACTCTTCAAAGAGAAATTCTTCCGGACGTAGCCTTGGGAGCATTAGAAAGTCAGTTCCATGACTTAGTCCAAGGAGGCATGTCAGTCAACGAATATGCTGCAGAGTTTTGTCGATTGAGTCAATTTGCGCCATCGATGGTTCGAGATCCAGGAGACAGAGCTCGAAAATTCAGGAAGGGATTAAATAGGGAGATCAAGTCTCGTACTTCGGGACGACGTACTGCTACATTTGAGGGTATTCTGATGGATGCCCAGATTTTTGAAGACGACTTGGACCTCAGGCCCAAGAGAGGACGCGACACATCTGGAGCAACAGAAGGTAACACAGGACCAGCCAAGCACCCATACTTTCAACAATAACAACATAGGCTGTACCAGCAGCAACACCACCAGCAACACCAGCAACATGCACCAGTTCGAGGACATGCTCAACAATAACAACCACAAAGACATAATCAACTCGTTGCCTAATGTTCGTATTACGAAAAGATGGGACACACAAGAGACATCTGCAGAAAAAGGTTGGGCACTTGCTTATCGTGTGGATCAACAGCACATCAGCTGAGGGACTGCCCAGCTATTCAGACTCTCCAGGGAGGAGCAGCAGCTCAAAGAGGACCAACCAGAGCACCCATTGTACCAGGAGGCCAGCAGAGAGGACCTCCACTTCCACCGCAGCAGGAGAGGTTTGCTCAGCAGCAGCAGCAGCAGAGAGGAGCACCACAAGGATGATATTACGCCATGACCACTGAAGAGGCCAAGCCAGCTGGAGACGTGATTTCAGGTTCAGTTTTACTCGATTCTATTCCAACACTTGCATTATATGATTCTGGCACTTCTCATAGTTTCGTATCTGTATCTTATGCCCTTAAGCATCATTTAGAAATGGAACCATTAGATAGGACTTGCAAGATCACGACAAGAGGAGGCATTATCCTAGTCCGTAATTATTGTAAGGATCGAAGAGTGTCATTGGAAGGCCGAGAGTTGAGCATGAGTTTACTCGTCATGCCACTTCCGGAATACGATATTGTACTCGGAATGGACTGGTTAAGTAAACACCATGCTTCTATAGATTGTCACGGAGGTAGAGTAGTATTTCGACCACCAAGAGGACCAGAGTTCGAGATCGTCAGAGGAGCGGAGCAGAGACACTTTTTGCGGAGCCAGGATGGAAGAAGAAGAGTTACCGCATCCACTTATAGCGGAGTTCCTGGATGTATTTCCAGAGGAGTTGCCAGATTTGCCGCCAGACAGAGATGTTGAGTTCTCTATAGACTTGATACCAGGAGCGGAGCCTATTTCGCAACATGTCTATAGAGTTAACAACAACGAGTTAGTAGAACTAAAAAAACAAGTAGAGGAGCTACAAGACAAAGGTTTCATTCGGTCCAGCTCATCGCCATGGGGAGCACCGGTATTATTCGTACCAAAGAAGGATGGCACGGTATGTATGTGTATCGATTATAGAGCCTTGAATAACCTCACTATCAAAAACAAATACCCGCTGCCGAGGATAGATGATTTTTTCAATCAATTAAGCGGAGCAAAGGTGTTTTCAAAAATAGACTTGAGATCAGGCTATCACCAGGTGAAGGTGAAGAAAGAAGACATACCGAAGACCATATTTCGGACCAGATATGGCCAATTTGAATTTACAGTAATGTCGTTTGGTTTAACCAATGCACCAACAGTATTTATGAACTTGATGAACAAGGTGTTCCACCAGTACCTTGACAAGTTCGTAGTGGTGTTTATAGACGATATTCTAGTATATTCAAAAACCCCAGAAGAGCATAAAGAACGTCTGAGGATAGTCTTAGAAACTCTCAGGAGAGAGAGATTGTACGGGAAGCTTTCAAAGTGTGAGTTCTTTCTTGACAAAGTTGAATTTCTTGGACATATGATAACGGGTGACGAAATTTCAGTTAAGCCAAAGAAGATAGAGACAGTGGAGTCATGGGCTACCCCCGGTACGGTAGCTGAAATCAGGAGCTTTCTCGGACTAAAAGGATACTACAGAAGATTTATGCAAGACTTCTCCAAGATTGCAGAGCCAATGACTAGGTTGACCAAGAAAGATGTAGAATTTGTCTGGACAGAAGAATGTCAAGCCGCATTCGATGAGCTGAAGAGGAGATTGACGACAGCACCAGTTTTGACGTTGCCATCAGGGACAGGTGGATTCACTATCTACAGTGATGCTTCAGGAAAAGGGTTGGGTTGCGTTCTTCAATAACACGGGAAAGTAATTGCCTATGCTTCAAGATAATTGTGCCCTCATAAAAAGAACTACCCCACTTACGATTTAGAGTTAGCGGCAGTTATCTTTGCCCTAAAGTTGTGGAAGCACTATCTGTACGGAGAGCGTGTAGAGATCTTCACAGACCATAAGAGCTTAAAGTACGTGTTTACACAGAAGGAGCTGAACATGAGATAGAGAAGGTGGTTAGAATTGATAAAGGACTTCGATATCTCATTACAGTATCATCCAGGGAAAGCCAACGTAGTCGCCGATGCCTTGAGCAGGTATCCAATGGCTATGTGTTTGACTTCGGATAGACAATTATTAGCTGATCTTGAGAGATTGGGAATTGAAGTATTAGTTCCAGGAGCTGAGATTCAGATGTGGGGACTGCAGATACAATCAGAGCTGATGGACAGAATTAGAGCTGCGCAGTATGATGATGAAACTCTAAGGAATATTAGAGCACAAGTTCAGACATGATTGATAGATGACTTCACTATTGCAGATGATGGATCCTTACGACATGGCACGAGGATGTTCGTGCCATGTGGAGAGCTGCGCGAAGAAGTTTTGCAGGAGGCACATCGCTTTCAGTACTCGATGCATCCCGGAGCCAACATGATGTATCAAGATTTGAGGGAGCATGTATGGTGGTATGGTATGAAGCGCGAAGTAGTATATTTCGTATCCCGCTGTTTAGTATGCCAACAGGTGAAGGCAGATCGACAGAGGCCAGGAGGATTGCTTCAACCTTTACCCATTCCAGAATGGAAGTGGGAGCACGTTGTTTGTGGTATTAATCGAAAGAACAAAATATTTATAAGACGAGGTTTACACGAAACCCGCTTTCTTTGGTTTACAAACAAACTTGTACAATTTGATCCTATACGAGGATGTGGGAGTACAATTTATTTAATCTGGATAAATGACTGCTATAGGTGTCTGATCTGCAGTCGATCACTTTAGCCCTTAGACTACACGATGGTGAAGAAGTGCCGTGGAAGACGGAAAGCAGCTTCGAAGGTGGCGAAAGAGGGTGGATGCACGATGCCAATGTCGTCGATCGCTACTCTTCGCCTGGGCTCTGGATGCTTCTCTCTCTCTCAAAGACTCTTCGACCTCTCTTTAATCTTCAGTGGTTCGACCCGTGGTTCGATCTCTTTGGAGGTTTTTTGACCAATTTCTTCGACCTGGTACGATATTTTTTTGGAAGTTCGACTTGTTCCTCTGTTGATAGAGGCCTCTATTTATAGAGTTTTAGTGACAGTGACCACTCAGTCGACGTAGAAACCGAGTAGTAGAAAGTACAATACCCTTTTACACAACGGTTAAAATAACCAATGCCTACGTATAGATGACCTTTTGAATGAGCGTGTGACGCGGGTCCAACTAAGGGACAAAACGCGTATAATCACTACGGAGATCACGGCGTAGAAGCCACGTAGGTAGGTATCCCTCGTATAGAAGAGGTTGGCGTAGAAGCCAAATGTCTGTCACCATGGCGTAGAAGCCAAGTAGGCATAGAAGCTGAGTAGGCGTAGAAGCTTGATGGCATAGAAGCCGAATAAGCACAGAAGGCCGAATGAGCATAGAAGCCGAGCGGGCACAGAAACTGAATGGGCGTAGAAGCCGAGCAGGCACAGAAGCTGAATGGGCGTAGAAACCGCTGCGTAACGTGCCAGAGTAATGATGTGGACGTCTTAGCCGAAATTACGGCTATTGGAGATATAATAAAATATCTCGCATTAAATGCAGAGATCTGCCATCATCTTGTGCATTAATTGCAGAGGCGTGTTCTGAAGGCCTGCCACCGTTCTGAGCATTAGGTGCAGAGACGTGCCTCGAGCCTTATACGAAGAGCAGCTTTTGACGTGGCAGTCTGTTTGTCTTTCGCGGAGCGTAAACAGCTCACGTCTGCCTGTGTAAAATAAGGCACCGTATCCCCTTGTATGCGTAAAAGCAGTTTCCGCTGAGGGGATGTCAGTAAACGACGGTTCAGTGATATTTAATCAAATCCTCTGCATTAAATGCAGAGATCCGCCATCATACCGTGGGGCGCATCCCGAGTGGTCTGCCATCGTTTCCAGCCGTCGTCTGGGTAGCCGTGCAGCACTTTTTGTCAGGAGTCAGATGTCAGGTTCATTGCGTGATTTGACAGGTTCATTTCGGGGAAGACGAAGCGTTCCTCGTACGCTTTAATGCGGCTTTGAAAGCGGATGAGTTTTACGCCATGGAGGCAATGAAGCACCCCGTATACGCTGAAGCAGCCTGGGCATACTGCATTTACGTGGATGGTCCCTTCATATTTTATGCTGTGCTCAGCGAAAAAGGCTTCGTTGCACTCTTGATGGCCCTGGGGTCCCCTGCTTACGCTGCCCTGCATCACCATGTTGCGTAGAGCTATCCAGCGTATTTTTTATGCTTCTACAAGACCTCCTTCAAAGCTTTCAAATTCCTTGGAATTTGGAACACTTTGAATGAAGTATGAACCGCTCCTCGTAACTCGAAACATTTCTGAATGGAGCGTTGAAACGGTCGATGCTGACTTTATGGCGGATTTATTGGGGATCGGTGTGACCTCTCTCGCCTTTAAAAGGCTGAAGAGTTTAACCTGTCTTTCCTACATTCCTTTCGCCACACAAGGATGATCGCCGGAGTCCGTCGGGTCGATCTGAGGAGGAGGAAGACCATGTTCTTCCAGCATGTAAGGGGCCGAAAAAGACGGCATCTTCGAGCAAGTGTCATCTGCAATAATGGACCATGGAAGGATATTATAGCCTCCCTTGCTCGGGATAATCAGCAACTTTTTATGGTGGTTCTTCGGGAGAAAGGAAGGGTCGTATTAGACCACACAACTTGCAAGTTGTATATTTTCTCCTGAGACTTCCGCGGACGAGAGAAGACAAACCGTAACTGCCGTCCTCGATCGAGTTGGGTTAAAGAAGCCTCAACTAGATCTGATATGGCGTATGGAGGATGGGCCCTAAAGAAGTTTAGGTAGGCCCAGTGCTGTATCCTCCCGCCAGCAACCATCTTCTTGTTCATGACTGTGGAAGTCGATGAACTGCCATGGAAGAAGAGGAAGACCTTCACCGATGCGAGAACCTGTCAGAATAGATCCTGGGGGTGGCCTTCCGATGAAGATGAGGATTTTCCTCATATGTAACCATGAAAAATGAAGAAAAACCCCTTGTAGACAGGATTTCCCTCACATGTAATCATGATTTTGCTTTTAATAAAATCTTCTTCTTCTTCTTCTGTGCATATGATTGTCTTGCCATACTTTGTTGCTGTGAAGTCTGAATATTTGTAGCTTCGACACGTCTGATTTTTTACGCCGACTCTGTTTTAGAAAGAGTGCTAGGTCCTGTCCTGTCTTTTACGCATAACTAGATATGCGTAGAAAGCCGCTTTAGCATTCGAGTGTTCGAACTGTCCTACTGTTTTAGGAGTGAGAAACTGCATAGAATTCTGAACTACTACCTCTGACAAACAGAATTTTTTTGTTCAGACATCATCTTCAAGAATGTTTTCTCGAAAATCCCTTGGAACAGGGTCGAGAAATGGCTGTCAAACTGAGTTGCCATCTTGATAGATGAAATATTCAGACTGGAGTCTAGATGAACTTCGAATCGACCCATGAAGAAGAGTAATTTTCCAATATTTAACTCTACTTGCTTCGGGTACTTAGGATATCTTGAGGTCAAGAACGAGTATCTTCTGTGTGAACTCTTTGCAATTGACCGCTTTGAGAACCGTTCAGATGTACGCGTAATCTGGCCGGCGTATCTTTCAGATGTGCGGGAAGTCGTGGAGCGTGAAATCATTTGTCTGTAGCCTCTGAGCATAAACTAAACACCATCGAGCGTAAAATCATAGACTTGTGGTTCCTGAGCGTAAAGTCGTAGGTTTGTAGCCTCTCGAGCATAAAAGCTACTGAGCACAAAGGCATCTGGGCGTAAAATCTGACTTGTAGCCATCGAACGTAAAGCCGTAGATTCATAGCTGTCGAGCGTAGAAAGCTCCTTAGCGTAGAACTGTAGATTTGTAGCTTCTGAAAAGAAAATTTTTCCGAGCGTGAAGTCGTGGATCTATTGCTTCCGAGCGTAAACTAAGCGCCACCGAGCGTGAGATTATCGATTTGGTATCTGCTGAGCGTGAAGTCGTAGGTTTGTAGCCTCTCGAGCATAAAAGCTACCGAGCACAAAGGCATCCGGGCGTAAAACCATAGACTTATAGCTTGCGAGCGTAAAACCGTAGATCTGTTGCTATCGAGCGTAGAAAGCTCCTTAGCGTAAGAACCGCTGACCTGCTTTGCGCGAAAAACTTTTCGAATTCGCTGACTGTCCACCTTCTTTGAATAATAGGCTGACGTAGGACCCAATCATAACCGAATATTAATTAGGAGATTTGGTTCGGGGTCCGAGGAGTCCATCCAAACTCTATATATATCCCAAGTTTTCTGAGGGAAAAACTTTTCATCCGTCTTCTGCGAAAGAAAGCCTTCGACAGTTCGAGTTCTTTTTCGAGTCTTCTCCGAGTCTTCAAAGTTTCCAGTAATGGTCTCGAAACAATCCTCCTCCTATAAAGGAAAGAAGGTTGATTCTTCTTCTCGTCCTTCGGCTCAAGCGAGAGCGCCTCTGGTTAGACAGGACGAACCTCATTCTGAGCGGAGCAGCCCGCCGATGAGCAGTGCACCCGGCCTGAAAGGTAGAGCTTTTGAGATGAATGAGGACGACTAAAAAATCCTTCGCACACATTGAACGTGACCGCGCTAGGTCGTCTTCTGTGCTGATAGCCTCTTCGAGGAGGATGATGCACTGAGACGTTTTATCTTTTACGCCCATATTTCTAATGTGTCAGCGTAAAAACTCCAGATTTTCGCAGTTGAGCGTAAAAGCTTTGACTGCCGAAAACTTGGTGTATACTGTAAAAATCTGAACTTTTACGCTCGTGGATGAAAATTCTGGCGTAATAGCTCGAACCTTGACAATCTGGCGTAAGGCACAGACAGTATACTGCCGACTTGAATTTTATGCTTCTGGATGAAAATTCCGGCGTAAACGATCAAGTTTGTACAGTCTTGGCGTAGAGCTTAGACCGTTGTCTCTTAGCATGTGCTGCAATATTATAATACGCCTAGTATAAAACTGATGTGTTTTTCTTGCACCCTTGTAGTTAACTTGGGTGAGTCTCCGCTAGCCGAGGTAATGGGTTCTGCCGCCGGGCTGCTGCACTCTAACTATCTGGAGGATCTGTCCCATGTGATATTTCCTATCTCTGGGCCCCAATATCCCAAAGGAAGGGAAATCTTGATATCGGCTCAGGGTGAGCGAACGCTGCTGAACATGATTAATGGAGAGCCCTTAACGTATGTAGACGAGGACCAGTATATAAAGTCGGCCTTTCTCTTCGGGGACATGATTGATAAACAGTCCCAGATGAAGCCAAAGAAAGAACTCTGGGTTTGTCCTGTCGGGAAGTTGGTCTTGAGTCTGCCCAAGATGCCGAGAGATTATCCTATCTCGGCATTCTTCCATGCTACACATCCCAGGAAGATGTCGTGGATGCTGACTCTCGATCTTCACGGTAGGCCGGGGAAGATCTTCTACCAGAAAGGATCTGGCATATTTGTCAGCCGCCCTTCCGGTCATGTAACATCGTTCAGGGGATTGTACCCGGGCAGTGTCCCGAGTGAAGACAACTTGGTGCTCCAGCCGGTGCAATTGCCGACCTTTTGCAATGATTTCATGGGGCGCGGAGGAGTATACCCCAAGGCGAATCCTCGATGTAATGGGTGGATGACCCCAACAAATCTTCAATGGGCTCGCTTAGTTGATTGGGCCTTGGAGCATTTTCAGATCGAGTTGGAGAACATCGGTCTGTTGGCAGCTGTGAGTGCCACCAGTGTTGGGTTACCTCCTAACCCTAACCTGTTTCTGGCACTGATGGAGCAATATATTTCGCTCACCGGGACTTTCGCCACTCCGCTGGGGGAGTTGGGATTGGCCCTCCATGAGATGGCAGAGATCTCGAGACTGCCGATGGGGGATACTCCGTATGAAGAGTATGTTCCCACGAACCGGGAGTTGGGGGATTCAGACCCTCGGGTAGTGGAAGTGTACCAGGAGCTGATGTGCCACTACCTTGCTTGCACCACCTTCTATGCTGAGCCTTCAGATTTGGCTCACACCAGTAAATGGACGTCCTACCTCTTTTTTCACCGGGCTAGAGCTGCTCAGCCGGAGAAAGTCTTGGAAGGCAAGGATGAGCCTGTGAATCCTCTGAGCGTGCTTACTGCTCAGGAAGTCGACGATCTTTTGGAGGATGCTAGGGCTCCGGATCAGATCCTCGTCGAAGGGATAGGAAGATATCCTGCAGGTACTAAGGCCTACAGCTATCTGAGGCATTGCAGTAGGGCTCTATCCAAGGAAGCTCAACTGGCTGGCTTTCTCTCTATATGGCTGCGCCGACTGGTGGTACCCGGCATCGCATCTGCGGATCGTATTCACCGTAACACCTTATGGCCTGCAGTGCGTCTGGTGTTTGGGGCGGGACTGGGCTTGCTCCCTGCCATGGTGTGCCGCATACAAGCTGGCCTGAGGGCGATGACTGAGGCGCTGCTCGCTGATGAAGCTCGGCGTGAAAGCTTTCCCCGAGTGGAATTACCATACCTGTATTTGATGGGATGGTTAATTCTCCATAACCCCCGGATGATGTCTCCCGGTTTCGGCAGTAGCTTGGGGGGAGTTTCTTGCTGAATTAAAAGAAATCCTCTTGGAATGTGCTGACAGTTTTAGACTGTCGGCGGGTGCTGCATTGCGGCCATAGCTGGAAGCTCCTTTGCACTGTCCCCTCTGTTCATCGCAACCAATCGGGAATTAGGCTTGAGGACTCAGGTAGAGTTACGACCACTCTTTCTTCTGAAGCCTTAAATTGGTTGGTCTGCATTAGACCTTCCCACATGTTGTACAGAAGTGAAGACCACTGCTTCTTCGAACCCTACCTTCCTAGTCGGTTTGCCAGGCAGTTTGGGTATGATCAGTTGCATGTGGGCAACGCCGTCACTAGCTTCAGGTCCAGAGGTGGACTCATCGATGGAGCGAGGGGATGGCGATATTTTATCATAGGCTGTACTGGGGCAATTTTTATTGTGCTGGTCGTCACACCTTCTACGGAGCTGCACATCCTACATTTGTATGCCCAGTTCTATGTGGCAACGAACACCTTCCATCGCGATTTTGATATGTATGGAAGCTTTAGGGTGCCCTCTTCCAAGCCTGGGGGAAGGGTCGAAGTCCCCTCGATTTCTTCTGACGAGGGTGACGAGTCCGCTACTCCGGATGAGCCTCTCGTATCGATACCGAGGGGTGAAATACCTCCGCCTGCAGGGGCTTTGGTAATCTCTAGGAAATGAAGGGTTCCCGCTCCGAAGGAGGCTTCCCCTCGTAAAAGGACGAAGAAGATGGTCACTCGTCCTCTCCGGATTTCTGGCGTTGAGGCTCCTGGAAGTGAGCCTGCTTCTCCCCATGTCGGAGATGATTCTTTGATTGGGGGTTCCTTGCCTTTTAGAGAGGGACCTTCTACAGTTTCGGCCGGTGGCGCTGGAGAATCTCAGCTGGAGGCTGCTATCGCTGCTATGCTTCAGGTAGTGGAACGAAGTCGCCTTCAAGGCTGGTTATAAGATTCCATATACCTTTGTCCGGATCAGCATTGGGAGAGGCCCCTGCCATGCCCGTCAGCGCTTCTAGCGAGATTCCAATTGATGAGTCTCAAGTGGATCTCGGCGAAGACCTGGAAGAGTGTTTGCCAGCATCAGTTAGCAGGCCCCCTTCTCCAGGTATGACAGCTTTCCTAGCATCACTGTCATCTTTTCGTGCTTCTTCTTTAGGAAAATTAATATCATGTTGACATTAACTTTCTCTTGTCTTCTTCTCAGGGGACGACCTCTTCGGGGAGGGCAATGTATATGCGCCCTTAGGCTTCGTGTCAGGTCCTGGCGTTGATACGGAGGTGCCTGATTTTGAAGAGGAAGCATCTTCGGGTGCCGGCTCGCCTGCCGACGAGGTTTTGATACCTCAAGAAGACGACCCTGTCGTTGCGACAATGCCTCCTTCGAGTATGCTGGTTACTTCGTTTGGTGTTGGCGCTTCCTCTTTTGTCGCACCACCTGTTGAGGCGAGGACTGTGGCCACGTCGATTGTGGTCGCCTCTGGAGCGAGGTTCGATAACATTGCAGCCGCCCCCAGCGTGTATTCGGGTCTAGCTGCACTGACCGAGCAATATACCAGTATCTTCTACAACACTTTGAAAACATTGATATCAATGGTGTTGGAGAAGAATCTGAACTTTGAGCGTCTGAAGAAGTCCTCTCGGTTTTCGATAGAGGCGATCAGGGACCTTGGTGATACTGGGTTAGCTGACGCCCTGGAGGAGGTAGTTAATGGTTTGGAGCAACCCATTAACGAATACTCGCAGCTATCCTAAGGCAACATCGAAGCTCTGGCCCAGGTTAGACACAACTCCTTGACTACGCAACTTGTTGAAAAGATGGAAGACCTGAATAAAATCATCCAGACAAATCAGCGGGAGATGGATGAAGGAAAAGTCGTCTTGGAGGAGGCTATTGCTCTTCAGACGAAGTGCCAGGCCGAGCATGACGGGAATGCAGTGAGGGTCCTTAAACTGGCGATGAAGCTTGCTCAGGTGAAGGAATGGGCTTCTCAGTCGTCAGAAGGTCTCGATGTGGTGAATGGTCGACTGGTCATAGCAAAACAGAACTTGGCGAGAAAGGATGTCGCTCGCGCTAGTTTTCTTCCAGCTAGAGCCGAGCTATCCCTCCTGATTAATGACGAGGCACGGCTGGAGCGGGCCCGCGCTGATGTCTTGGATTCCAGGAATGAGAAGATGGCCAGACTGGCGCAGCAGATTCGCGATTTGACTGCTCCCCCTTCATGATATACTTTTGCTTTTGCTTTTCAATGTACTTCCGCTCTTTTTTGGGAATAATAAAGAGGCTTTTCATCTGACTTTGTGGACCCATCATTTCGGAATGTAAATGACGGGTTTGGGTGAGAGTGATATCAGAGGTAGTATGGACGTGATAGACTCTCGGTAAACTTTAGCAGGGCGTATCTATTCAGAGGTCATATGGACATGATAGAATACGACCCAACTAGTTTCGTTTTGGAAGTAGTTTTGTCAGAATGAGATTTTCGCCTTATTCCACTTGAGCAGAGAAGGTTAAGCATAGTACCTTTTCAGGAATTTGTCATTGATAGGAGCCATTAGTAGGTCTCCATTAGGCTGGACTAACCTGTAAGCGCCGTTTGAGAACGTTGTCTCGATCACATAAGGGCCTTCCCATTTGGGCTGAAATTTGCCCTTGCTCCTGTGAGTAAGAATCATTGGCCTTCTTACAGTTAAGACTAGCTCGCCAACTTTGAACACTCTTTCCTTTACTTTTTGATTAAAAGCTCTGGAAATGCGCGCTTGATAGAACGCGATGCTCTGTTGAGCTTGAAGGCGTTTCTCGTCTAATCCTTCTAGCTCCTGAAGCCTTAAAAGGTCATTCTTTTCCCGAGTTAACTCATTAGCGACTGATATCCTGAGTGACAGGATTTGAATTTCGATGGGAAGAACTGCTTCACTCCCGTAGACCAGTGAAAAAGGGGTACAACCTGTCGGTGCTCGGACCGTTGTGCGGTATGCCCAGAGACATTCTCCCAGCTTCTCGTTCCAATCTCTCTTGTTCGAGGAGACAAACTTCTTCAAGAGTTTGATAATGGTTTTGTTGAAGGCTTCCGCCAAACCATTAACAGCTGGATAATACGCCGTAGAGGCAACATTTTGTATCCAATTTTTATCGCAAAATTGATGAAATGCTTGGCTGATGAACTGAGGCCCATTGTCATAAATTATCCTTAAGGGAATCCCAAAGCGATAAATGACGTGATGCTTGATGAAGCTGATCACATTAGATGTTTTTACCTCAGCGAGAGGGATCGCCTCTGCCCATTTGGAGAAGTAATCCGTGATGGCCAGTATGAACCGGTGTCCTCTGGAAGAAGACGGGTGAATAGGACCAATGATATCCATACCCCATGCTTCGAAAGGCCAGGATGCAACCGTAGGATGTAGATGTTCAGACGGCTGATGTATGAAGTCTGCATGAACCTGACAGGCCTTGTATTGTTTGGCATACTTGATTGCGTCTGCGATCATAGTGGGCCAGTAATAGTCCATTCTCCTGATACGATCCTGTAGCTTAGGACCGGGTTGATGCGCCCCGCATACGCCGTCGTGGGTTTCGCGAGTAATCTGCTGTGCTTCGTCATTAGAGAGACATCTCAATAGTAGTCCGTCGTAGGTCCGGCGATATAGGCATTATGAAGATGCATCGAAGTAGAAGCGTAATGATCGTCTTTTGTCGGATGCTGCTTCTTTAGGGTTGTCCGGCAAGATTCCGTATGCCACGAAATCTATAAAGGGACTTTTCCAATCTCTCGTAGGAGGATCGGTGTTCACAGCATAACTGTGTTCGATGTGAGAGTTGTTCTTCACACAAAATAGATCTCTGTTAAGAAGGATTACCGAATTCTGCCTTCTTATAGGAGTAGCTAAATCTGCAGCTAGACTGGCTAGGGCATCAGCTTCCAGATTCTGAGATCGAGTTACATACTCAAGGAAGAATCCTTTGAATGTCACGACTATCTCGACCATTGCTTGGTGATAGGGGATGAGGTCTGGATTTTGGACTTCATATATTCCTCTTACTTGATTGACGATAAGCAGAGAATCACCAAAAGCTTCCAGAGATTCGACCCCCAGCTCTTTAACGACTTGGAGCCCGATTAGTAGAGCGTTATACTCCGCCACATTGTTGGAACAGGGCTCATTAAGAGAGTATGCTCGATAGATGACGAATTTATCGGGAGTAACCAGGACAATTCCTACCCCTGAAACCACGTTTCCCTTGGGACCAGTCCTGGAGGCGCCGTCGAAGAACAGTTTCCATGCGTCACTTTCCATTACGGAACTACATTCTGCAACTTCGTCGGGAATGTCCTCGTATAATTTGGAGGCTTCCAGGATCGGATGAGCAGCTAGAAAGTCAGCCAATGCTTGGCCTTTGATGGACTTCTGAGGGATGTACACCATGTCATATGGTGTCAATAACATCGCCCAAGTCGCGAGTCGGGAGTTAAGAACACTTGGCTTGTTCATCAGTACCCGAAGAGGATTGATCTTAGAGATGATGTGAATAGTCTGGCCGGTGACATAGTGCCGCATCTTCTGGATAGCGAACATCAGAGCCAAACATTCTTTTTCTACTGGACTGTACCGGTGCTCAGCTCCGATCATCATTCTACTTAGATAGTAGATAGCCTATTCATGTCCCACATCGTTCTTCTGTGCGAGAAGAGCTCCCAGAGAATGGTCTATTGCTCGAACGTACAGGAAGAATGGTCTTCCTATAACGGAAGGCACCAGAACTGGCGGACTAGTGAGGTAGCGCCTGATATCCCCGAATGCTTGCTGACAGGCTTCGTCCCATACGAAGGATACACCTTTCTTCATGAGATGAGAAAAAGGCTGACATCTTCCAGAGAGGTTGGATATGAATCTTCGGATATAGGCCAGACGACCTTGAAATCCCCTGAGTTCCCTCAGATTACGGGGTGGTCGCATTTCCAAGATGGCCTTGACTTTATCAGGGTCCACTTGAATGCCTTTGGCGGTAATGACAAATCCCAGGAATTTGCCACTAGATACACCCAGAAAGGACTTTGTAGGATTCATTTTGAGTTGATGTTGGCGCATCAGCTCAAATACCGTCTTCAAGTCCTGGATGTGATTGACCCTGAGGCAGTTTTTGACAGCTATATCGTCTATATAACATTCCACTGTCTTGCGTAAATGCTTGTGGAATATGTTACTCATAGCCCGTTGGTAAGTAGCCCCGGCGTTCTTCAACCCAAAGGGCATGACCGTATAGCAATATACCCGCAGTGGTGTTCGGAAGGCAGTATGCTTCTCGTCTTCAGGATGCATCTTGATTTGATTGTATCCTGAGAATCAGTCCATAAAAGATATACGTTCAAAACCGCAGGTATTGTCAATCATGATGCCTGTAATGGGAAGAAGAACGGGAAAGTGCGAGTCTGCACCATATGGCATGGTTTGCATTTGGAGTTCTTCCTAGACTTAGCTTTAGCAGCATTAGTCTCTTCCTCGAGCTCCGATACTAAATTCGGATGAACCCACATGATCTTGCCCCGCCGGGTGGTTAAGGGTACCAGGTCATGATTTTGACCCCTAGCTGGAGGGAGATTGACGATATTCATCATTGTCCGGGAAATATGTGTCACACCGTCCGATACTTCTTGGGGAGGCAGATTGCCAAGTTGTCGGGAGATCATGTTGGCCATGACCGTCTTCTCGGTGTTGTGCAGAGTGATGGCCTTAGCATCGATCAGCCCCTGGATCTTCCTTTTCAGTATGTAACACGCCTTGGTCGGGTGGTGTACGTATCTGTGGAAGATGTAGTACTTGGGGTTGCTGGCACTGTCGACCTCACTGGGCCGCCTCTCCTCCGGAAGGGTGATCTTGCCACCCTTGACGAGACACTCGAATATACTCGGAATATCGTCATCGTCGAAAGAGTACACTTCGACGGGCCTGGAAGTCCCAGGTTTTGTCTGCGTGGTTGCCGTAGTCTTTTGTCTGGATGTATTGATTGCCAGAGCTTCTTTTCCTTTGGAACTGCGAGGATGGTCGCCGTTGGGGGATGACCTTTTGCCTCTGTCGGAGGTAGAGATCATAATGCCATTGTCGCGCGCCTTGTGACTGTTGTCATCGGCGGCCACTGCTGAGATGATGAACGAGGGCCAATCATGGAACTGATATGGTCCTGTGAACACCGAGACCACGGAAAGGAGGTTCTTCCTGCAAATGTCCACCAATGCAGAGTCTGGAACTCCTGGAGGCATCTGTAGCGTGGCTTGACGAAAACGTTCGATGAAGGTACGAACGCCCTTTTTTTCCCTCTGCTTGACTTCGATGAGAGAGGACATAGACATGTCCATTCCTCCCTCGTAGAATCGTGTGAAGAATAAAGCCTTGAAGTCTTCGAAGGAAGTAATGCAGTTGTCCGCCAGGCTGCGGTACCACTGGTAAGCCACTCCTGAGAGACAGTCCTTGAACACCCGAGTGAGGAGGGCGTCATTCCCTTGTAGCTGTCACGCCCCGATCCCGTGGAATCGTTAGTCGTCCCCCGGGCGTGACCGCCGTGCGGGCCTAGGTTGCGCACCGCACAAGGCTAAGTATTTTTGTTTCGCATAGCGAGCACATATTCAGAGTACGCAGATAATTGAAACACATATTGAAACATGGAAAAGTTCTCTTTTATTGATAATATGAACATCTATTACAAACTCCTTGAACTGAGTCATATGGATTGCCTCTATGGGCTTACAAAAGTGTTGACACAAAATGAGATAGCAGTCCTTTACATTACATCCTTTTACTTAAACTCAAAATATAAGACCTTGGGTCGGAACGACTGCTTTGCCACGAAGTTGCATGGTTGCTTGGTGGCTAGCTTCTAACTTCAAAATGCTTCTTCTTCATCGTCAAAATGCTTCAAAGGGAGCACGGTCGAGGCGTGCCTACAACTGGACTGGATTGGGGGTTTGTCTCTTGTTCCTCGCTCGGTTCTTCCTAGTGCGGGGAACCTGTTTCAACGAGGGTCAGTACATCAAAACGTACTGGTGAAGGCAAGCTATCCCAACTATACCAATCAACACGTTGTTTTAATGAAGCATGCATATTTGTGGGTTTCTATCTTGCCTTAGTTCATTTTACAGCAAGACATATATATAGAATCATTGAAATAACTCGCCACCGTTCGGTGACATTTACCTGCCCGTCTGAACCACCTGCATATTACTTACCTTGCCTTCCCTGCCAAGAAGACACAAGTTAGTAGCAACAGGTTTAAATATACGAGGGGATCACTGGCTTTGATGCCATAATGGACGGTCTTAGTCTCGGGCTAAGGTGACGGAGGCACATGTATCGCTACACGCCACCCCGCCTATGGGAGAGACTAATCTTGAGGTTCCGTCCGGATCGGATCGGTGCCAGTGCCCCAGCGACCGTCCGCAGGAACCAGGAGGCCTTGTGCATAAGTTGTCCGTGATCAACGGCGTTTGTGTTAAGTTTGTCATTTATGTAGCTGAGTCAATGAAATCAGGGGATATGTAGCATTGTGTGATGTATTTTGCATAGTCTCCCTGAATAATTGATGCATGGCAAAGGGTGTTCTACATATAGCATATTTATAGAAGAAGAAGTAAGCATTCTAACTTGTATATATGCATATGGTAAACATTTGAATAAGCAAGCATGTAGTAAGTAAGCAACCGTTCACAAGTTTCAATGACAAGCAAACAGGTCCATGTCTATCCCTTATTATCTTGATATCTTTTAGTTATTACTTGGTATCGTTTGATCGGGGCAAGCACGAACACAAGATTTAGATGTGAAGACTAGCAAGTAGGGCTAGCTAATCGGGTTGGTAGCCACTCACTTTGGTAGTTGGAAGGAAAAGAAAAGAAGTGCTTTAGGAGTCCGCTCGAGCGACGACTACAGCTGGTTCACCTGTATTGACACGAACAGCTGATCAGTACTTCTTCCTCTCTTTCCCTTATCGGAATTGAAGTGCAATCCTAAGAACGAAAGCAATGAAATCCATCAAAACCGTTCAAGAAAACCCAAGCAAATCCGAAAACCAACTCAAGGCACGAAAGCAACAAGCGACAGCGAAAACTAGGCAACAAAGAATGCAGCGGAGAGGTCCCTCCTGACTCTGCCGCTAAGTCGATCCTTGGGGCACGGTCCACTGAATATGGGAATCGATTCCGAAGAGACAAATCCATAACGAGGATGAGTTCTTGATTCAATCTATCCCGATCGAACGATACCGTCTAGTATTTCTTAGCCGCGCTCCCCGAATAGGGGGAACGGGGCACCACATCCTACCCAACTAATTGGAAGTTTCGTCCCGAAACTTAAGGAATAAAACCTACCACTAGGAAATAATGAGGGGAACCGTTCCCTCATATCAGATTCGAGCTCCCAAGTAGATTCTTCGACAGAGTGATTCCGCCAAAGCACGCGCACTAGAGAAACTGAACGGGTCCGAAGCAGCTTTTCTTTTCTATCCAAAATTTGTACCGGTTGTTCTACATACGTCAAGTCGGGCTGAAGGTTCAGTTGTCCCAGGTCTACCACGTGGCTTGGATCGTACACATATTTTCTAAGTTGGGAAACATGGAATATATCATGTACGTCAGCTAGGGATGGTGGTAGGGCAATTTGATAAGCAACTGAAGTAACCCGCTTTAGTATTTCGAACGGGCCGACAAATCGTGGACTTAGCTTTCCCTTCGCTCCGAACCTGCTGACCCCTCGCATGGGCGAGACCTTGAGGAATACCCGGTCACATACTTGAAACTCTAGCGGTCTCCGATGAACATCCGCATAGCTCTTCTGACGACTTTGAGCTATCTTTAATCTGTCCCGAATCAGCCGAACCTTCTGGATGGTCTGCTCCACGAGCTCAGGGCCAAGTACTTGTCGCTCCCCAACTTCGTCCCAACAGATAGGAGATCTACACTTCCGCCCGTATAACGCCTCATACGGTGCCATTTGAATGCTTGATTGATAACTATTGTTGTAAGCAAATTCGACTAGAGGTAGATGAAGGTCCCAACTAGTCTTCGTGTCCAAGGCGTAGAGTCGCAGCATGTCTTCGAGGATCTGGTTGACGCGCTCTGTTTGGCCATCGGTCTGTGGATGGTAGGCGGAGCTGAATTTCAACTTCGTCCCCATTGCTGACTGCAGGCTTCCCCAGAAACGTGATATGAATCGACCATCTCGATCGGAGACTATGGTTACGGGCACGCCGTGAAGTCGGACGATTTCGTTGAGATATATCTGAGCCAGGCGGTCGGCACTCCAAGTAGATTTGATAGGCAGAAAGTGAGCTGACTTGGTGAGTCGATCGACGATAACCCAGACTGCATCATGTCCCCGTTGCGTCCTCGGTAAGCCAACAATAAAGTCCATCGTTATATCATCCCATTTCCACTCCGGAATAGCAAGGTTCTGAAGCTCTCCGCCTGGTTTCTGGTGTTCGGCCTTTACTCGTTGACAAGTCATGCAATGCGACACAAACTGCACCACATCCCATTTTAAGCCGTGCTACCAAAACGTCGTGCGAAGATCCCGATACATCTTAGTGCTACCTGGATGAGAAGTATAACTAGCATAGTGAGCTTCCGTGAGTATCTCTTGTCTGAGGGCTGCGTCGTTCGGAACACATAGTCTTCCCTTTACTCGAAGCATCCCATCCGCGCTTACCGCAAAGTCGGACGCCTTTCCTGCCAAGATGAGGGCATGTATCTTCTGCAGGAACGGGTCGTCCTTCTGAGCGGCCTTCACTTTGTGTAACAAGTCGGGCTCGAGGCGCAGTTGAGCTACTTGCGCCCACTTCTTATATCTTATTTTCAGTGTGATACCCAGTGATTCAAGATCTCGGCGCAGCCTATCATCAATAACCAAACTCCCTACAAACACTCGACTCAACGCGTCAGCTACTACGTTTCCCTTTCCAGGCGTGTATCTGATCGTGAGATCGAAGTCGCTGAGGAGTTCAAGCCATCGCCGCTGCCGAAGATTCAAATCCTTTTGAGTGTACAAGTATTTCAGGCTCTTATGGTCCGTATAGATTTCGCACGACACGCCATAAAGATAGTGACGCCACAGCTTCAATGCAAATACTACCGTGGCAAGTTCGAGATCATGCGTTGGGTAGTTCTGCTCGTGAGGCTTCAGCTGTCTAGACGCGTAGGCTATCACCTTATTGCGCTGCATCAGGACACATCCTAGACCCTTTCCTGAGGCATCACTATATATTTTAAAGTCATCCGGTCCGTTCGGCAGAGTGAGAATTGGGGCAGAGATGAGGCGCTGCTTTAACTCCGTAAACGAAGCTTCACAGTCCTCTGTCCAAGTAAACTTCGTACCCTTTCGTGTCAACTGAGTCAAGGGCGAAGCAATCCTAGCAAAATTTTGTATAAATCTCCGGTAGTACCCTGCCAGACCTAGGAAACTTCGGATGTCGCTAGCTGACTCCGGTCGTTTCCACTGCGTGATTGCTTCTATCTTCTTCGGATCAACTGAGATGCCTTCCGAGGAGATAATATGCCCCAAAAACGAGATACTGTCCAGCCAAAATTCTGATTTGCTTAATTTAGCATACAACTTGTGGTCTCGAAGGGTTTGCAGCACCATCCGCAGGTGTCCTGCGTGCTCATCCCTAGTCTTCGAGTACACTAAGATGTCATCGATAAACACCACCACGAATTTATCGATGAAGGGCCTAAAGACACGGTTCATCGTATCCATGAATGCAGCAGGAGCATTCATCAGTCCAAACGACATCACGGAAAACTCGTAATGGCCGTAGCGGGTTCTGAAAGCAGTCTTGGGCACGTCTTCTGGCTTAATCTTCAGTTGGTGGTAACCCGAGCGAAGATCAATTTTAGAAAACACCGCTGCCCCTTGTAACTGATCAAACAAGTCATCTATCCGTGGCAGAGGATATTTGTTCCTGATTGTGACTTTGTTTAATTCCCTATAGTCTATGCAGAGGCGTAGAGTTCCGTCCTTTTTCTTCACAAAGAGCACGGGAGCGCCCCAAGGAGACACGCTCGGACGGATGAACCCGCGATCAAGTAGTTCCTGGAGTTGGCGCTTTAATTCATTCAGCTCTGCAGGTGCCATTCTGTACGGAGGCTTTGAAATCGGCTGTGTATTTGGAAATGTGTCTATAGTGAATTCAATCTCTCGGTCTGGCGGCATACCGGGTAGTTCGCTCGGGAACACATCGGAAAACTCTGCCTCAACGGAAGTTGACTCGACGTTTGCGTAGTCTTGCCGTGTGTCCCGAACCGATGCTAGGAATCCCTCGCAGCCTGTGTAGAGCATTCGCCGAGCAAATTTTGCCGAAATCACCATGCAGGCCCTGGTCGCATCGTTCGCTGGACTACTGGTGTAACAGAACACGGCTTCTCCGGGCAGACGGAAAACGACTCGCTTCTCTGCACACTCAATAGTTGCCGCGCACGCGCCTAGCCAGTCCATTCCTAAAATGATATCATAGTCCCGTATATCAAGAACTAAAACATCAAGTGACAGCTTTCTCTCCCCAATACAGATATAACCGCCTAGGCATGCTGAACAGACAAGAATTTTTGTACCAGACGGGGTGCTAACGCTTAAATCTAAATGCAACGGAGTCATTTTTACATTGTTCTCCGTGGCGAAGTTTGTAGAAATAAAGCTATGGGTTGCACCTGAATCAAATAGAACGCGAGCAGGTATATTATTGAAAAGCAAAGTACCTGACACGACGGTATCCGAAGCTAATGCTTCTTCCCGTGTCATGGTGTAGACTCGGCCTTGAGCTTGATTACGCCCTTGCTGTGGCGCCGCTCGATTTGCCTGAGGTACCGGAGTCTGATTTTGTTGGGGAGGACGGCGCTCGGTGAACTTTGGACAGTTGGGAAGGGCGTGATCGGAAGCTCCACAAATGAGACATAACCCATGCTTCCGGCGACATTCACTTTCGACGTGCCCTGTCCTTCTACAGAAATTACATCGTTGCCCCGAGTTTCCCTTTTTCGAACCGCCGTTGTTAGGGCGCTTTGCAGCTGTGTTTCCTCTATCGTTGCCTTGGCGTTTGTGATTGGGGGTTTGCACAGCGCCGGTGGCAACGTGAGGATACTGCGGTTCGAGGGAGAGGGCATGGTTTAATACTTCCCGCATCGTCTGATACTGCGGAACGGACACGTGCCCGTGAATACCAGGACGTAGCCCTCCTTCGAATCGTCTGGCTCGACTCGATGCATCCGGTAGATAAGCGGTAGCAAATTTGGCCAGTTTGTTGAATTCTGCCGAGTATTGCTTTACCGTCATACTGCCCTGCCGGAGTTGAACGAACTCGTTTTCCCATTGACGTCGTAGAGGTGGGGGTATAAACTCCTCCTCGAATGCGGCACAAAAAGTCGTCCACGCGATCGCCTCCTCTCCATGTCCAAGTTGAAGAGATCACCGATGCACGTCCCACCAGTCGTGCGCGTTGAGGCGAAGCAATAGTTGGGCACAGGTGACGCGCTTGTCTTCCGGCACTTCGAGGAGAGAAAAATGATCTTCAAGCTCGGCGAGCCAATCTAGGGCCACGATCGGGTCCTCAGTCCCGTTAAATGGCATGTTGCAGACCTTCTTGAAGTTGCCAAAGGTGAAGGCAGTCACTTCCCTCGTCCTTGGCGCGGGCGGTGGTTCGACTTCAAGCACTGGCTGCTCCACTGGTGTAGCTGTCATTACGGCAGAATGGTTGGAGGCCAGGGTCTGAACAAGCTGTTGCAGGGTATCTACCTGCTTTTGTTGGACTGAGAGCCGGGCCTCTAGGTTGCTCTCGAACTTGGCTTGGCGGGCATCATCCCTCTGTCGTTGCTCCGTGAACATTTACATCACCTGCTGAAGGGAATCTGATTGAGACATGCCCCGTTGGCTCCGAGAGCTTCCTGAAGTTCCGAAACTGCTCTCCTGAGTCCTTGTCTCGCCTGGCGCCAGCGCTGATGGTTGCACTTGCGTCGTTCCTTGAAAGGAAGGTAATTTACATCAGGATCATAATGTATTATGGACTTATTGCATGAACGTATCTCATTTTGGCCTTAACGAGTTCAGGAGTTCGCACAGGGATTTATCGTTAAGGGAACTTTTCCAGTTTAAGAATCAAAGGAACTTTGAATCTGTGCTCTGATACCAACATGTCACGCCCCGATCCCGTGGAATCGTTAGTCGTCCCCCGGGCGTGACCGCCGTGCGGGCCTAGGTTGCGCACCATACAAGGCTAAGTATTTTTGTTTCGCATAGCGAGCACATATTCAGAGTACGCAGATAATTGAAACACATATTGAAACATGGAAAAGTTCTCTTTTATTGATAATATGAACATCTATTACAAACTCCTTGAACTGAGTCATATGGATTGCCTCTATGGGCTTACAAAAGTGTTGACACAAAATGAGATAGCAGTCCTTTACATTACATCCTTTTACTTAAACTCAAAATATAAGACCTTGGGTCGGAACGACTGCTTTGCCACGAAGTTGCATGATTGCTTGGTGGCTAGCTTCTAACTTCAAAATGCTTCTTCTTCTTCGTCAAAATGCTTCAAAGGTAGCACGGTCGAGGCGTGCCTACAGCTGGACTGGATTGGGGGTTTGTCTCTTGTTCCTCGCTCGGTTCTTCCTAGCGCGGGGAACCTGTTTCAACGAGGGTCAGTACATCAAAACGTACTGGTGAAGGCAAGCTATCCCAACTATACCAATCAACACGTTGTTTTAATGAAGCATGCATATTTGTGGGTTTCTATCTTGCCTTAGTTCATTTTACAGCAAGACATATATATAGAATCATTGAAATAACTCGCCACCGTTCGGTGACATTTACCTGCCCGTCTGAACCACCTGCATATTACTTACCTTGCCTTCCCTGCCAAGAAGACACAAGTTAGTAGCAACAGGTTTAAATATACGAGGGGATCACTGGCTTTGATGCCATAATGGACGGTCTTAGTCTCGGGCTAAGGTGACAGAGGCACATGTATCGCTACACGCCACCCCGCCTATGGGAGAGACTAATCTTGAGGTTCCGTCCGGATCGGATCGGTGCCAGTGCCCCAGCGACCGTCCGCAGGAACCAGGAGGCCTTGTGCACAAGTTGTCCGTGATCAACGGCGTTTGTGTTAAGTTTGTCATTTATGTAGCTGAGTCAATGAAATCAGGGGATATGTAGCATTGTGTGATGTATTTTGCATAGTCTCCCTGAATAATTGATGCATGGCAAAGGGTGTTCTACATATAGCATATTTATAGAAGAAGAAGTAAGTATTCTAACTTGTATATATGCATATGGTAAACATTTGAATAAGCAAGCATGTAGTAAGTAAGCAACCGTTCACAAGTTTCAATGACAAGCAAATAGGTCCATGTCTATCCCTTATTATCTTGATATCTTTTAGTTATTACTTGGTATCGTTTGATCGGGGCAAGCACGAACACAAGATTTAGATGTGAAGACTAGCAAGTAGGGCTAGCTAATCGGGTTGGTAGCCACTCACTTTGGTAGTTGGAAGGAAAAGAAAAGAAGTGCTTTAGGAGTCCGCTCGAGCGACGACTACAGCTGGTTCACCTGTATTGACACGAACAGCTGATCAGTACTTCTTCCTCTCTTTCCCTTATCGGAATTGAAGTACAGTCCTAAGAACGAAAGCAATGAAATTCATCGAAACCGTTCAAGAAAACCCAAGCAAATCCGAAAACCAACTCAAGGCACGAAAGCAACAAGCGACAGCGAAAACTAGGCAACAAAGAATGCAGCGGAGAGGTCCCTTCTGACTCTGCCGCTAAGTCGATCCTTGGGGCACGGTCCACTGAATATGGGAATCGATTCCGAAGAGACAAATCCATAACGAGGATGAGTTCTTGATTCAATCTATCCCGATCGAACGATACCGTCTAGTATTTCTTAGCCGCGCTCCCCGAATAGGGGGAACGGGGCACCACAGTAGCAACACCGTCATCATACTGAAATAGTTCATGTACTGACTTGGCGATATTTTTTCCTCGAACAGAGCCATAGTCTGAGGTTTATATCTCGGAGGGAAAGGGACCTCTTCCCAGATAGCTGGGTAAGGCTGGTTGATTCCTAATTTCTTGAGCTGATCTTTGTGCTTTAAGGCGTCGAATTGGGCTTTCAACTCCCGTACTACTTGCATCGGATTTTCATCCGGTAGCGAGACCACGGGTTGGTGCGGAGTTGGTTGTATTGCGACTTCCACAGGAGGTAACACATTCTCTGAGTGAGAAAGCGGAGGACCAGCTGACTCTTGATCTAGAGCAGGTTCTTGGACTGTGTTGGATGGTGGCAAGTCCACCCCCACACGTATCTGAGTTGGAGGGGCTGCTGTTTGAGTCATAGCAGCTGTGTGCTGGTTTAGCATCATCTGGTGCATGTTATCCATCATGGATTGCATTTGTTTCAGAGACGTCTCCAGTTAGTGATGCGTTGTTCCTCGCTCCCTGACGGTAAAGCTTCCTCGTGTTTATCTCCAATGGCATATACTCCCATTTCCCTGGGCGTTGTCGAAAGATGCGTATAGGTCGCTGCGGAAGTTGACTCTATACTCTTAGTATTTGATTCGGGAGACTGGCGACCCCCAGCATCGGAATCAGAGGAGTACGAAGTCAGTTGTTGTGACCTCGAACGAGTGTTCTGGAATACCCCAACTTCAGTGTCCCTGAGGAGCATGTTGAATCTCCTTCGGCTCAGAGTTCTAGAGGACGGACGTCTTGAGCCTGAGCTTCCTCCAGGTATATGTGAAGCCATGTTCACAGATGCATACGTGGGCTCTTCTTCTAGGAAATATGGAGAGTAGCTCAGCCAGTCGAAAACTGGTAGTTTTGCTTTAGAACAGCAGCAATTAATTACAATCCTGTGACTATCACAACAGTGCTCGCTAGGAGGCGTAATAGCCATGCTGGAAGATTCCCTCTCCTTGCATTTCTGGATTAGATATTTGCGCAGGTCAGGAGAAGTTTGCGGAAGAAGAAGATGATGGCTTGTTCCTCCTGTTCCCATTGGTAGGCATGCGGATGATGGGGACCATAGTCTTCCTTGTGCCACCCGTATACAACAGATTGGCCATCTGGGTGGCGGATAATCCCCGAGGAGGGGGTCTTTCCGTCAATTGAGCCTTCTGTACGCTTAGGGACTTCGCCTGGCGTAATTTGGAGCTTCGCCCTAGTTGGCGTAAAGCTGAGGATGTCTTCAGGCGGCCATCAGCTTCTCACATAATTTGGAGGGCGGGTAGATTGTTCCCTTGCTTGCGTAAATGCCGAGAAGTTAAGTAGCTCGCCGCTCGCTTTCCCTTGAGGAGATCACAGGGATTATCTGGTTCCCCGTAGAGGTCAGATGTTATCTTACGTGCGAAGCGTGTTTTGTACTTCCAATTTGGCGCTGATGTTTGTGGTATTAAATGAAAGAATGAAAGTGTATTTCAATGACAGGGTTTATACGAGACCCGTGCCCTTTGGTTTACAAACAAACTTGTACAATTCGATCCTATACGAGGATGCGGGAGTACAATTTATTTAATCTGGGTATAAATTGCTATAGGTGTCTGATCTGCGGTCGATCACTTTAGCCCTTGGACTACACGATGTTGAAGAAGTGCCGTGGAAGACAGGCTACAGCTTCGGAGGTTACGAAGGAGGGTGGATGCGCGATGCTGAAGGTCGTCGCTCCCTATTCCTTGCCTGAGCTCTGTATTCTTCTCTCACTCTCTGTCTCTCCCTCTTGATCTCCGGTTCGGTGACCTTGTTCGATCCTTCTTTCAAAGTTTTGAGCTTTGATCTGATATTGGTATTCTTGGCCAATTTTTTTGACCTGGTTCGATCTTCCAAATTGTCGACCTTGTTCCCTATTGATAGGGGTCTCTATTTATAGAGTTTTGGTGACAGTGACCACTCCATCGGTGTAACAACTGAGGAGTGGAAAGTACAGCACCCTTTTACACAACGGTTAAAGTAACCAATGCCTACGTATAGATGATCTTTTGAATGAGCGTGTGATACGGGTCCAACTAAGGGGACACAACACGTATAATTGCTACTAAGATCACGGCGTAAAAGCCACGTAGGTAGGTATCCATTGTGTAGAAGGGGTTGGCGTAGAAGCCAAATGTCTGTCACCTTGGCGTAGAAGCCAAATAGGCATAGAAGCCGAGTAGGCGTGGAAGCCGAGTAGTCGTAGAGACTGAGGGAGCGTGGAAGCCGAGCAGGCATAGAAGGCATAGAAGCCGAGTAGGCGTGGAAGCCGAGCAGTCGTAGAGACTGAGGGGGTGCGGAAGCCGTAGGAGCACAGATCCTGAATGGGCATAGAGGCCGCTGCGTACCATGCCAGGGTGCTGATGTGGACGTCTTTAGCCGGAATTACGGCTTTTGGAGATCAAATCTTTGGCAGAAATTTGCCATCATCCTGTGCATTAAATGCGGAGACGTGCCTTGAGGGGAAACTGTCACCGCTCTGTGCGTTTTGACGGAGGGACGTGCCTTGAGGGGACACTGTCACCGCTCTGTGTGCTTTGGCGGAGAGACGTGCCTCGAGGGGACACTGTCACCGCTCTGTGTGCTTTGGCGGAGAGACGTGCCTCGAGCCCTGTACGAAGCACAGTTTTTGACGTGGCAGGCGGTTTGTCTTCTGCGGAGCGTAAAACAGCCCATGTTTGCCTGTGTAAAACAAGGCAGCGTGTTCTCTTTGCACGCGAAAGAGCGGTTTATGCCGGTAGTTTTTTAGTAAGCGCCGATTTGGTAATATTTTAACCAAATCCTCTGCATTAAATGCTGAGATCCGCCATCATACTATGGAGCGCGTCCTGAGGGGTCTGCCCCCGTTCCCAGCCGTCGTTTGGGTAGCTGTGCAGCACTTTTTGTCAGGAGTCAGAGGTCAGGTTTACTGCGTGACTGGACAGTTTCTTTCCGGGAATATGAAGCGTTCCTCGTACGCTTTAACGCTGCTTTGAGAGCGGCTGGGTTTTACGCCATGGAGGCGATGAAGAACCCTGTTTTACGCTGGATGGCTCTGAAGGCCTCTGCCTACGCTGCTCTGTATCAAGACGCTGCGTAGATCTTCCAAGCATTTTTTTTCATGCTTCTACAAGACCCCCTTCAAAGCTTTTAAATTCCTCAGAATTTGAAATGCTTTGAATGAAGCATGAACGGCCCCTCGTAACTCGAAACGTTTCTGAATAGAGCGTTGAAATGGTCGATGCTGACTTTATGGCAGATTTATTGGGGACCGCTGTGATCTCTTTTGCCTATAAAAGGCTGGGGGGGTGAACCTGTCTTCACCACATTCCCATTGTCATGCAGAGATGATCGCCGGAGTTCGTCGGATCGATCTGAGGAAGAAGGAGATCATGTTCTTCCAGCATGTAGGGAGCCGTAAAAGACGGCATCTTCGAGCAAGTGTCCACTGCAACGATGGATCATGGAAGGACATCTTAGCCTCCCTTGCTCGGGATAATCAGCAACTTTGTATGGCGTTGCCCCAGGAGAGAGGAAGGATCGTATTGGACCACACTGCTTGTAAGCAGTGCCTTCTCTCGATGCCTCTGGTGACGAGAGGCAGACAGACCGGTTAGCGTGGCGGTGGTCTGTAGGAAAGCAGATTTACCCTGCTTTCCTCCTGTTTAGAGGATGGGTCATCTGCCCAGTTCTGTATCCTCCTGCCACTGATCATCTTCTTGGATGAAGAGGAAGATCGCCGATGCCAGAACCTGTCAGAACAGATTTCCGAGGGCGGCGTCCGGACGACGAGGGGGTATCTCCTTTGTAGATAGAGTTTTACTCAGATGTAATCATGAAAAATAGAGAAAAACCCTTGTAGATCGGATTTCCCTCATATGTAATCATGATTTTAATCTTTAATAAAATCGTCTTCTTCTCCATATGATCGTCTTGCCATACGTTGCTTGTGAAGTCTGAATATGTGCAGCTTCGACACGTCTGAATCTTTACGCTGACTCTGATAGAAAGAGTATTAGGCCCTGTCCTTTATGCATAGCGGATAGTCCATAGAACGCTGCTGAGCACTCTGAACATGTAGAACTATCCTGTTGCTAGGACTGCGTAGAATTTCTGAACTGTTGCCTCTCTGATGAGCGGAATTTCATTTTGTTCAGAATTCGTCTTCAAGAATGATCTCTCAAAACTCCCTTGGAACAGGGTCGAGGTTTTTGGCTGTCAAACTGAGTTGCCACTTTGATAGACGAGATGTTCAGACTGGAATCTGGATGAACCTCCAGTTTTCTGGACCCGAGAGGAGTAATTTCTCAATGTTTGAACTCTGCATACTTCGGGTACTTGGGGATGCTTTGGGTCAAGAACGAGTATCTTCTGTGTGAACTCTTTGCACTTGACCGCCTTTGAGGACTGTTTGGATATGCGGAAAGTCGTAGAGCGGGAAATCATGTATGTAGCCTCTTGAGCGTAAAACACCATCGAGCGTGAAATCATAAACTTGTGGTTCCTGAGCGTGAAGTCGTAGGTTTGTTGTCTCTCGAGCATAGAAATGCTACCGATCACAAAGGCATCCGGGCAAGAAAAACCATAGACTTGTAGCTGTCGAACGTAAAGCCGTTAGATTCGTAGCTGTCGAGCGTAGAAAAGCTCCTTTTAGCGTAGGACTGTAGATCTGTAGCCTGTGAGCGTAGAACACCATCGAGCGTGAAATCATAGACCTGTGGTTCCTGAGCGTGAAGTCGTAGGTTTGTTGCATCTCGAGCATAGAATGCTACCGAGCACAAAGGCATCCGGGCAAGAAAAACCATAGACTTGTAGCTGTCGAACGTAAAGCCGTTAGTTTCGTAGCTGTCGAGCGTAGAAAAGCTCCTTTAGCGTAGAACTGTTTGATTTGTAGCTCCTGAAAAGAAAATTTCTTCGAGCGTGAGGTTTGCGGATCTGTTGCTGCTGAGCGTAAACTGAGCGCCACCGAGCGTGAGATCGTCGATTTGGTATCTGCTGAGCGTAAAGTCGTGGGTTTGTGGCCTCTCGAGCATAAAAGCTACCGAGCACAAAGGCATCCGGGCATAAAACAATAGACTTGTAGCTTGCGAGCGTAAAACCGTAGATCCGTTGCTGTCGAGCGTAGAAAGCTCTTTTAGCGTAGAACCCGCTGAACCGTCTTGCACGAAAAAACCTTTCGAATTCGCTGACTGTCCGTCTTCCAAGGGTAGTGGGCTGACGTAGCATCCAATCATGATCAACTATTAATTGCGAGATTTGGTTAGGGTCTCGAGGGGTTCGTCCGAGGATTCGAGGAGTCGACCCGAACTGTATATATATCCCCAGCTTCTGGAAAGAAAAACTTTTTATCTGTCTTCTGCGAAAGAGAGCTTTCGACTGTTCGAGTTTTTCTTCGTTCCTTCTCCGAGTACTTCGAGTCTTCAGAAATGGCGTCGAAACAAACCCCCTCTGCTAAGGGAAAGAGCATAGGTTCTTCTTCTCATTCTTCTGTCCCGGCGAGGGAATCTCTGGTCGGGCAAGGTGAACTTCCCTCTGAGGGGAGCATCCCGCCGACGACTAGCACTCCCGGCTTTAGAGGTAGAACTTTTTGGGATGACACAAACGACAAAAAATCCTTCGCACACGTTGAACGTGACTGCGCTAGGTCGTCTTCTATGCTGATAGCCTCTTTTGAGGAAGATGACGCACGGAGGCGTTTTCATCTTTTACGCCCACATTTCTAATGTGTCAGCGTAAAGACTCCGTATTTTCGTAGCTCTGGGCGTAAATAGCTCGGGCTACCGAAAATTGGCGTATTTCATAAAATTTGAATTTTACGTTTGTGGAGGAGACTTCCGGCGTAAGGTGACCAAATTTGTACAATCTTGGCGTAAAGCACAGACTGTCGTTTCCTTGGTCCGTGTGTTTGTGCCAGACTTGTAATGACCTATCTTCTTTGCATTATCTTGCAGTTGATCTGGGTGAGTCCCCATTGGCTGAGGTGATGGGCTCCGCTGCGGGGATGCTGTACTCGAACTATCTGGAGGATCTGTCCCATGTGGCATTTCCCATCTCTGGACCCCAATATCCTGAGGGAAGGGAGCTCCTGATATCGGCCCAGGGTGAGCGAATGCTGTTGAGTATGATCAACGGCGAACCCTTGGTACATGTAGATGGGGAGCGGTACATAAAGCCGGCTTTCCTTTTTGGGGACATGATTGATAAACAGTCCCAGACGAAGCCCAAGAGGGAGCCTTGGGTTTTCCCTGCCGGGGATTTGGTCTTGTACCTGCCGACGATGCCGAGGGATTATCCCATCTCGGCCTTCTCCCATGCGACGCATCCCAGGAAGATGTCTTGGAAGCTGACTCCTGATCTTCACGGGAAGCCGGGGAAGATCTTTCATCTGAAAGGCGCTGACCAGGGGTCGTTTGTTAGTCGCCCTTCTGGCGTTGTGACGCTGTTCCGAGGACTGTACCCGGGAAGTGTTCCAAGTGAAGATAGCTCGGTGATCCAGCCGGTCCAATTGCCGACCTTCTGCAACGACTTCATGGGTCGAGGTGGGGTATATCCCAAGGAGAATCCTCGATGCAATGGGTGGATTGCCCCAACGAACTCCCGATGGAGATGCCTAGTTGACTGGGCCTTAAAGCACTTCCAGAGAGAGTTGGAGGGCATCGGACTATATGCCGCTGTGAGTGCGACGAGCGTCGGGCTGCCTCCGAACCCTAATTTGTTCCTGGCACTGATGGAGCGGTACATTCCGCTCACCGGGACCTTCGCCACTCCACTAGGGGAGTTGGGGTTGGCCCTTCATGAGATGGCAGTTGTCTCGAGACTGCCGATGGGGGATACCCCATATGAAGAGTACGTTCCCACCAACCGGGAGTTGGGGGATTTGGACCCTCGGGTGGCGGAAGTATATCAGGAGCTGATGTGTCAGTACTTCGCATGCACCGCTTTTTATAACGAGCCTTCTGATTTGGCTCACACCACCAAGTGGATGTCTTACCTCTTCTTCCACCGAGCCAGGGCCGCCAGGTCAGAGAAAGCCTCGGATGGTAAGAAAGAGCCCGTGAACTGCTTGGGCGTCCTCAGTGCCCAGGTTGTGGAGACTCTTATGGAGGAGGCTGAAGCTCCGGATCAGATTCTTGTGGAGGGGGTAGGAAAGTACCCGGAAGGCACTAAGGCCTGTAGTTACTTGAGGCGTTGCCGCAGGCCTTTGTCTAAGGAGGCCCAGCTGGCTGGTTTTCTCTCCATATGGCTGCGTCAAGTAGTGGTGCCGGGCACCGCGTCCGCGGACCGTATTTACCGCAACATCCTGTGGCCGGCAGTGCGCCTGGTGTTTGGGGCAAGACTGGGCTTGCTTCCTGCCATGGTGTGCCATATACAGGCTGGCCTGAGGGCCATGACAGATGGGTTGCTCGTTGATGAAGCTCGGCGGGAGAGCTTTCCTAGGGTGGAATTACCATACTTGTACTTGATGGGATGGTTAATTCTCCATAATTCCCGGGTTATGTCACCCGGTTCCGGTAGCAGCTCAGGGGGTATATTCCTATTGAATTACAGGGATTCCTCCTGGAATGTGAATACAGTTTTAGACTGTCGGCTGGTTTTGAACCTCAGCCATGGCTGGAAGATCCTTTATACTCCCCCTCCTGTGCATCGCAACCAGTCAGGGCTGTGGCTCGAGGATTCAGGTCGAGGGAAGACCGTTCTTTCTTCGGAGGCATTTAATTGGTTGGTCTGTATTAGACCTTCCCATCTGCTGTATAGGAGCGAAGACCATTGCTTCTTCGAGCCCTACCTGCCTAGTCGGTTCGCCAGGCAGTTTGGGTACGACCAGTTGTATGTGGGCAACGCCGTCACCAGCTTCAGGTCCAGGGGTGGACTCATTGATGGAGCTAGAGGGTGGCGATATTTTATCATGGGTTGTACGGGGGCAATTTTTATCGTGCCGGTCGTTACAACGTCCACGGAGCTGCGCATCCTTCACTCCTACGCCCAGTTTTATGTGGCGGTTAACACTTTCTACCGCGATTTTGACAGGCGTGGGAGCTTCAGGGTGCCTTCTGCCAAGCCTGGAGGAAGGGTCGAAGTCCCCTCGGTTTCTTCTAATGAGGAAGAGGAATCTGGTACTCCGGATGAGCCTCTGGTGTCGTTGCCGAGGTGTGTAGTGCCTCTGCCGGCGGGGGCCCTGGTAGTCTCTTCCGGGAAGCGACGGGCTTCTGCTCCGAAGGAAGCTTCACTTCGTAAGAGGAGGAGGGAGACGGTTGCTTGTCCTCTCCGTATTCCTGGTGTTGAGGTTCCCGGGAATGAGCCTGCCTCTCCCTATATCAGGGATGATTCTTTGGCCGGAGGTTCCTCGCCTTTCAGAGGGGGACCTTCTACAGTTCTGGCTGGCGGCGCCAGAGAGTCCTCGCTAGAGGCTGCTGTTGCTGCGGCTGCTCCAAGCAGCGGAGCGGGATTGCCTGCGTGGCCCCAACAGATGGGAGAATCTTCCCTGAGGTCAGTAGCGGGCGGAGTTACTCCTGCGTTAGCGAGCGCGCCTAGCGAGACTCCGGCTGATAAACCTCGACCGCATCTCGGGGAAGGCTTGACCGAACTCTTGGCGATGTCGGTCGGCCTACCTCCTTCTCCAGGTATGATAGTTCGTATTGCGTCATTAAGGCGTGGCTTAGCTACATCTGCTGCAGATGCGTCGTATATGCCATTGGTTCTGGGTAAATGTCGTTTCGATGTCTCCTCCTAGGAGGATTACCACTGTGTTTGACATTTTGCTTTCTTGTCATTTTTTCAGGGGATGACGTCCACGGGGAGCATGGCGTTGAAGCGCCTTCCGGCTTTGTTCTGGCTCCTGGCGGTGACGCGGAGGCGCCGGATTTTGAGGCAGGAGTGTCTTCGGGGGCTAGCTCGCCCGGGGAGGTTTCGTCGTCTCAAGGGGAGGACGAACCTGTCATCGTGACCTCGCATGTTGTGAGTATGCCGATGACTTCGATTGTCGCCATCGCACCTTCTTCGGGCGTGCCACCTGTTGAGGCGGCGGTGGCTACCTCGTCTGCAATTGTGGCCGCTCCGGGTGCTCAGTCGGGTTTAGTCACGTTGATCGAGCAGCATTCCAGCCTCGTCTACACTGGCTTAAAAATGATGATACCGATGGTGTTGGCGAAGAACCTTGACTTCGAGCTCCTGAAGAAGACTTCTCAGCTTTCGATCGAGGTTGTCAGGGGGCTTGGCAATCCTGGAGTGGCTGACGCTCTGGAGGCGGTGGTTAATGGTTTAGAGCAACCCATTAACGAATACTTGCAGCGGACTGAGGGCAGCCTTGATGCTGAGGTCCAGGCTCGGTACGACCTTATGTCTGAGCGGTTCGCTACAAAGCTTGAAAGCCTAGACAACTCTATCCAGACGCATAAGCTGGAGATGGATAGGAGAAGAGCTGTTGTGGAAGAAGCCCTTGCCGTTGAGATGCAGTGTCGATCCGAGCATGAAGGGAATGCGGCGAGGGCCTCCAAGCTGCGAGAAAAACTTGCTCGGGCAGAGGAGTGGGCTTCCCAGTCGTTGGCAGGTTTGGAGGTAGCGACTGGTCGACTGAGCGAAGCACGACGGGACCTGGATCGTGCGGAAGCTGCCCGTACGGGCTGTCTTCGGGCAAGGGCTAATCTGACCCTTACGCATACTCCGGAGGCACGGCTGGAGCAGGCTCGCGCCGATGCTTTGGCCCTTAGGAATGAGAGGATAGCTGCACTGGAGCGGCAGATTCATGGCCTGATTACTCCGCCATCTTGATGTACCCCTTCCTATGTAATTCTGCCTTCTTCGGGAATGAATAATAGCGACTCTTTTCTGACTGTTGTGGACCCATCATTTCGGAATATAAATGACAGGTTAGGTGAGAGTGATATCAGAGGTAGTATGGACGTGATAAACTCTCGATAAACTTCTTAGCGGGACATATCTATTCAGAGGTCATGCGGACATGATAGAGTGTAACCCAACTAATTATATTTTTTTGGAAGTAGTTTTATCAGAATCGAGGTCTTTGCTATTTTCCTCTTTGAGCAGAAGAGATTAGGCATAGTACCTTTTCAGGAATTTGCCGTTGATAGGAGCCATTAACAGATCTCCGTTGGGCTGGGCTATCCTGTAGGCGCCGTTTGAGAACGTTGTCTCGATCACATAAGGGCCTTCCCATTTGGGCTGGAATTTGCCTTTACTTCTGTAAGTTAGAATCATCGGCCTTCTCACGGCTAGAACTAGCTCGCCGACTTTGAACACTCTTTCCTTTACTTTATGATTGAAAGCTTTGGAAATGCGTGCTTGATAGAGCGCGATGCGCTGCTGAGCTTGGAGGCATTTCTCGTCTAATCCTTCCAGCTCTTGGAGCCTCAACAGGTCATTCTTTTCTCGAGTCAGCTCACTAGTCACGGCTATTCGGAACGACGGGATCTGGATTTCGATAGGAAGGACCGCTTCACTTCCGTAGACTAGTGAAAAGGGGGTACAACCTGTTGGTGTCCGTACCGTTGTACGGTATGCCCAGAGACATTCGCCCAGCTTCTCGTTTCAGTCTCTTTTGTTTGAAGAAACGAACTTCTTCAGGAGCTTGATAATGGTTTTGTTGAAGGCTTCCGCCAAACCATTAGCAGCTGGATAATATGCCGTAGAGGCAATGTTGTGTATCCGGTTATTATCGCAAAACTGATGAAACGCTTGGCTGATGAACTGAGGTCCATTGTCGTGGATTATCCTTCGGGGAATCCCAAAACGATAAATGACATGGTGCTTGATGAAGCTGATTACGTCAGACGCCTTTACTTCAGCCAGAGGGATTGCTTCGGCCCATTTGGAAAAGTAATCTGTGATGGCCAGTATGAACCGGTGGCCTCTGGAGGAAGACGGGTGAATGGGCCCAACGATATCCATACCCCAGGCTTCGAAGGGCCAGGATGCAATCGTAGGATATAGATATTCAGACGGTTGATGTATGAAGTCTGCATGGACCTGGCAGGCCCTACATCGTTTTGCATAGCTGATCGCGTCTGTGATCATAGTGGGCCAGTAATAGCCCATTCTCCTGATGCGGTCCTGCAGCTTAGGACCGGGCTGATGCGCTCCGCATACGCCATCGTGAGCTTCACGGATAATCTGCTGTGCCTCGGCGCCAGCGAGACATCTTAACAGCAGTCCGTCGTAGGTCCGGCGATACAGGTATTGTGAAGATGCATCGAAGTAGAAGCGTAACGATCGTCTCTTGACGGATACTGCTTCTTTGGGGTCCTCTGGCAAGATTTCATATGCCACGAAATCTATGAAGGGACTCGTCCAATCTCTTGTAGGAGGATCGGCGTTTACAGCGTAGCTGCGTTCTTGGTGACAGCTGTTCTTTACACAGAATAAATCTCTGTTAAGAAGGATTACCGAATCCTGCCTTCTTATAGGGGTGGCTAAGTCCGCAGCTAGGCTGGCCAGGGCATCAGCTTCCAGATTCTGAGATCGAGGTACATGCTCTAGGAAGAACCCTTTGAACGTCATGGCTATCTCGACCGTTGCTTGGTGATAGGGGATGAGGTCTGGATTCCGGACTTCGTATATCCCCCTGACTTGGTTGACGATGAGCAGAGAATCGCCGAAAGCTTCCAGGGATTCCACCCCCAGCTCTTTAGCGACTTGGAGCCCGATTAGCAGGGCGTTGTATTCTGCCACATTGTTGGAGCAGGGCTCGCTAAGAGAATATGCTCGGTAGATGACGAGCTTATCTGGAGTAACTAGGACGACTCCTACTCCTGAAACGACGTTTCCCTTAGGACCGACTCTGGAGGCGCCATCGAAGAATAGTTGCCATACGTCACTTTCTCTTGCAAAATTACATTCTGCAACTTCATTGGGGATGTCTTCGTATAGTTTGGAGGTCTCCGGGATTGGATGAGCTGCTAGGAAGTCGGCCAGTGCTTGGCCTTTGATGGACTTCTGTGGGACGTAGACCATGTCATATGGCGTCAGTAGCATTGCCCAAGTTGCGAGTCGGGAGTTAAGGGCACTTGGCTTGCTCATCAGCACCCGAAGAGGGTTGATCCTGGAGATGATATGAATAGTCTGGCCGGTGACGTAGTGTCGCGTCTTCTGGACAGCGAACATCAGAGCCAAGCATTCCTTCTCCACTGGGTTGTACCGGTGTTCGGCCCCGACCATCATCCTGCTGAGGTAGTAGATGATCCATTGCCCGAACGTACAGCAAGAAGGGTTTTCCCATGACGGGAGGCACCAGAACTGGTGGACTGGTTAGGTAGCACTTGATATCCCCAAACGCTTGCTGGCAGGTTTCGTCCCATATGAAGGACACACCTTTCTTCATGAGGTGAGAGAAGGGCTGACATCTCCCCGAGAGGTTGGATATGAATCGTCGGATGTAAGCCAGACGTCCTTGGAACCCCCTGAGTTCCCTCAGATTATGGGGTGGTCGTATTGCTATGATCGCCTGGACTTTGTCAGGGTCTACTTCGATGCCTCTGGCGGTAATGACAAATCCCAGGAATTTGCCACTGGATAGCCCCAGAAAGGACTTTGTAGGGTTCATCTTGAGTTGATGCTGGCGCATTAACTCGAATACCGCCCTCAGGTCTCGAACGTGATCACCTTTGAGGCGGCTTTTGACAGCTATGTCGTCCACGTAACATTCCACTGTCTTGCGTAACTGCTTACGGAATATGTTACTCAGCTCGTTGGTATGTAGCCCCGGCATTCTTTAATCCGAAGGGCATGACCGTATAGCAATATACCCCCAGTGGTGTCCGGAAGGCAGTGTACTTTTCGTCTTCCAGATGCATCTTGATCTGATTGTATCTCGAGAACCCGTCCATAAAAGACATATGCTCGAAGCCGCAGGTGTTGTCGATCATGATGTCCGTGATGGGAAGGGGGAATTCATCTTTGGGGCAGGCCGCATTTAGATCTCGGTAGTCGATGCAGATACGTACCTTTCCATTTTTCTTCATGATTGGGACAACGTTGGCGACCCAGTCGGGATGTTGTTCTTCCCGGATAAAACTGCAGGTTATCAACTTCTTGACTTCGTCCTCGATGGCGTCCATCATATCCGGGCGAAACCGACGTTGGTGTTGTTTCACTGGCTTCGAATCGGTCGAAATATTGAGCTTATGAGTAGCTACCTTCGGGTCTAGGCCTGGCATGTCCTCATAATCCCATGCAAAGACGTCGACATATTCCTTTATCAGCTGTATGATCTCTTCCTTTTCGACTGGGGGAAGATTGTTACTGACAAATATTGGCTTTGGTGAGAGCTCACCCCCAACATTGACTTGGATAACTTCGTCCTTGGTGGGAGGTTCTCTCTGCTCGAAGCAGAATTCCCACTGTGTATCCATTTGTTGAGCCCAGGGGTCGTTCTCGAACGTCTCCGTATCCTGTTCCTCGATTTCTGAGGGGCTTGTCATCACCATATTCACTGATAGTGTTAGTTTGAGAACATCAGGTGAGTCGGAGGACGACGAGCTACTCTGAGAAGGTGGAAAGGGGTCCTCATCTGGCTTGGAAGTTGCGAGGGAGGTGGCATACCCTAACCCGAGACGAGTTTGTCGATAGCGGGGGTCGCCGTGCGGCGGCGTCCGTCTGCCTCTTCCGTAGTTGAGGCCTGGCTTCCGCTTCAAGTCGTAGCCCATGTTTTGCATGATCCTTTGCGCTTGCGGGCTGTATTGGCGAACCTGCACTTTCCCGGTATCGTCATCGAAAGGATCTTCCTGGACAGTCGGTTGATTCCGCATGCGACCAAAGATTATTGAATGCTGACTGCTGCAGGTAGGCGGGACAATGAAGATAGAATCCTCATGTGGCCCATATGCTGTGACGACGTCGGATGGTGACGTTACTTCCCAGACATACGGACGGTAGGAGTTTATAGCTTCTAAGAACTTTTGAGCCATTGGTTCTACCTCGTCATGTGGAGTGGGTTCATATTTCGGAATCTGAGTACCGACGTACCGGAAAAGAGGATGTTTATTATCATCTGGAACTCCGTTCCTGGTGGCATTTACATCAGTCGGCTACTGGTTGCGCCAAAGGTTGATGACTATGGGTGGAGGCTTCCGGTTCAAAGTGATTACTAGAGGATTACCCCCTTCTTCTGACTTGGTCTTTCTCAGGTGGACAGCCGTAGGTTCTATGGCTTTTGGACGAGCGGTTCGTCCTTTCACTCTGATTGACAGTGGTAGTGTGGCAGAGGGCTCTTCGGACTCCCGGTAGGATTCCTTCTTCGCCACTCCTGGCACTTCTTTCGTGTGGTCATGGGAATACAACACGGCATCGGAATAGTAGGATTCTACTCCTTTAAACGGGTTTAGGTCAGCCACCTCCGTTTGTACGGTTCCTTGTGTGTCTACATATTTAAGGCATTGATGTAGGGTTGAAGGAACGATGTTGTGGTCGTGGATCCATGGTCTTTCCAGCAAAATATTGTAGGATACCTCTGAATCGATGACGTAACATGTGGCCACTGATCTAAGGTTGCCGATCTGGACTCTCAAGCGAATCTTCCCTAATGGTTTACTCCTTCCGGCGTTAAAACCCACGATTGTAGTGGTAGTGTAAGCCAGCTCGCTGGTAGGAATTCTCAGTGGCCCGAGCAGACTGCGAGGGATGATGCTGATCGACGATCCCGGATCTATGTGAATCCGGTCGACCTCCATGGAACCGACGTACCCGGTGTAATAGAGGGGCCTGTCATGTCTATTATGTTTTAATAGCATATCGTCTTGAGTGAAAGTGATATTCGGGACCACCTCCATCACGCTGTGGCATTGAGGACATGCCACTGGTTCCTCGTCGGGGTACTTGAGCTGGGTCAAGTATACTTCCGCCTGCATTAGTGCTTTACTCAGGGCTAGACGAGCGTCGGGAGAGAGCCTGAGTAGCTCGAAGATGGACAACCTGGCTGGCGTATTGGCCAGTTGGGCCAGGATGTCAAATTTGTACGGCTTCTCTAAACCTTTGCTCGAAATGTTTTTCACAGGTTTGTCGAAGCGTACTTCTTTCTGTTTTGCCTTTTCCGCCGGAGTAGGTTTCGCAGAGCTGATGCTTGGCACGACGGGATCTTGCTCTGACGGTTTGGTAGCTGGAGCGTCAGCCGGCGCACCTTCCTGATTTGCTCCGTCGTTGTCGAGGTAGGCCCTCCCTGAACGGGTTGCGACAAGTACCTCTTCTCCGTCTGATATAGAAGAAGTTGTGACCATGTAGCATGATCTGTATTTGGGATTCTTCTTGGGGGTAGCCCTGTTTGCCTTGGTCTCTTCCTCGAGATCCGACACCAAATCTTGGTGAACCCGCATAATCTCGCCCCGCCGGATAGTTAGGGGCACCAGGTTGTGACCTTGATCCCTAGCAGGGGGAAGGTTAACGAGGTTCATCGTTGCCCGGGAGATAGGTGTAACACCATCAGGGACCTTTTGGGGAGGCAAATTGCCAAACTGTAGAGAGATCATGTTGGCCGTGACCGTTTTCTTGGTGTTGTGCAAAGTGATGGCCTTAGCATCGATCAACCCCTGGATCTTCCTTTTTAGTACATAGCACGCCTTTGTCGGGTGGTGTACGTATCTGTGGAAGATGCAGTATTTTGGGTCGTCAGTATTGCCGACCTCCTGGGGCCGCCTTAGTTCTGGGAGGGTGATCTTGCCACTTTTGACGAGACATTCGAAGATACTTGGGATATCGTCGTCGTCGAAAGAGTAGACTTCGACGGACCTCGGAGCCCCCGGTTTCGCTTGGGCGGTCGTCGCAATCTTTGGCCTGGCCGTGTTGATTGCTAGTGCTTCCTTCCCTTTGGGACCACGATGATGGTCGCTGCCAGGGGATAACCTCTTGCTTCTGTCAGAGGCAGAAATCATGATGCCATTGTCGCGCGCTTTGCGACTGTTGTCTTCGGCTGCTACCGTCGAGAGGATGAACGAGGGCCAATCATGGAACTGATATGGTCCTGTGAACACCGAGACCACGGGAAGGAGGTTCTTCCTGCAAATGTCCACCAATACTGAGTCTGGAACTCCTGGAGGCATCTGTAAGGTGGCATGACGAAAGCGTTCGATGAAGATGCGAACGTCTTCCTTTTCCTTCTGCTTGACTTCGATGAGAGAGGACATAAACATGTCCATTCCTCCCTCGTAAAATTGTGTGAAGAATAGAGCTTTGAAATCCTCGAAGGAAGTAATGCAGTTGTCCGCCAAGCTACGGTACCACTGATAGGCTACTCCTGAGAGACAGCCTTTGAACACCCGAGTGAGGAGGGCATCGTTCCCTTGTAGCAGCACCGTTATCATACTGAAATAGTTCATGTATTGGCTTGGTGATGTTTTTCCCTCGAACAGAGCCATCGCCTGAGGTTCGTATTTTGGAGGAAAATGGACCTCTTCCCAGGTAGTTGGGTACGGCTGGTTGATTCCCAGTTTCTTGAGTTGATCTTTGTGCTTCAAGGCATCGAACTGGGTTTTCAACTCCCGGACCGCCTGTATCGAATTTTTCGTTGGAAGCGGAGGAACTGCTGACTCTTGATCTAGAGCAGGTTCTTGGCTTGGGCTGGATGGTGGCAAGTCCACCCCCACATGTATCTGAGTTGGCGGAACCGATGCTTGAGCCATGGCGGTTGCGTGCTGAGTTAGCATCATCTGGTGCATATCCTCCATTACGGATTGTATTTGTTTCAGCGACGTCTCCAGGTCAGTGATGCGTTATTCTGCGTCTCCTGATGGCGATGCTCCCTCGCGTTCGTCTTCGATGGCGTAAGCTCCTATTTCTCTGGGCGTCGTCGAAGGGTAAGTATAGGTCGCTGCAGAAGTCGACTCTATACTCTCGGCATCTGATCTGGGAGATCGGCGACCCCCAGCGTCGGAATCAGATGAGTACGGAGCTGGTTGCTGTGACCTTGCACGGGTATTTTGGAATACCCCAGCTTCAGCGTTCCTGAGGAGGTCTTCGAATTTTCTCTGGCTCGGAGGTTCAGAGGGAAGACGCTTTGAGCTCGACCCTCTTCTAGGTATGCATGAAGCCATGTTCATGGATGCATACGCGTGCTCCTCTTCCGGGAAAGATTGAGAGTAGTTCAATCGGTCGAAGACCGATCGTTTTGCTTTAGAACAGTAGCAGTCAATCACAATCTTATGACTATTACAACATTGTTCCCTAGGGGGCGTAATAGACATGTTGGAAGGTCCCCTCTCCTTACGCTTTTGGATTAGGCCTTCGCGTAGGTCAGGAGTAGCAATTTGAGCTTGTTTTGCGTCGTGGGACTTACCCAGGCGTGATTTGGAGATTCGCTCAGACAGGCATAAAGCTGAAGAGGTGTTCAGTCGACCGTCGTCTTCCCGCGTAATCCGAAGGATAGGCAGATTGCTTCTTCGCTGGTGTAACGGCCGAGGAGTTGAGTACTCGCCTGCTTGCTTCCTCTTACGAAGATCGCGGTGCTCATCTGGTTCGTCGTAGAGGTTAGATGTCGTCTTGTGCGTGGAGCGTGATCTGTTCTTCCGACGCGTTGAGGCACCGTCGGAAGTTTTGTCTGTACCGCGCGTAGCGGGAGACTGATTTCTGCGCGTATAGCGCAGTGGATACTCCTGGGTTAGCGCTGAGGCTTTACCAGAAGTTTTGTCTGTACCGCGCGTAGCGGGAGACTGATTTATACGCGTATAGCGCAGTGGATACTCCTGGGTTAGCGCTGAGGCTTTACCAGAAGTTTTGTCTGTACCGCGCGTAGCGGAAGACTGAATTTTACGTGCGGGGCACGGAGGGAGCGATGCTACCACCTCATTGGTCGGAGAGATCGGAGAGATCGGAGAGTCCACAGGAACGGCGGAGGATGTCTTGGGCATCCACACTTTGCGTAGCTTCCTGTTGTCTTGGACGGAGAGAGAGTGAGAGCTACCCCCAGCCCGAAGTATGTCCTCGTAGGCAGACTGGTCGAAATGAACGACCAGTATCTTCTTTATGGTTCCTACAGATACCGCATCGTGTTGAGCAATTACTTCCTCGTCAGAAGAGAAAGACGTCCCCAGCAGAGTTGCCATCTTGTTTGTGGTATTAAACGAAAGAATGAAAGTGTATTTCAATGACAGGGTTTATACGAGACCCGTGCCCTTTGGTTTACAAACAAACTTGTACAATTCGATCCTATACGAGGATGCGGGAGTACAATTTATTTAATCTGGGTATAAATTGCTATAGGTGTCTGATCTGCGGTCGATCACTTTAGCCCTTGGACTACACGATGTTGAAGAAGTGCCGTGGAAGACAGGATGCAGCTTCGGAGGTTGCGAAGGAGGGTGGATGCGCGATGCTGAAGGTCGTCGCTCCCTATTCCTTGCCTGAGCTCTGTATTCTTCTCTCTCTCTCTGTCTCTCCCTCTTGATCTCCGGTTTGGTGACCTTGTTCGATCCTTCTTTCAAAGTTTCGAGCTTTGATCTGATATTGGTATTCTTGGCCAAATTTTTTGACCTGGTTCGATCTTCCAAATTGTCGATCTTGTTTCCCATTGATAGGGGTCTCTATTTATAGAATTTTGGTGACAGTGACCACTCCATCGGTGTAACAACCGAGGAGTGGAAAGTACAGCACCCTTTTACACAACGGTTAAAGTAACCAATGCCTATGTATAGATGATCTTTTGAATGAGCGTGTGACGCGGGTCCAACTAAGGGGACACAACGCGTACAATTGCTACTAAGATCACAGCGTAAAAGCCACGTAGGTAGGTATCCATTGTGTAGAAGGGGTTGGCGTAGAAGCCAAATGTCTGTTACCTTGGCGTAGAAGCCAAATAGGCATAGAAGCCGAGTAGGCGTGGAAGCCGAGTAGTCGTAGAGACTGAGGGGGCGTGGAAGCCGAGCAGGCATAGAAGGCGAATAGGCATAGAAGCCGAATAGGCATAGAAGCCGAGTAGGCGTGGAAGCCGAGCAGTCGTAGAGACTGAGGGGACGCGGAAGCCGTAGGAGCACAGATCCTGAATGGGCGTAGAAGCCGCTGCGTACCGTGCCAGGGTGCTGATGTGGACGTCTTTAGCCGGAATTACGGCTTTTGGAGATCAAATCTTTGGCAGAGATTTGCCATCATCCTGTGCATTAAATGCGGAGACGTGCCTTGAGGGAAAACTGTCACCGCTCTGTGCGTTTTGACGGAGGGACGTGCCTTGAGGGGACACTGTCACCGCTCTGTGTGCTTTGGCGGAGAGACGTGCCTCGAGGGGACACTGTCACCGCTCTGTGTGCTTTGGCGGAGAGACGTGCCTCGAGGGGACACTGTCACCGCTCTGTGTGCTTTGGCGGAGAGACGTGCCTCGAGCCCTGTACGAAGTGCAGCTTTTGACGTGGCAGGCGGTTTGTCTTCTGCGGAGCGTAAAATAGCCCATGTTTGCCTGTGTAAAACAAGGCAGCGTGTTCTCTTTGCACGCGAAAGAGCGGTTTATGCCGGTGGTTTTTTAGTAAGCGCCGGTTTGGTGATATTTTAACCAAATCCTCTGCATTAAATGCTGAGATTCGCCATCATACTATGGAGCGCGTCCTGAGGGGTCTGCCCCCATTCCCAGCCGTCATTTGGGTAGCTGTGCAGCACTTTTTGTCAGGAGGCAGAGGTCAGGTTTACTGCATGACTGGACAGTTTCTTTCCGGGAATACGAAGCGTTCCTAGTACGCTTTAACGCTGCTTTGAGAGCGGCTGGTTTTACGCCATGGAGGCGATGAAGAACCCTGTTTTACGCTGGATGGCTCTGAAGGCCTCTGCCTACGCTGCTCTGTATCAAGACGCTGCGTAGATCTTCCAAGCATTTTTTTCATGCTTCTACAGCTGAGGCATCATCAGAAGTTCTGTCTATTCTGCCACAGACGGGAGACTGAATTTCTCGCGCAGAGCGCGGAGGATACTTCTGGGTTAGCGCTGAGGCCTTGCCAGAAGTTTTGTCTGTACCGCACGTGGCGGGAGACTGGTTTCTATGCGTAGAGTGCAGTGGATACTTCTGGGTTAACGCTGAGGCTTTGCCCGAAGTTTTGCCTGTATCGTGCGTGGAGGAAGACTGAATTTCTCGCACAGAGTGCGGAGGATACTTCTGGGTTAGCGCTGAGGCTTTGCCGGAAGTTTTGTCTGTACCGCGCATGGCGGGAGACTGAATTTCTTGCGCAGAGCACGGAGGATACTTCTGGGTTAGCGCTGAGGTTTTGCCCAAAGTTTTATCTGTACCGCGCATGGCGGGAGACTGAATTTTACGTGCAGGGCACGGAGGGAGCAATGCTACAATCTCGTTGGTCGGAGAGATCGGAGAGTCCACAGGAATGGTAGAGGATGTCTTGGGCATCCAGACCTTGCGCAGCTTCCTGTTGTTTTATTGAGAGAGAGAGTGAGAGCTATCCCCCGTCCGAAGCATGTCTTCGTAGGCAGACTGGTCGAACTGGACGACCAGTGTCTTCTTCATGGATCCCACGGGTACCGCATCGTGTTGAGTAATCGCTTCCTCATCAGAAGAGAAAGACGTGTACCTCCATCCCCAGCAAAGTCGCCATCTTGTTTGTGGTATTAAACGAAAAAACGAAATATCTATAAGACGAGGTTTACACGAAACCCGTTTTCTTTAGTTTACAAACAAACTTGTAAAATTTGATCCTATACGAGGATGTGGGAGTACAATTTATTTAATCTGGGTAAATGATTGCTATAGATGTCTGATCTGCAGTCGATCACTTTAGCCCTTGGACTACACGATGGTGAAGAAGTGCCGTAGAAGACGGAAAGCAGCTTCGAAGGTGGCGAAAGAGGGTGGATGCACGATGCCAATGTCGTCGATCGCTACTCTTCGCCTGGGCTCTGGATGCTTCTCTCTCTCTCAAAGACTCTTCGGCCTCTCTTAAATCTCCAGTGGTTCGACCCGTGGCTCGATCTCTTTGGAGGTTTTTTGACCAATTTCTTCGGCCTGGTACAATCTTTTTTTGGAAGTTCGACTTGTTCCTCTGTTGATAGAGGCCTCTATTTATAGAGTTTTAGTGACAGTGACCACTCAGTCGGCGTAGAAACCAAGTAGTGGAAAGTACAACACCCTTTTACACAACGGTTAAAATAACCAATGCCTGCGTATAGATGATCTTTTGAATGAGCGTGTGACGCGGGTCCAACTAAGGGACAAAACGCGTATAATCGCTACGGAGATCACGGCGTAGAAGCCACATAGGTAGGTATCCCTCGTGTAGAAGAGGTTGGCGTAGAAGCCAAATGTCTGTCACCATGGCGTAGAAGCCAAGTAGGCATAAAAGCCGAGTAGGCGTAGAAGCCTGATAGCATAGAAGCCGAATAAGCACAGAAGGCCGAATGAGCATAGAAGCCGAGCGGGTACAGAAGCTGAATGGGTGTAGAAGCCGAGCAGGCACAGAAGCTGAATGGGCGTAGAAGCTGCTGCGTAACGTGCCAGAGTGATGATGTGGACGTCTTAGCCGGAATTACGGCTCTTGGAGATATAATCAAATCTCTCGCATTAAATACAGAGATCTGCCATCATCTTGTGCATTAATTACAGAGGCATATTCTGAAGGCCTGCCACCGTTCTGAGCATTAGGTGCAGAGACGTGCCTCGAGCCCTGTACGAAGAGCAGCTTTTGACGTGGCAGCCTGTTTGTCTTCCGCGGAGCGTAAACAGCTCACGTCTGCCTGTGTAAAACAAGGCAGCGTATCCCCTTGTATGCATAAAAGCAGTTTCCGCTGAGGGGATGTCAGTAAACGACGGTTCGGTGATATTTAATCAAATCCTCTGCATTAAATACAGAGATCCGCCATCATACTGTGGGGCGCGTCCCGAGTGGTCTGCCATCATTTTCAGCCATCGTCTGGGTAGCCGTGCAGCACTTTTTGTCAGGAGTCAGATGTCAGGTTTACTGCGTGATTTGACAGGTTCATTTCGGGGAAGACGAAGCGTTCCTCGTACGCTTTAATGCGGCTTTGAAAGCGGATGAGTTTTACGCCATGGAGGCGATGAAGCACCCCGTATACGCTGAAGCAGCCTGGACCTACTACATTTACGCGGATGGTCCCTTCATATTTTACGCTGTGCTCAGCAAAAAAGGCTCCGTTGCACTCTTTATGGCCCTAGGGTCCCCTTCTTACGCTCCCTTGCATCACCATGTTGCGTAGAGCTATCCAGCGTATTTTTCATGCTTCTACACACATGACTATGGACTTCGTTTTGGGACTTCCTCGTTCTCCAGGAGGAAAGGACGCGATTTGGGTCATCGTGGATATATTGACCAAGTCAGCCCACTTTTTACCTTTCAAAGTGGGTACATCGACGGAGAAGCTAGCGAAAATATATGTACATTAGATTGTCAGATTACATGGAGTTCCTGTGAGCATTGTCTCAGATAGGGATAGTTGTTTCACTTCCCATTTCTGGAGGAGTCTACAGTCTAGCTTGGGCACTCAGCTCAAGTTCAGTACCGCATATCACCCTCAGATAGACGGACAGTCTGAAAGGACTATTTAGACTCTTGAAGATATGCTACGCACTTGCGTATTGGATCTCGGAGATTCTTGGGAGGATCATCTACACTTGGTAGAGTTTGCTTACAACAACAGCTACCAGGCCAGCATTGAGATGTCATCATTCGAAGCTTTATATGGACGGAGGTGTCGTACACCTTTATCCTGGGATGATGTTGGAGAAAGAGCCTTGTTAGGATCAGAAATGGTTGTGGACGCAGCAGAAAAGGTGAAACATATTAGAGACAGACTGCGAGTGGCGCAGGACAGACAGCGGCATTGGGCCGATAGCCACCGCAGACCCCTAGAGTTTCAGGTATTATTTTGATTTATTTTGTTTAGTTTGTGATTGTTTTGTTTAGATGGCATGTTAAGACCGTTGTTCTAGGTTGGCAATTTGGTGTTCTTACGGATTTCTCCGACACGGGGAACGATACGTTTTGGAGGAGGCGGAAAGCTTAGTCCACGATACATCGGGCCCTTCAGTATTCTTGCAAGGGTCGGTGCAATAGCCTATAAACTTGACTTGCCGCCTGCTCTAGATGGAGTGCATGACGTGTTCCATGTATCGCAGCTGAGACGGTACGTGGCAGATCCTAGTCACGTACTAGACCACTCGGAGATCAAAGTTGAACCGACACTCAGCTATCCTGAATAACCCGTTGAGATCTTGGATCGTAGAGAGAAGGTATTGTGAAACCAGACTATCCCCTTGGTTCGTGTTGCATGGAGAAATCACTCTCCAGGAGAGTCAACTTGGGAGAAAGAGGACGAGATGCGCGAGCAGTATCCATATCTCTTCGAGACTTGAGGTATGATTCCCTTATTGATTGATTTTCTTGTGCTAGTTTATTTTAATTTCGAGGACGAAATTCTTTTAAGGAGGGTAGAATTGTCACCCCCACTTTTTAGATTAGGGGTATTTTTGTCTTTCGTAATTAATGTGTAAATGAATTACATGATAGTAACTTATATCTAAATAATTGTGATATTGTCTGATTGTTGTAATTTATCGTAGCTTCGATAATTAGGACGCTATGCTAGCCATTGTCTTCCAACAAGTTTACACCGTTGTCCTAGACGCGCCAGACCGTTAATTGATGCTTGTGTCCCACGTAAATCCAGCCTTGGTACTTCTGTTTAATTTTAGAACCCCTCTTTGCGTTTAATTTTAAATAATAAACCTAATTTATGCAATTTTCTAATTATTGGCACTATTATGTAAAAGCGCATTAAGCATACACCCGTCTGACACGACATGCGAGATAAACCCATTTTTCCCTTCATTATATTTTTCCACAAATTTGGGAATGTGTAATTTAACATCAAACCCTTGGAACCATAGGCCTCCAAACCCTTAGACCAATACAATTTTTGCGATTTCATTAATCCATCCGAGCCCTAACCCATGGGAATGTCCCCATAGCAAGCCAAGACCTTCCCTAGTGTTGACCAAAGTCAACATATTCTAGGTCAAACTTAACATCCCATACATATATATATATATAAATATACATTCCCTTCTTTTCTTATTTTCCCTTAACCCTAGATAACTACTAGCCGACAATCCCCTCCCCCGACTTACTGTTCCTCGCCGAACAACCTACCGGACCCATCGAGACATCCCGCCTGCCTCTTCCTCCCCGAGTACACACCACTTCACCGCTGAGCACCGGACCCGCTGCCCCTGAGCGCCGGACGACGCTGCACAGAGCCGAGCGCCGGACCTGCTGCCCCTGAGCGCCGGACGACGCTGCACGCTGCCGACCGAGAGCCCCGCCTGCACGCTGTCGACCGCCTGCACGCTGCCGATCGAGAGCCCCCGCCTGCACACTGTCGACTGACTGCGCGACGGAGGACCACTGACCTCGTACCCGAACGGAGAAGCCAAAGTTCGCCGACAGACCGTGCACTCGACCGGTCTCCCCCTGTTCGTAATCATCGCTTCATCGTCATCATCTTCGTCGTCTCGTTTTCGTGCGCAGGTTCGAGTTCCTTCTTGCTTATACGTGTACGCATACATATAGTACCCCTTGGGAGCCTTCTCACTTGCTATGTTGAATACTGGTATAAATATATATATAAACTTGATGCATATGTAAGTACATATGGGTATTCGGTATACGTATATGGTTACTATGTGTATATTGATATATATGTATAACCATAACGTATGTGAACCTAATTGGTATATACGTAGGGTACATGCATTAGAATAGGATTAAATGTGATGGTATATGTATTGTGTATATCTCCCTAGTACCTGTCTAATATGGATGCAAGATATGAATTCTATTAAGGTATATATATATATATATATATATATATATATATATATATATATATATATATATATATATATATATATATATATATATATATATGTTAGATCATAATATAGATGACTTGAATGTAACCACGGACACCCCGTAGGTACATTGACCTGTGACCAATAATGTTAGATCATATTATAGATGACTTGAATGTAACCACGGACACCCCGTAGGTACATTGACCTGTGACCAATAACGTAGCCTGTTGAGATCATTATGTTGATTGTGTGCTAGAGTAATGTCTGATGAAGTATTATATTATATGATATGTCTATAGGATTATAGGATCACTCAGACGATACCTTGGAACCCGGACAGTGGTATTGTCAGCTAAAGACCGCAGGCGAGTACATTCTCTGACAGTTTCTATTATGTTGATTATCTCTATAATTCTTGTTGTATAGCGTACATGACTCTGACACTGTTGTTTACATGAGTTAGCATCATTGAGACCTGTCACGAGGAGTCATGATTGGAATCCATCGTGCTAGCTGGGGATAAATGGGGAAATATTAGTAGTATATGTGATCATACCCAACTTTAAATGCATTATTAGCTCGCCCACACCTCACGTCGGTGCAGCCTTACCCTTACATGCCTCATCGTTGTTACATCTGGTTAGCCTGACCTATTGGGGATGATCGCGAATCAATGTAATGAGTCATATAGTCCCAAGCCGATCATATGATATACTGATATTTCACACACTTAGTTAGATAATTCTTGACATGTATCTTGGTAGATTGATCTTGCATTTCCACATGTTTTAGTTATTATTCTTGTACACACTTATATACCAGTTCATTGTTCTTGCGTGTACTTGTAGTTCTATTCATTGCTAGATGCATATTGATGATGATGTTCCAGTATTTCTTATTCCAGCATTTTCTTTATTCCAGTATTTCTATTTCCAGTACATCCATGCTCGTCAGTATCTCTTATTGCCAGTTGTTTATATCTGTCTTGTATCTCTTTACACTGTGTTATAGTTTTTGTCAATATATGTGGAACTGCTGTTAGAGGTGTATTTCGTTCCAATCCTGACTGGATATTTTTTTCAGAGAATCTTGAGGATTTCTGTACCATGCACTACGGACCAGGTATAGATGCAGACTATGCCCCAGAGATCCTAGAGGAGACTATGCCTCAAGATGAGACATTACCTGCGGCTATCTAGATAGTATTTATTTATGCTTGAGACTTATGGAGGTTGTTTCAGTTTATGTTTAGACTTATGTTAAGTTTAATTGGATACTTATGTTGGACAGCTAGACTGTGAGTTATCTTTATGTTTGAGACATGTTGTTTAACTATGTCATTCCCTTTTATCTTTTATTGTGCCTTATAGTTGTTGTGATTGAGTTACATTGTGAGATTATTGTGAGATGTATATTGACCTCCTTATGGAGATGGATATCATTGACAGGTGTTTAGCTATATAGTATTATTGTGACCTAGACAGTGTTCTACCACCGATGCTGCGATGTAGGCTAGACGTACCCACGCTCTCGTGCCCCTATACCGGGTGCGGGTCGTGACAACCCCCTCTATAATAATGTACATATTAGGACATAGCCACATGCACACACAAACATAAATATATATAATTATACCTCTATACATATATATAACTAATCCTATAACAAATCTAAATAATATAATTACCCAATTAACATACATATATATATATCCATATAATATATTATAACATATACATTAATACATGTAGAAGAAAGTTATATATATATATATATATATATAATATAATTACCCAATTAACATACATATATATATATATATCCATACAATATATTATAACATATACATTAATACATGTAGAAGAAAGTTATATATATATATATATATATATATATATATATATATATATATATATATATATATATATATATATATATATATATATATATATATTATATTAGTACATATATAATACATAGATCTATGATACAATAAACACTATAATAAATACACTATAATACATATCATATCTATATATATATACACAATTATAACTCAAGAATTAAAAGCACAATAACTAGATCTACACATGAATACACAACATATGGAGAGTATCACACCGTATCCCACTAGATCTAGGATACGCATGTGACACAAGTCTACCACACATCTAATTGTACCCCAAAGGACACACACAAGTCACATATAATATTTATGAATAATAAGAAGTGTCAAATATAGATCTACGTGTCTGTGTCAAAATACGACATGTACAAAGTCCCGTGTCGAAGGAAAAACTCCCAAAACAACACGTATCACCAAATTGTTAGGATACGACCTACACGTACCAAATTGTAGATACGACACTAGCCCCAAAAACATAAACACATGCCAAATTGATCTATAGGATCAATTGACACACACAACAAATGTCAATCTCGGAATTTCCCCAAAATTGACACAAAAAGTACCATAACTTTCTCAATATGCCTCCTATGAACACAAAACCAAATTTTATGGGTAGTCTATGCATATGGGTTAATTTTCTATGATTAAATCTTAGATTTAGAAGCTATTTTGAGGGAAAAAACTGAATTATACCTATTAAAAGTGGATTCCCAATGAAACCTCCAATTGAGATAAAATTGCTTTCAACTTGTAGATCCTTGCTCCTCTTTGTAGATCCTTGCTTTCTCCTTCTAGATCCTTGCTTCTCAAGTCTCTAATGGTGATTTGGAAAGGAATTGAAATAAATTTGGTATGGAAATGAAGTGGGAATGAAGAAAATTTGGTAGTGAAAAATTCTAGATCTAGATTTGGAATGAAAAGAGGTGAGAGAAATTCTTCCCTCTATTTAAATAGTCCGGCTCATATTTCCCCTCCCTTAAGTTATCATCTAATGTCCAATATACTCCTTGGGGCCTCTCATGAAGAAATAATTAAGGAAGGAAGCTTCTAGTCTAATGATTTAATTAATTTAATCCATCTCCTTAACAATGGGCTTTCTAAATGGGCTAAGTTTAACTAATTAATTTATGTTAGTCCATGGGTCCAAACTAAGCTAGTTAGGTCTAATAACACAAGTCCAAAATAATTAATTAATATCTAAAAATAATTAAATAATACAACAAATAATTATTTATCAAGCACAATAATTAACTAAATAGAAAATTACTAAAATATCATTTTCTAGAAAATGTGGTAGTGACAAGTCTACCCTCCTTAAAATAATTTCGTCCTCGAAATTCAAAGATAAAAAATATCTCCAGAAAATAACAGAACAGAACTAAAGAATCACAACTAACTATGGAAGAACATAACAATGAACAGAACATAACTAGGAAATAACATACCTCAAGGCACAAACAAATATGGATAACGCTCTAGCATTACATCCTCTATCTCCCAGGTAGACTCCCCCGGAGAGTGATGCCTCCATGCGATGTGCACCAAAGAATAGTCTGGTTCCTCAGCACCTTCTCTCTCCGATCCAGAATCTCAACTGGTTGCTCTGGGTAGCTAAGAGTAGGGCCACCTCTATCTCCGAGTGATCTAATACATGACTAGGATCTGCCACGTATCGTCTCAACTGCGACACGTGAAACACGTTGTGCACTCCCTCTAATACAGGTGGCAAGTCTAGTCTATAAGCAACTGCACCGACCCTCTCTAGAATAGTGAAAGGTCCGATGAATCGCGGACTAAGCTTTCGGCCTCCACAGAAGCGAATCGTGCCTCGTGTCGGAGAAATCCTCAGAAATACCAAACCACCTACCTAGAACAAAACACCACCATAAGAACTTAATCTATAACAAACAACCAAGAATAAATACAAAACAGAAATCTAAATTATACCTCAAACTCCAAAGGTCTCCGATGGCTATCGGCCCAATGCCGCTGTCTGTCCTGCGCCACTCGAAGTCTGTCTCTGATTAACTGAACCTTCTCTGCTCCATCCACAACCATTTCTGGCCCAAGCAAAACTCTCTTTCCAACATCGTCCCAAGACAAAGGAGTACGACACCTCCAACCGTACAGATCTTCAAAAGGTGACATCTCTATACTGGCTTGGTAACTGTTGTTATAAGCAAACTCTACAAAATGAGATGGTCCTCCCATAAACCCCAAAATCTAGTACACAAGTGTGTAACATATCCTCGAGAGTCTGAATAGTCCTCTCTGACTGCCCATCTGTCTGGGGATGATATGCTGTAATGAACTTGAGCTGAGTGCCCAAACTCTCCTGCAAACTCCTCCAGAAATGAGAAGTGAAACGACTATCCCGATCCGAGACTATGCTGACGGGAACTCCATGTATCATAATAATCTGCCTCACATACATCTTTGCCAGCTTCTCCGTAGACAAACCCACTTTGAAAGGCAAGAAGTGGGCCGACTTGGTCAACCTATCAACGATGACCCAAATCGCGTCTTTCCTTCCTGGAGATCGTGGAACTCCAGACACAAAATCCATACTAATGTGTTCCCACTTCCACTCTAGAATGGATAATGGCTGAAGTAAACCTCCTGGCCTCTGCCTCTCGGCTTTCACCTACTGGCACACTAAGCATCTGGATACAAACTGTGCCACTTCCCTCTTCATGCCATACCACCACACACTCTCTCGCATATCTCGATACATCTTGTTAGCACCTGGATGCATAGAATACTAAGAGCGATTCGCTTCCTGCAATACCTCCTCACGCAGCTCCCCACTAGGCACACACAATCTAACTCCATGCCTCAAAGGTCCATCCTCTGCAATAGTAAAATCATCTTCCAATCCTGCTCTAACCTGAGCTCTGATACTTAGAGATATATCCTCAAACTGTGCTGCCTTGATCCTGTCCATCAAATCTGAATGTATCTGCAATCCCCATATCTGCATAGCACCATCAGAAATAATCACCTCAATGCCCAGGCTCTCCAAGTCCTCCAACAAATATGGATCCTGTGTAAATAACATAGCTACCAGATACCTGCTCAAAGCATCGGCAACTACATTAGCTTTCCCAGGATGATATTGCAAAGAGATATCAAAATCTTTCATCAGTTCCAACCATCGATGCTGCCTCATGTTCAACTCCTTCTGCGTGAAAACGTACTTCAAGCTTTTGTGGTCTATGAATATCTCCACACGCTCTCCGTACAAATAATATTTCCACAACTTCAGGACGAATATGACTGCTGCTAACTCCAAATCATGGGTAGGATAGTTCTTTTCATGAGGACGCAATTGCCTGGATGCATAGGCAATCACTTTTCCATGCTGCTGAAGAACACAACCCAAACCCTTCCCTGATGCATCACTATAAATAGTGAAACCTTCAGACCCTGATGGCAACGTCAAAATAGGAGCAGACGTCAACCTCTTCTTCAACTCTTCAAAAGCAACCTGGCAATCCTCCGTCCAAATAAAATCTACATCCTTCATGGTGAGTCTGGTCATCGACTCAGCAATCCTCGAAAAATCTTGCACAAACTTCCTGTAGTAGCCTGCCAATCCCAAGAAACTCCTGATCTCTGCTACCGAACTCGGGGTCTTCCAATATTCTACTGTTGAAATCTTCTTCGGATCCACTAAAATACCATCACTAGTCACAACATGCCCCAAGAACTCCACCTTATCCAAGAAAAACTCACACTTGGACAAATTTCCATACAACTTCTCTTTCCTCAGCACATCCAACATAATCCTCAAATGCTCCTCATGCTCCTCCGGTGTCCTCGAGTATATGAGTATGTCGTCGATGAACACCACCACGAACTTGTCAAGGTACTGGTGGAACACCTTGTTCATCAAGTTCATAAATACTGCCAGTGCATTAGTCAAACCAAACGGCATCACCATAAACTCGTACTGACCATACCGAGTCCTAAAAGCAGTCTTCGGTATGTCCTCCGGCTTCATCTTCACCTGATGGTAGCCTGATCTCAAATCTATCTTAGAAAACACCTTGGCTCTACTCCACTGATCAAACATATCATCAATCCGTGGCAAAGGATACTTATTCTTGATAGTGAGATTATTCAAAGCCCTGTAATTAATGCACATGCGCACCGATCCATCCTTCTTCGGTACAAATAATACCGGGGCTCCCTATGGTGAAGAACTCGATCTGATAAACCCCTTATCCTGTAATTCGTCTACCTGCTTCTTCAACTCTACCAGCTCGCTGTTGTTTACTCTATAGATATGCTGCAAAATTGGTTATGCACCTGGCACAAAGTCTATAAAAAATTTAACATCTCGATATGGCGACAATCCTGGCAATTCCTCAGAAAACACATCCAAGAACTCTGCTATCAATGGATGCGATAACTCCTTGTCTTCCACCATAGCTCCATAAATAATGCCTTCTCTCTGCTCTGCAGCTCCTCTAGCAAAATCAAACTCTGGCTCTCCTGGCAGACCAAACAAAACTCTACCTCCTCTACAATCTATGCTAGCACGGTGCCTACACAACTAATCTATCCCGAGTACAATGTTGTAGCTCGGAAGTGGCATTACAAGTAAACACGCACTCAACTCCCGGCCTCCCAAAGTAACTCTCTGATCCTTGCAAATATCATTAACCAGGATAATGCCTTCCCCGGTCATGATCATGCAAGTCCTAGGCAAAGACTTAGCTACCAAACCATGCTTCAGAGCAAAAGAAATAGATACAAAACTATGGGAAGCACCACTATCAAACAAAGCTAAAGCTGGAATAGAATCAAGAAGAATAGAACCTGCGATGACATCTCCGGTGGGTTCATCCTCCTCGACGGTCATAGCAAACGCTCGTCCTTGCCGAGCACCTCCCTGCTGTTGATGCTGGAAAAAATGCTACTGTTGTGTCGAAAGCGGTCCCCTCGGCTGTGCTGCAGGTGGTCTCGTCTGTGCCCTCAGAGCTGGAGCTTCTCCCTGAACTGCACGACGAGGACACTCCCTCAATTGATGCCCTTCAGTACCATAATACAAACAAACTCCTAACCTCCTCCTACAAACTTCCTAGATATAGCCGGGCTTCTTGCAGTAGTGGCATGGAGCTTGTTGTGACTGTCTCTGCTGCTGAGGTGCCTGGTGAAAAGATGCCCTAGCTAGAGCCTGGTTCTGTTGTGGCTGTTAGAAATGTCTGGACTGAAAATGAGAACGTTTGGCAGATACTGTACTGTCGTTGGCCCACAGAAAAGAATCACGGTCTCTCTTGGGCTTCAAACCCAACTCCCGCTCAACCTTGCGTGCCTCCGCAAGTATCTTCGAGTATGTCTCATAAAAAGATGGAATAAGAATCTTTACTTCCCAGTTTAGCCCCTCACGGAAACGAATAGCTCGAACCTCCGGCTCTCTCACCAGATACTCTGCAAATCGGCTCAACCTGCCGAACTCCGCAGCGTACTCCTCCACAGACATGCTCCCCTGAATGAGACTCTCAAACTATCTCCCCAAGTCTAGCCTGTCTGCTCGGGCGAAAAACTTCTTCTTGAAAAGGTCCTTGAATACCTCCCAAGATTGTCCTGCGTCAACCAGAACCGGCTCATTCCTGAACCAAGTACGAGCGACGTCGAACAGTTGAAGTCCTACCGCCTCAACCTTCAGATCCTCAAAAAGACGGGATACCCTCATAAGACGTTCAATGTCCTCAAGCCAATCATCAGCATAGACGATGCCCTCCGTCCCCTTGAAAACCCTAGGCTCCAGTTTCTTGAAGTCCTGAATGTTGCCTAGCCGAAGCTGAGCAACCTGAGGAACATCTTGCTGCTAGACCGAAACTCCTCTCTCGACTACAGCACGAGCAAGCTGATGAGCACTCTCAATGCCCTGCCGTAGAACGTCGGTCTGTCTCTGATGTGCCTCTGACTGAGCCCTCTGTGCCTCGAATATCTCACAAAATAGTGTAAACATCTGTGACACTTTTGCTGGAACATGAGGTGGAGGTGGAAGCCCCTCAGATTCAGCTAGCACAGTCCTCTGAGTAGGTGGTGGACCTCCGAAAGCAGCTGACACTCCAATCACCGGAGAAGTGACTGGTGCAGGCCCTCGGGATGTCGCAGACCTCTCAGAAATTGCTCTCCCCTGTTGCGATCTAGTCTTAGGCGGCATCCTGAGACAAAGCGAAAGAAAGAATCAATATGACACAAGATGTAAGACATTCAAGGAAAGGACAGATTAAGAGATCAGGTATCAATATCAAGAAAGAATAGATGAATCAAAAGAATTTTCCTAAATGTGATTGAGTATCTCAGCCTATATCATATATCCTATCGCAGGCTCACAATAGTACAACTAAATTGTCGCACTACCACGACATCACATACTTTATGAAGCTGGACCTCCATGGGCCACCACTAAAAATGTGTCACGATCCGCACCAGGTGTAAGGGTACTAGTCGGAAACAACGCCCAGCCTACGCCGTAGAATCGGCGGTAGAACGTTGTCTGGATAATCTATCTAACAATATAATGAACCACCAATAATGATAATATACTCAATCACAGAACTAAGATGGAAATGATCACGAATCAGATAAAGAATAGAATAGTCATAATACAACTCATGAGTCTAAAATAATAAATCAATGAGTCTGAAGAAGTAACAAAATAAGCTGAAGACAAATCCAGTACAAAAGAATACTACGAAGCTACAACTCCTGGGTCAACTGTCTCAGTTGGGATAAGTCCCTCCTGAGCCAGGGTCTTAGAATCTATACCCACAACATCCTGGGATCCATAATAGGTAGGGTATCACTCCTCAGTGTCATCTGGAAAAAATATATCCAGTCAGGAAAGGAGCAGAGTACATCTCTAACAGCAGTTCTAATCAATGATAAAAACTATGTAACAGTAAATAGATGTGGATAAATAAGATGCACAATAGATATAAGAGATATATATACAATAAGGAAATACTAGACTAAATACAATAATGAACAATATGCCAATGAACAAGAATGCTAATGACTAAGTGTGTGAGTAATAGCTTAATATGTGATCGGTTTGGGCAAGATACAATGCGGCCTGGCTAATCATACGTGCGGTGTATGATCAACACTATTAAGTAATCAGTACTTGATACAATAGGGATATTGATCACATATCTATACTAATACTCCCCACCCCCGACTGGTATAATAGATCTAACCACGGTATGCTATGGCACGAGATTCTCCAAGAAGATAGCTAGTCTTCCCGAGAATCAGTGTCTATACATGTACAAGATAACCAATGAAACAATACTTGCACCATATACCAAGGAATAACATCTCATGACGAGATCCGAATATACCAATCCGTGTAACCATAGTGTCAAGAGAAGATGGATATCTACACTAGATACAATGAACATAGAGGATATACAATGAACATAGAGGATATCATAAGTGAGAAACTATCAGAGAATGTACTCGCCTGAAGTCCAATAAATAGTCTCACAGATGTCTGACTCGGTGCCTTGAAGACCTAGATATGGAATACAACATCAATACAAGGTTCCAAAAAGAGAATAAGTTAACTAGTCAACTTCTAGGCCAAAAAGCCAATTCTAAGTCAAAAGTCAACTATGGTCAACTCTAAGTCAACTATGGTCAAACCAAAGTCAACTATCTATTTCTAGGTTGCACAAATCTAACACAAAAATCATAGGTCAAGATACTAAAGTCTAAGCCAAGAAACCTACATCTTAAATATTTGGATACCGTATCTCCGGATACGTGAATCCAAGATAACACCTCAAAATATATATCAAACAATATTTATAATAATATAGAATCATAATTTACACATCAAATAGGTACCATGGTTTTGAACCAACTTGGTATCTCAACAATAATCAAAAATCTTGATACCCAAACCCCGTATCATGAGTATCCCCATTTACCTTGGTCTCCTCAAGGTAATACCCAATACCTTGGTATAATAATTACCCTTATATATAATATATAAATATATACTAATATTACACATATAAGGAATATAGCAATAATAATATTTTATATCAATATTAATACATATATATATATATATATATATATATATATATATATATATAAGTATTAAACATATAAATATATAAATCTGCCAAACCGTCGCTGAAAACAGTGTTGAAAAACACTAATACACTAATATACTGCCTTTAGTGACAGTTCTGGCTGTCACTGAAGCTGTCGTCGCTGTTGCTGCTGGATTCCTTGTATTGCTGCTGCTGCTTTGGTGATTGTTTGTAACCGTCACCGCTCCCACTGTCGCAGTTGCTGCTCTTTCCCGCTACTGCTGCTATTAATGACAGCGGTTGCTGTCATTAATACTGCCACTGCTACAGCGGCTGCTGCTGCTAGATTTCTTCTGTGCATTAATGACAGCAACTGTCATTAACTACCCGCTGCTAAAATTATAAATAATATATATAACATATATATATCATATATATATAAACCAATATATATATATATATATATAATACCAAATAAACTATAAATACCCCCTCTATAATAATGTACATATTAGGACATAGCCACATGCACACACAAACATAAATATATATAATTATACCTCTATACATATATATAATTAATCCTATAACAAATCTAAATAATATAATTACCCAATTAACATACATATATATATCCATGCAATATATTATAACATATACATTAATGCATGTAGAAGAAAGCTATATATATATATATATATATATATATATATATATATATATATATATATATATATATATATATATATATATATATATATATATATATTCTATTAGTACATAAATAATACATAGATCTATGATACAATAAACACTATAATAAATACACTATAATACATATAATATCTATATATATATATACACAATTATAACTCAAGAATTAAAAGCACAATAACTAGATCTACACATGAATACACAACATATGGAGAGTATCACACCGTATTCCACTAGATCTAGGATACGCATGTGACACGAGTCCACCACACATCTAATTGTCCCCAAAGGACAAACACAAGTAACATATAATATTTATGAATAATAAGAAGTGTCAAATATAGATCTACGTGTCCGTGTCAAAATATGTCACTACCACATTCCGAAAACAGGGGTATTTTTTTTGACTTTTTATAATATTTAATATTAGGGTAGTTACAATTATGTAATTGTATGATAATTAATTGATTTAAATAATTATGTGTGATGTGTAATTAAATATAGTATTAGATGCAGTGTTCATTTATTTTTAGCTAGCAGAATTGACCTAGAAGCCCAGTAGACGAACACCTGTCCGAATTATAGAATTCTGGATTTTATTATTTTATCTAGAATTTAATTCTTGGAGTTTGTATTTGATTACCATATTTTATTTAATATTTTTGCGCATTGCCTTTGCTTCGATATTTGGAGCACTATCCAGACTTTTGTCTTCCAACAAATTTCACAATCTTGCCCTAGACATGCCCGCCTTCTATTCTGCTATTTTTGCAACTCATAATTATGCTCTCTGTACATTATTTCTAGCCGCACAAAAATCGTCGCGGACGTTATTTAATAAATCTCTATTTTGTATCGTTGTGTGTTCCAATTTAAATTAGAGGCAATCTTGACCTATTTTTTCGTGCGGCCCAAATTGGGGTAATATTCTGTTCTGAGTCTTCTTCATTATTGGTATTGATGACCTGACCTGATTTTGATCCCATGTACTCCTAATTAATTTTAGAATACAACTTGCATTTATTTTCTATTTAAATTGAGGATACTATTTTATCTGATTCTAAATCTCAATTTAATTCCAGTGCCTTATTATTTGAGCCCACACAACTCTTACAGCGCCCCCTGACCCTACAAAACACCGGACACCGAATCGCCCGCAAAATTTTTGTCATTTTATGTGTTTGTGCAATTTCTCGAATTCAAGGGGCTAAGTTGCAATTATTCAATTGTAGGTGTCATCACCCCATTGTCCAAGACCATTGGAGAAGCCCAACATTGACTAGTCAACACCCTCATCCCCCATGAATTATTTTTCCTTCATGTTTAATCTGGACCCCTCATTCTAGAGGGTCAATCATAACCCTTCATTCAACAACCCTCTTCCCTATATAATGTCCTATCTACATCAAACCCTAATCCCTAGACAACCTAGGTTTTCCCCCACCTCACAAGTCCCCATGTTTTTCTCCAACGTGAACTCCTTCCCTTCTTCTCCTCTTTCTTCCTTTCTTCTTCTCTTCTTCTCCTTCTTTTTCTTCTCCTCCCTTTCTTCCTAAAAAAATTTAAATTCAAATTAAAAGAGAGGGGGGGGGAACACTGTTCACCCCCATCTCTGCATCCCGGCCACCCCTTACTGTGCACCCAGCCGACTTCCCTCTGTACTCCGGCGAAAGGCCGAGCCCCTCGCGCCCGGCGGCGCTGCTGCTCCTCCCCCAATCTCCCACTGCTCCAGCCCGATCCCCCGGCGACCCGCAGCACTACTCCGGCGACGGCAGCTCCTCCCTCTGAAGCCCGCTGCTCCTCCCCGGCGGATCTCCGGCTGCTCCTCCCGCTGCTGCTTCCCACTCCATCCATCCATCCACTCCCCATCGAGCCGAGCCGACCTCCGGCGGCCAAACTGCACCCGACCGAGTCCCCATTCCCTCTGTTGCAGCCGGCTCCAGAGCACCTCCGACCAACTGTTCCCGGCCATTCCCCGTACTCCGGCGAGCGGCCAACCGAGCTCCGGCCAAGGCTGACCCCCCTCACTGTAAGGTTTCTTTCTTCTTCTCCCTCCTTCTTTATATATATATATGTATATATATATATATATATATATATATATATATATATATATATATATATATGTATATATTAATGTATATATATAACTAATGTATAGGTATTTATATATATATTAATTAATGTGTATAATATATAAATACAATGGTAATGTATAATTTAATAATGTGAATGTATATTATCTATTTAATTTATGTTAATACGTGTGTATGTATAGTATTTATTTAGTTAATACTATATACACATATGTATAGTATTTATTTAAACTATGTGGTAATATATATAAGTACTCTATGTATATATATATATATATATTCATACACCATATATGTGTATTCATTAATATATATATGTATATGCATGAATATTGGTTATTTTTATATAGTATAAAATTAAGAAATGTATGTTAATGTATATAGTGTATTTCTACTTAGTATATATATATTATATATATATAGATATATATATATATGTATATATCTTGCGTATTTCTCTATTTTCTATATATGTATATTAAAATATATGTTAGTATAAATACGTATTAAACATATATATGTGTATAAATTGTCTGTATACATACAATACATGTTAATGTATGTTTTAGTATTTAATAATGTGTGTTGTATAATAAATTGGTATATTTACCTGTATATAGTATTGTATATTTTAATTGGTATATATGAGTATATATATGTAATTAGTCTATGTATGTATTTTGTTAATTCGTATGTGTAGATATATTTTGTATAAACCCTTAGTATATTTTTAATATATATATATATATTGCATATGTATTTAATTTGATATATATAGATATATTGTAAGTACATATGTTATTTAAGATATGTATATTTACGTATCTATCTACTAGGTGACCCTAGTTGACTAGTGACCTGCCTGGCATGGCCTGAGGCCAGTGTTTTGACTGTGTGTTAGCGTAGCATCTGATGCAAAAGTTATATTGTGTTGTGTTTATAGGACTGTTGGTACCCAGGGGATACTCTGGAACAGGACACCAATAATTACCAGCTAAGGACCCAAGGCAAGTACATTCTCTGATAATTTCCAATTCTTGATAATTACTATAAGTTCAATGATCTTGAAATGTTACAACTGAATCTTTGACACTGTGCTACACGGACTAGTATATAGCTTGGATCTGCAGTCATGAGATGTTACCTTGATTATCGTATTGACATTATACACGACATTGACATTGACATTAGACATTAATATTAGACATTGTACATGATATATTAGACAATGTTCTTGTATTCGTGACGTGTCATGATTGGATCCACAGTACTAGTTGGGGCGGGGAAATTGCTAGTGAGAGATGTGATCAAATACCCATTGTATAATTAAATATTATTGGTGCTAATCATACCCCCACGTATGATTAGCCAGACTATGTAGAAATCGTACATGTTCCCAAGCCGATCACATTTTGAAACTACTATTTCAAACACTTAGAATAGATTACAGTTCCCTATTTTAAATCATATACTACACCACCCGTATATGATACTGTTCCTTGTTCTTTTCATTTTCATACATGCACTGACTGTATCATATTGCCTATTGTCTGTCTCTTTACATTGCCTGTCTCTCTTAAATTGCCATTGCATTTATTTCACTGTCTTCTCAGTAGCTAGCATGACATGTTTATTGTATTATAGACATTATCAATTAATGGAACTGTTATTTGAGAGTGTTGCTTTGCTCCTTCCTGACTGGAAATATTTTTCCAGACTATGCCTTAGAGGACCGCTGTCCGACACTTTATGGACCATATGGTGAGTAGATGCAGACTTGGTAGTTTAGTTGTGATTTTGGAAGGTCTAGCCGGAATTATTATTTATTGTTAGTTCTTTAAGTAGACTATTTGGTACCGGATTTGTCTCCGGCAAAATTTTGATGAAACTTGGATATTTGTTGAGTTAGATTACATTCTGGACTTGTGTTGTGTTTAATTTTAAATTTCTGTTTCGAAATCTTATCGTGCTGTAATCCTGTGATTGAGTATGTGTTCATCTTATTTGTGTCATCCGTGCCTCCTAATGGAGATTGGATGCTTGCGTGACATTAGTTAGATAGTATCAAGACCTTGACAGCGTTCTACCGCCGACACTACGGCATAGGCTGGACGTACCCACGCACTCGTGCCCCTAAACCGGGTACGGGTCGTGACAAAATACGACATGTTCAAAGTCCCGTGTCGGAAAAAAACCCCCAAAATAATACGTATCACCAAATTGTTGGGATACAACCTACACGTACCCAATTTTGGATACGACACTAGCCCCCAAAACATAAACACATGCCAAATTGATCTATCGGATCAATTGACATACAAAACAAATGTCAATCTCGGTATTCCCCCAAAATTGACACAAAAAGCACCATAACTTTCTCAATAGGCCTCCTATGAATACAAAACCAAATCTTATGGATAGTCTATGCATATGGGTTGATTTTCCATGATTAAATCTCAGATTTAGAAGCTATTTTAAGGGAAAAACTGAATTATACCTATTGGAAGATGGATTCCCAATGAAACCTCCAATTGAGATAAAATTGCTTTCAACTTGTAGATCCTTGCTCCTCTTTGTAGATCTTTACTTCCTCCTTCTAGATTCGTGCTTCTTAAGTCTCTAATCGTGATTTGGGAAGGAATTGGAATAAATTTGGTAGGAAAATGAAGTGGGAATGAAGAAAATTTGGTAGTGGGAAAATCTAGATCTATATTTGGAATGAAAAGAGGAGAAAGAAATTTCCCCCTCTATTTAAATAGGCCAGCCCCTATTTAGCCTCCCTCAAGTTATCATGTAATACCCAATACATCCCTTGGGGCCTCTCATGAAGAAATAATTAAGGAAGGAAGCTTCTAGTCTAATGATTTAATTAATTTAATCTATCTCCTTAACAATGAGCTTTCTAAATGGGCTAAGTTTAACTAATTAATTCATGTTGGTCCATGGGTCCAAACTAAACTACTTAGGTCCAATAACACAAGTCCAAAATAATTAATTAACATCTAACAATAATTAAATAATACAATAAATAATTATTTATCAAGCATAATAATTAACTAAATAGGAAATTACTAAATTACCCTTTTCTAGAAAATGTGGTAGTGACAACTAGCCTCTGTATTGGCGGTAGAAGTGTCAATATATGCTGTATTGGATAGTCTCTCACCATATGCTGTCCGGAACCACACCTCATACATTATCCTAAGCGAGTCCGACAGTCTCTAAAAATATGTCCGCGTCTCCCACAATAATTGCAGTGGGGCTTCTCCAGATTCTGGTACGGTCCTGCTCTGTGCTGCTGCTGCTGCTGCTGCTGTGCCAAAGGACATCTGATAGGCCCTCCTTGCTATGTCCTTGCTGGTCCCTGCTGTGCCTTCAGTTGATCTTATTTTCCTTTGCTGATGGTCTCTTGTAATCTAGCTTCTGTCAATAATTCGACATAAGAGATCCGGGACTGTGAGCTAGTGTATTGTTGGAGCTCCTGAGTCAGTCCGCGGTAAAACCTCTTAGCCTTCTCCAAGTCATTCGGTATCAGGGCAGCGCCATATTTACTAAGGCGACTAAACTCTGCATCATACTCGTCAACTGTCTTGTTCCCCTGCTCCAGATGGAGGAACTGATCGTACAACGCATCTCTTACAGTGTCCGGGAAGTACTTCCTCTCAAAGTACTCCAAGACTTATTCCCAAGACTGACACGTACTGTCACGCCCCAGTCCCAAAAATACGTAGGACTAGGACACGTAATCATGCCAGCCGCATGGATATGGCAACTCCAATATATGGAAACCAAATCCATACGTACGCTGTAATATGAATATAAAATCCACAAGTGGTATAAAATGTAATACAAGTCACAGGGTAAAATCTAAATCTCATCCACCAAAATTATATAGAAATAAATAACCAGTATCTATGAAACTAGATCTCCATAGGAAGTATCTACAGATGATAGTTGGATAAAAACAAATCCACTACCAACTCAAATGGGAAAAGTAAATACAATATAAGTACAACTCACTCAAACAATATAAGCACCAGCTACCAATCACGACTCGAAGAGAAGACATCCACGAAGCATCTATATCCTTCCAAATTCGTGCTCCTGCAAATACTCAAGAAACAGATACACCTGGCAGCGGACCAGGTCCTCAAAGGGACATAACAAGTATACTTAAACACATGTCAATAAAGTACTGAAATAAACATCCAATGGGGTCGCCTAACCGTCTAAATTGAATGCAGTTTAAGAACAACTTTCTAACAAGTGAGCTATCTGGCTGAGAACGGGGATTGGCATGACTCTTTCGGAGAACCAGGGACCTCAAAGGCATGTCGTCTTTTGAACGGCAGAGGCCCGCCAAGTAGTAAAGGGGTCATCACCGCCCGTATCTCCAGCGGAGCTTCCGGGTTACAGAAGGAAAAGTGTAAAGGAGCTCAAATGCAGTACTTGTTGTTCTCCCCACCCCATGCTCTAAGCATGTCACATCCATGACACGATTCGGTCCATAGCCTATTCTTAGTACCCTAGCCCAATCCTGCAACCAAACAAGGACAAGGATGGGACCACCGTACTACAATAGGCTATGTCCATGGACCTCTAATAACTGCCAAGTCTACTAGCATGCAAAGTTTCTAACAGCAGTTATTCCTAACGCACGTCCCACACGTACCGATGATCAGTCAATACGTGCGTCCGTGATCTATATGAGACTCACAACTCGTGTAAAATATGTGTCACAGTCAAATGAAACCTAATGGTGCTACATGATAATGGGGTAGTCTCATGAGTAAGGTCAATGCAATATATAAATAAAAACATATCGCGACGTCACCGTCGCGCGCATTTTATATAATAATTAAAATATATGAACTAAAGACAGAAAATAAGGATGCATGCAACATATGGAATAAGAATAACAGTACAATGGCAAGGTATACTTGCCTGGCAAGAAGCTGCAAAATATCATGTTCAGATGTCCAATATACAGAACCAGAAGCTATGGCCTCAGAACAAATATCTCCGGATGTTGAAATAGATAACACCAACATTTCCGGAATGAGCAAAATAGCTAAAAAGCACATCCCTTTTGTCCAATTTGGACACAGGGGCAAAACGGTAATTTCGGGCAAAAGTGGGGTCCACGTGTGGCCCACTTTGCACCGAAAAGCGTGCCAAGGATAACAGTCTCTAAATGGGACAAACTATGGGTCAAACAACTTTAGATGTCAATACGAACCCAACGGTATGTCCAAATGTGGATTCCGATAAGCCGAACAAAATTTGGTCCAAAAAGTCAACTGTGGAGCCCGCCAATTGGCGATCCGGTCAACCGTCCGAATCAGTCCCCACGAATTTTCACGTGTCCGATTATGCTGCGTGCACCATTCGGTACACTTGGCACACGGCGGGGCGGTCCCGTTTGGCGGGGCGCGCTCCGATCTCCAACTTTTGAAAAACCGGAAAAAGTGGGTGCGCGCAGTTTTGTGACGAATATAATTATGTCCACAAAAACTAATAGCACAAAGCTATAATACAGAAAATAAACTAGGTCATGTAATCTACAGGAATCAAAAAGAATCACCGAATTCGGATCTCTGTGGTGGGAGATACGAACTCGGCAATATGGGTGGTCATTCTGGAATTCTGCGATTGTAGAATTCTGTCTGCTCGCGCTGACTTGGGCACTGTTTTTCACCTAGGGGCACACGTTTTCCAAGGTTGACTATAAAAAAAATATTAGAGAGGGTTGAGGGAAGATCATACCTATGAAAACGGAACCGCGTTTGGATGAGCGAGTAAACGGAAAAACACGCCGGAGCGAAGGTGCTTCGAGTGGGAAACTGCAGTTCGCGATGTCGGCGTCGACGGGATGGTTGGATGGCTTGGAGAGACTTCTCTGGATGTGGTGACGGCTCTAGATGGGAAGAGGAAGTCTAGAGTTTCTAGGTTAGTGTTTTAGAGAGCTATTATATATATATATATATTATATATTAAGAGAGAGGGGAAGGAACGGGTTGGAATCCGCGGGTGAAGTGGGCGGGCTCCCTGGCACATCCGCTGAAGGGTCTGTCGGGTGAAGAGCTAAGTTTCCGCAAGGGAATTGCAAGTTGGAGGAAAAGTTGCTGCAAAAGAAATCCTAAGTAGCTAATAGTGTTATTACTATTATTATTATATTGTTATTGTTATTATTATTAGTATTATCATTATATACTTATTTAATTCTTTTCTTTTCCTTTCTTTCTTTATAAAATATATATACATATATATATATTTGTATATACATATATATATATATACTCATAAGAAAATTTATATATATTAGGGTAATGCACATCGTTAGGCTAGCAACTACTCTAGGGGTCTCCTACATGGAATAAATTCCGAAAAATTCCTGATGGTCCCACAAGTCCTCTAAGTGCCCGAACACCTAACATAAAAATTATTAAAAATCTATTTCTCCTATTTAGACCTAATTACTACAATTTAATTAATAATTAATAAATAAAAAGGTATATACGATTTTCTAGGAAGGGGGTTTTACATTCTACCCAACTTATAAAAATTTTGTCCTCGAAATTAAAATTAAGCCACAATAGAATGCAATGATGGTATAAGATTTGCATTGTTTAAAATGCAAGACTAGGTTTAAAGGGGTGGGCGATGTTGCACGTTGCACATCCCGAAAAATTATGAAAAAATCCACATGAGCGAAAAATAGGTTTCTTCATGTGTCATGTCCAATGGTGTGGACACATAAATGCTCCTTTGCATAAAAGCGTCCAACAATTAGAAAATTGCACAAAGATGAGAATTGGATGATGGGCATGTCTAGGATAAGGATGTAGAATTTGTAGGAAGGCAGTGGCTAGTGTAGTGCTCCAATTATCAGAGCACGGTAAGGCGTGTCAAGTGATATCATGTTGTAAAACTAACAAAAAAATACCGTGTTCTATTTCTAAGTGGATTCGAGCTAGCCTCAGTCTCACTATCTAAGCCAAGTGGTCAGATTCTTAGGTGAGGGGTTTTACAATCTGCCGAACTTAAAACAATGTCGTCCTTAAAATTGAAATAAGGCAGAATCGGTTAATCCTTTATGTACAATAAGGCAAGTCAGTGTCAATCTTCTTGCGATAACTAAAATCCTAATCATATCTATTACAATCACTTCTAGGTTAAGATGTCCACTGTTCCAATTAAAATTTAACCTATGGTTATCTCTTCTCCCCTTGTTTCAAATTATCCATATCCACATAACATCTCCAAGATTTACATACTCATATAACTTTTACCTCACGATCTCTAACTATCATAATCTCCTTTAGAAGTGGTTTGAGTCCAATATATTCCCATTTTCACTTATAAAATTTTGTATGCCTCAACTCTTTAAATTTTATTCACATCCTCATTATTTCCAATAGGTCGTCCAACCAAAATTTTAATTCTTAATTCAAATCACCAAATTAAAAATAAATTAAATGCAGTCCACCAATATTCAAGTCTGAAATTCTATATTTATCCTCTAAATTCAAATTGGTGATTCTACCTTCATTATTCAAAATGCACTTAAGGTATAAATATTGGGTCTTTAATATCAATTCATTGATCCTCATCATCTTAGTCATCCTTCTAAATTTCTTAAAATTACAATGACTTGAATCTCCCAATCTAATCTTACTTGATCACAATCTAAAAGAAATTTCTCTCAAGTTGACAATGCACTACTACCCAACTTAGAATTTATCCACCTATCACCTAAGGCTATATACCTTAAGAAAATATCCCTTAATTTATTTACTCATGTCGTTCAATCCTCGAAAATTTAACGCCGATTATATCACATATGATATATCCTTAATTACGAAGAATAATCCTCAAGTATGTGATCGGCCTATGGGGTATATCTAGTACTCTCTGTGTATCAAACTTTATACCCAGCACGAGGTTTCGTCTTTCCGAAATAAGGGAAGACGAAGAGCAATAATAAAGAGTTCAAGGGCAGCGTAATAGAATAGAAGTATTGGGATCAAGGCGTTTAAAGAATTCAATTGGGAATTGTCAAAGCAGTTATGGATTGAAATTCTATTTTGGTAGTTCCTATTCACATGCTCGTATTAGTACAGTCATGTAACCGATACGATATGTCAGACATGTCTAGGGCAAGTATATTCGTCTACTAATTACTATATATCTCAATCCACGTAAAGTAGCATTACGAAGGGTGAATCGAGCGCACTAAGGTTAGCTAGACCTTCATACACTGATTCTGAAATGTATTATTGTGGGCCTCCCCAATAATACATATGTCATGAACAAGCTCGATAAGGAATAAGCTTGCAAAAACTAGGCTATAATAGCAGCATAATTCAAGGTAGCATAGAAAATATAACGCTGGATTATGATGAGAGAAGTTACAAATAATTCAAGTTGCAAAAACAAAACAACATAAGCAACAATAACAAAAGACTCTACAATCTCTACAGTTATCATATTAATTCCTTGTCTAAGTCGATAGTCGACAAAGTAGGGGTGTGAGCCTCTAAGTTCTATAGTTTGAATAAATACTATCATCTTATGTTAGCATACAATTAATGCCATTCCGTTACACTTCATCAATGGATCACAAGGCTATATGATACTAGGTGGTGAGGTATACTACCCAACTTATAAGAATTAAACTAATACGGTGACAGTCTTAAGAGGGTCCTACACAATAATCTTGCACATGTAAATAAAACAGAAACTCTTATTAGGGTCTCCTATTACATTATATAGGTAAGGGTCACCTTAAGTCCTGATCATAGTGCTCATAGAACATGTGTCAATTGTAGGGATAGAAGAGTTACTGACCGTTAAGGGGGAAAGGGGTCTAACTTGTATCGAGGTGAGGGTAAAAATTACACGATTTAAAACTAAGGGTTAATCATTGGTCACAATCTACAAAACAACTTAAACTTATCAAGTTCTAACTACCAAGCATAAAATTTTACACTCAAGGCTACAACTATAAGCCTAGCAAACTATGAGCCCTTAACAAAGAATAAAAATTACTTTGCCTACTATCCGAAGTGTCAGATGGCACGGGTTGAAAGATGAAGAGAAGAAACGTAATTAGCCGTCGCAAAATAGCGAGCACTATGGTCGCAGGGAAACAATATAAGAATAAGGATAGAGGGCTCTAGATAGCATCATGGTTCTCTAAGGGGAGTGGGGCGTTGGTTGCTATGTTCGGGGTATGATCAAGGGAGAAGTGTTGATTACATTCCTCTAGGCTTCCTAAGGTGCTGTCTACTAATAATAAGACAATGATCTAAGTTTATAGTTCCAATATTATCTAACTATGAAGGTTAGGTTCAGTCCAAATATTAAGTTTTGGTTTTCTATGGGTTCCTCAATGCTAGGGGCAACATTATGGTAACCTTCTAACTAACTCTAGTAGTGTCTATACTACTCTCAAGTCTTCATAATACATCAGGGGGTAATGGTAAACCAATTCTAGAGGTAAGAAATTCTAGGGTTCACTAGATATTCTAAACTTAGTGGTGTATCTATAATCTCGTTGTATTCTAAATAGGTGTGCTACTCTAATTATGATCTAACAACAGGAACTTCTATATTCTAGGAGAAGGCTATACTCAAAGAACTATTAAGGAAGTACAGGAATCAAGCAGGATGCAATTGTTCAAATAGAACAGATAGGAGGAAGATGAATCATAGTCAATTGTGGATGAGATCCTATATTCTAGTCCTAGGTGCAGGTTTGTTCGGTACAGTAACGTAACCGAGACAATATGCTCTTGACCTGCATGGGCCACCACAAAAATATGTCACACCCCAGTCCCAAAAATACGTAGAACTAGGACACGTAATCATGCCAGCCGCATGGATATGGCAACTCCAATATATGGAAACCAAATCCATACGTACGCTGTAATATGAATATAAAATCCACAAGTGGTATAAAATGTAATACAAGTCACAGGATGAAATCTAAATCTCATCCACCAAAATCATATAGAAATAAATAACCAGTATCTATGAAACTAGATCTCCATAGGAAGTATCTACAGATGATAGTTGGATGGAAACAAATCCACTACCAACTCAAATGGGAAAAGTAAATACAATATAAGTACAACTCACTCAAACAATATAAGCACCAACTACCAATCACGACTCGAAGAGAAGACATCCACGAAGCATCTATATCCTTCCAAATTCGCGCTCCTGCAAATACTCAAGAAACAGATACACCTGGCAGCGGACCAGGTCCTCAGAGGGACATAACAAGTATACTTAAACACATGCCAATAAAGTACTGAAATAAACATCCAATGGGGTCGCCTAACCGTCTAAAGTGAATGCAGTTTAAGAACAACTTTCTAACAAGTGAGCTATCTGGCTGAGAACTGGGATTGGCATGACTCTCTCGGAGAACCAGGGACCTCAAGGGCATGTCGTCTTTTGAACGGCAGAGGCCCGCCAAGTAGTAAAGGGGTCATCACCGCCCGTATCTCCTGCGGAGCTTCCGGGTTACAGAAGAAAAAGTGTAAAGGAGCTCAAATGCAGTACTTGTTGTTCTCCCCACCCCATGCTCTAAGCATGTCACATCCATGACACGATTCGGTCCATAGCCTATTCTTAGTACCCTAGCCCAATCCTGCAACCAAACAAGGACAAGGATGGGACCACCGTACTACAATAGGCTATGTCCATGGACCTCTAATAACTGCCAAGTCTACTAGCATGCAAAGTTTCTAACAGCAGTTATTCCTAACGCACGTCCCACACGTACCGATGATCAGTCAATACGTGCGTCCGTGATCTATATGAGACTCACAACTCGTGTAAAATATGTGTCACAGTCAAATAAAACCTAATGGTGCTACATGATAATGGGGTAGTCTCATGAGTAAGGTCAATGCAATATATAAATAAAAACATATCGCGACGTCACCGTCGCGCGCATTTTATATAACAATTAAAATATATGAACTAAAGATAGAAAATAAGGATGCATGCAACATATGGAATAAGAATAACAGTACAATGACAAGGTATACTTGCCTGGCAAGAAGCTACAAAATGTCATGTTCAGATGTCCAATATACAGGACCAAAAGCTATGGCCTCAGAACAAATATCTCCGGATGCTGAAATAGATAACACCAACATTTCCGGAATGAGCAAAATAGCTAAAAAGCACATCCATTTCGTCCAATTTGGACACAGGGGCAAAACGGTAATTTCGGGCAAAAGTGGGGTCCACGTGTGGCCCACTTTGCACCGAAAAGCGTGCCGAGGATAATAGTCTCTAAATGGGACAAACTATGGGTCAAACAACTCTAGATGTCAATACGAACCCAACGGTATGTCCAAATGTGGATTCCGATGAGCCGAACAAAATTTGGTCCAAAAAATCAACTGTGGGGCCCGCCAATTGGCGATCCGGTCAACCGTCTCAGAAATGCGTGAAAATTGGGTCACAGGACCAGCGCGTTACCACGAGTCCAGTGGCACAAGTTTCGTCGTATTCTGACAAGCGTGCACAAAATACGCGCGAGTTCCACAAAAATGGCGACACGAAATGTGTCCGCGGATACGGCCTGATTCCGACGCGCACACGCGTCCGAATCAGTCCCCACAAATTTTTACGTGTCTGATTATGCTGCATGCACCATTCGGTACACTTGGCACACGGCGGGGCGGTCCCGTTTGGCGGGGCGAACTCCGATCTCCAACTTTTGGAAAAAAAATGGGTGCGCGCAGTTTTGTGACGAATATAATTATGTCCACAGCAACTAATAGCACAAAGCTATAATACAGAAAATAAACTAGGTCATGTAATCTACAGGTATCAAAAAGAATCACCGAATTTGGATCTCTGTGGTGGGAGATACGAACTCGGCAATATGGGTGGTCATTCTGGAATTCTGCGATTGCAGAATTCTGTCTGCTCGCGCTGACTTGGGCACTATTTTTCACCTAGGGACACACGTTTTTCGAGGTTGACTATAAAATAAATATTGGAGACGGTTGAGGGAAGATCATACCTATGAAAACGGAACCGCGTTTGGATGAGCGAGTAAACGAAAAAACACGCCGGAGCTAAGGTGCTTCGAGTGGAAAACTGCAGTTCGCGATGTCGGCGTCGACGGGATGGTTGGATGGCTTGGGGAGGCTTCTCTGGCTGTGGTGACGGCTCTAGATGGGAAGAGGAAGTCTGGAGTTTCTAGGTTAGGGTTTTAGAGAGCTATTATATATATATATATATATATATATATATATATATATATATATATATATATATATATATATATATATATATATATATATATATATATATATATTATATATTAAGAGAGAGGGGAAGGAACGGGTTGGAATCCGCGGGTGAAGTGGGCGGGCTCCCTGGCACATCCGCTGAAGGGTCTGTCGGGTGAAGAGCTAAGTTTCCGCAAGGGAATTGCAAGTTGGAGGAAAAGTTGCTGCAAAAGAAATCCTAAGTAGCTAATAGTGTTATTACTATTATTATTATATTGTTATTGTTATTATTATTAGTATTATTATTATATACTTATTTAATTCTTTTCTTTTCCTTTCTTTCTTTATAAAATATATATACATATATATATATTTGTATATACATATATATATATATATATATACTCATAAGAAAATTTATATATATTAGGGTAATGCACATCGTTAGGCTAGCAACTACTCAAGGGGTCTCCTACATGGAATAAATTCCGAAAAATTCCTGATGGTCCCACAAGTCCTCTAAGTGCCCGAACACCTAACATAAAAATTATTAAAAATCTATTTCTCCTATTTAGACCTTATTACTACAATTTAATTAATAATTAATAAATAAAAAGGTATATACGATTTTCTAGGAAGGGGGTTTTATACGTACCCAACTGACGCTCCATTGATTCCCACCAGTGATTAACGTTACCATCTAGTTGCGTCCTTACGCCTGTCATCCATAGATCTGTAGGCAGTTGTGATGCTTCTAATAACTTCTTGGCATGGGTAATCCAGTTTGTGGTCTCCTCTGGGCCCTCAGTGCCTTTATACGGTTTGGGACCCATTTGTACAAAGTCCTTGACTGAACCAACTCTAGCTCGCGATACTGGAACTAGTGCCTGACCTGGTACAGAAGCCTGTGCAGCCATTCTCTCAAGTGCTGCCAGAAATTCTTGCCTCTGCTCTACAGCCAGTGCGTCTGGCTGCTGTCTCTGTTCTTATCACTACCGTATTTTCTAAAAAAAGGTATTTTGATCATTTTATAATTAATTAAATATTGTGCATATTAAATATTTATTTATTGTATTATTTATTTATTATTAGCATGATAGATTTATTTTTTTGGATTTGTGTTAGTGGACCTAACTAGCTTAGTTTAGACTCATGGACCAACATGTATTAATTGTTAGAATTGAGCCCAACTAGTAAGCCCATTAATTAGGAGGATAATTAAATTAATTAAACCATTAGACTAGAAGCTTTTCTCCTTAATTAATTTCTTCATGAGAGGCCCAAGGGGTATTTTAGACTTTACATAGTAGCTTGAGGGAGGGGGCAAGTGAAGCCTATATAAAGGGGATGAAAACTTTCTCTCTCTTCATTTTTTATTCCAAATCTAGATCTAGAATTTCCTTCAACCAAATTTTATCAAATTTCTACCAAATTTCCACCCAATTACTTCTCAAATCACCATTGGAGACTAGAAGAGCAAGGATCTAGAAGGAGAAAGCAAGGATCTAGAAGGAGGAAGCAAGGATCTACAAAGAGGAGCAAGGACTACAAGTTGGAAGCTAATTTCACCAATTTTGGAGGTTTTATTGAGAATCCATCTCCTAATAGGTATAATTCAATTTTTTCCTTAAAATAGCTTATAAATCTGATATTTAATCATGAATAATCAACCCATATGTATGTACTACCCATAGGATTTGGCTTTGTGTTCATAGGAGACCTATGGAGAAAGTTATGGTACTTTTTGTGTCAATTTTTGGGGAATTCCGAAAATGACTTTTATTGTGTGTGTCAATTGATCCTATAGATCAATTTGGCATATGTTTATGTGTTTGGGGCTAGTGTCGTGTCCACAATTGGGTACGTGTAGGTCGTATCCCAACAATTTGGTGATACGTGTTATTTTGGGGGGTTTTTCTTCGACACAGGACTTTGTACATGTCGTATTTTGACACGAACACATAGATCTACATTTGACACTTTATTTTGTTCATAAATATTATATGTGATTTGTTTGTGTCCTTCAGGGTACAATTGGATGTGTGGTGGACTCGTGTCGCATGCATATCCTAGATCTAGTGGTATACGGTGTGATACTCTCCAATTGTTGTGTGTTTATGTGTAGATCTAATTAATTGTGTTTTAATTCTTGAATTATAATTGTGTATGTATCTATATATATTATATATGTATTATGTATATTTATTATAGTGTTTATTGTATCATAGATCTATGTATTATATATGTATTAATAGAATATATATTATGTAGCTTTCTTCTACATGCATTAATATATATGTTATAATATATGTTAGGGATGTAAATATATGTATATGTTTTATATAATATATGTGTATGTTTAATTAAGTAATTAGATTATTTATAGTTATTATATAATTATATATATATATATATATATATATATATATATATATATATATATATATATATATATATATATATATATATATATATATATATATATATATATATATATATGTATGTAGATATATATTTATATGTGGTTATATATATAGTTATATTATATATTGTTATGTATTTATATTATTGTATGATTATATATATGTATACATATATGTATAGTTATATATACATATTACTATATATGTGTGTGTATGTTACTATGTGGTATTTTATACAATTTACTATGTATAAGTGTATGTATAGTTATATATAGTTTTATATGTATATCGTATAAATATATATTGTGGGTTATGTATATGTATTTAAATATATATTGTATAAATATATATATTGTGGGTTATATATATGTATTTAAATATATATTGTATAAATATATATGGTGGGTTATATATAAGTATTTATATATATATATATATATATATATATATATATATATATATATATATATATATATATATATATATATATATATTCAGCGACAGCAGTCAGCGACAGTTGCAGAAAACTGTCGCTGAAACAACAGTGTATCAGTAGAGTATTATCAGCAGAGTATCAGAAGCTTCAGCGACAGTTTTTAGTGACAGTACAGGAAATTGTCACAAAACTGTAGTGTATCTATATACACAGCAGCTTTCTGCGACAGTGGACAGGATATTTAGCGACAATTTGACAGTTTTTAATATATTAGATATTAATATATATATAGATATATATATATGTATATATATATATATATATGGTAATTAATATATATAAATATGTTCATAATTGCTATTTGTATTATAGTATACTATATATGTATATATTTAGTTGTAGCATATAAATTTATTAGAATAGTTAGTATATTTTAGTTATCAATTGTTATGAGTATCTTTTATAAATTATATATTTGTAGGTATGTATGTACGTATATATGTATTAATAGTTAGTGTGTAGTTGGTAGTTAGTATTATTCTATTAGTACATACTAGAGTTATATTGGATTGATATTTATAATTATTGTTGGGTAGTTAGTATAAATAAGGTTTTGAATTTACCTTGCGATGCCAAGGTAAGTATCAAGGTATTGGAGGATAATCAAGGTATTGGGTTTGGATATCAAGATAGAGGTTTAGTATTGCGATACCAAGTTGGTTCGAAACTAAGGTATCCATTTAGCATTTGTAATTAAGATTTTATATATGTAATATTGTTTGATATGTACATATGTGTTATATTTATCCCTTGTTTGCGTATCCTGAGATACGATATCTTAGTATCCTAAGATGTAGCTTGTATGGCCTAGATTCATAGTGTGTGAGCCCAATATCTTTGAGTTAGACTCATGCAACCTAGAAATAGGTAGTTGACCATAATTTGACTATAGTTGACCATAGTTGACATAGAGTTGACCTAGTTTGACTTTTGACTTAGAAATAGTTTTATGACCTAGAAATTGACTAGTTTAATTTATTTCTCTTCCCCAAAACTTGTATTAATGCAATATTTTATATATAGGTCTGTGACACCAGTTCGAACATCATTTTTTATCATTTGCTCTGGACCACAGGCGAGTACATTCTCTGATAGTTTCCATTATTTGATTACCACTATAATTCAAGTATTTAGAAATGTTACTTATGATTCTTGACACAATGGTACACGGATTGGTATTGTTACTGGATCGTCAGTTATGGAATATTACCTTGATTATAGAGATGGTATCGGATACTGTCCTTGTTGGTATTGGATAACATTGAATATTGTAGATTAAACATTGGATACATTGGCTAGTGACGTGTCATGATTCGATCCATCATATCAGTCGGGGCGGGAGAAATACCAATTAAATATGTGATCAAGAAACTATCGGCTAGTAGTATAATCATTGGCTACTAACTAACCATGCAATTCACGTATGGTTGAGTTAGCTCCTTAGTGTAATTATTGAATCTCCCAGGCCGATCACATATTTAGTTAGTATCTCAAATCACATAGTTATTGTAGATTCCATTATTCAGTTCATTGATTACCTTGTTCTATTCTGACATTATAGTTCATTCCTTTATTCTTGTACGCATTGATTATATTCTGTTGTTAGTATTGCCTATTCTCTCATTGTTCTTGATTATCAGTTATATCCTCATCGTAGATAGCATCTTCTATTCTACTGCTTTATAGTTTTTGTCAATTAATTGGAACTTCTATTGGGTTGTACTTCACTCCATTCCTGATTGGAAAATATTTTTTCAGGGGATCCGGGAGATTGGTGTCCGACATAGTACGGACCTCAGCCTATAGATGGTGCAGACTTGGACCCACTAGTTCTGGAGTGACTGTCGAGAGATTTAGCCGGATTCACTAGTTAGCATAGTTAGTTCTCTTTAGCATTTTGGTACCGGATTTGTTTCCAGCATATATTTGTGTTTGGATATTATTTCTATTTGTTGTTGTTATATTTTTAACTGCTTATTTATGTTAGACTTCTATGATATCTTCTCGTGCCATAGTAATGTGATTGAGTATTGTGTCGAACTAAGTTGATTATACTCTAATCTTGGAGTTGAGATATTATTGGAGGTTTATGCTTTATAGTGAAATAATTAGATAGTATAGTTGACCAAGACAGCGTTCTACCGCCGATGCTGCGGCGTAGGCTGGGTGTTGTTCCCGACTTGCATCCCTATACCGGGTGTGGGTCGTGACAGTTCTTGCATCATCATTTGGAATAATTGGAACAGCTGTATCTGACCATCCTGTGGTGTCGATGAAGCCGAAAAGGTCCCATTAGGTAAAGCGGAAAGATCAGATGGAACTGGATTGTGAGTCTGTCCATCCAGCCCCGGAAGTCTAGGAGTCGTTGAGGCCTCTCCTCGAGTTTGGCCGTTGACTCCTGAAGGTGTGTCGCCTCCTGCGGCAGTACATCCACTACGCAAATCCATCTCTCTGCAATAGGTGAACGAAACGATTAGAAGGAGTACATGAATCAAACAGGATGCAAGCATTTAAATAGGAAGTTGAAAGGGAAGGTGAGTTTTAGTCAAACGTAGATGAGATCCTATACTCTATTCCTATATGCAGACTTGTTCGGTACAGTAACGTAACCGAGACAATATATTCGAGACCTGCATGGACCACCACTAAAATATATCATGCCCCAGTCCCAAAATATATATGACTAGGAATACGCAACATGCCAGCTGTATGTATATGGCGACTCCAATATATGAAAACTATAACACATATGTACGATGTATTATGAATATCCAATCCACAAGTGGTAATATACTGTCAACACAAGTCACACACAATCTATATCTCATCCATATCATAAATAAAGAAATAAGAATAAATAGCTGAATCTCAAATATGAAGTATTAAAGAATGATAGTCGGGTGGAGACAAATCCACTGCCAATCGACTATACCAAAACTAAATGAGAGAAGAGATCAAACTCTAATATAAGATAAATGTCAATAAAGGAAATAGCAACTAGAATATCCATCAGCTGCGATGAATCAAAGGTACTCTGAAGGTAAGACCTCCTTTTCACGACCAGCACCCGAAATTTGGGCATGAGTCGTGGGTAGGTCTAGCCTACGCCACAACATCGGCGGTAGAACACTATCTTGGTCTCAATAAAACTAAACATAACTCACAACCTGTCAATGATATCAACTCCACATGGAGGACAAAGAAATAAACATCTCTCAACATCTCATAATATATACTCAATCACAATAACTATAAGAATATAAATGGCACGATAAAAGATAAGAAAGAATGACATAAGTCAAACACAACGTCTCAAATAGAGATAAACCACAGTCTAGTTGTCCAACATAAAACTCTCCACAAGTCTCAAAGTAAACCCAACATAAGTCTCCACATAAACTCAAAATAAAACTCAAAATAAGTCTCAATACATAAGATAAATGCTGTCTAAACAGCTGCAGGTAGTGTCTCCTCTAATGGAATAGACTCCTCTATTATCTCTGGTGTGTAGTCTGCGTCTATACCTGGTCCATAGTGTATAGGACAGAAATCCTCAAGATCCTCTGAAAAAATATCCAGTCAGGATTGGAGGGAAGTACAAGCACTAATAGCAGTTCCACATATATTGACAAAAACTATAATACAGTGTAAAGAAATACAAGATGTATATCAATACTGGCAATAAACAATAATAGAATAATGAGATACTGGAAATAGAAATACTGGAATAAGAAATACGAAAATAATATCATCATCAATGGTACATCTAGCAATGAACAGAAATACAAGTGCATGCTAGAACAATAAAATAGAATATAAGTGAATGCTAGAGCAATAACTAGAACATAGAGAAATGCTAGATCAATAAACTAGAGATACATGTAGATAATATCTAACTAAGTATGTGAAACATCAGCATCTCATGTGATCAGCTTGGGACTGATCAGGCTTGTTACATATGATTAGCTATGATTCATGTAAGGTCAGGCTAACCATCCGGATAGCTATGATGTGAGCCATAGTCAGGCTAATCACATATAACAGGCTATGAGGCATGTAATGGTCAGGCTGCATCGACGTGAGGTGTGGGTGAGCTATGATGCATGTAGAGTTGGGTATGATCACATAAGCTACTAATATCTCCCCGTCCCCAACTAGCATGATGGATCCCAATCATGACTCTTCGTGACAAGTCTCGATAATGCCAACTCGTATATACATAGTGTCAGAATCATGTACGCTATACAACTAGAATTATAGAGATAATCAACATAATAAAAACTGCCAGAGAATGTACTCGCCTGTGGTCCTCTGCTGAAAATACAAATATCCTATTTTTGGGGTCTTGTCTGAATGATCCAACAGTCCTATAGACATCAATTAATAATAATATTGTATCAGTCGATACACTAACATACACACAATCATAAATACCATGAACTCAGAGACTACGCTAGGGGTGACACTTGTCATCTACAGGGTCAAATGTGCATCTAGCTGCAAGGGTGTCACGTCTGAAATTGCTCTGCAATCAGGCAGTCAAACACTAACACGGTTCTCGCCAGTACGTCAGTGTACATAAGGCATTCAACTCACAATCATCCAGGTCACATGATCAATGTAAATACGGGATATCCGTAATTAACACTAGGTCTCTTAGTACATAAACAATATATTCATAACTAGTATTAGTATTTAATCTCATATATATATATATATATATATATATATATATATATATATATATATATATATATATATATATATGTATATATATACCAACTTGAATAATATATGCATACGCGTACGTATACGCATACGAGTTAGTTTCATTTGCATAACAACTAGGAATCAACAACTAACGAACTTCTCATGGAGCAATATGCTATACCCTAATGTCATTCACACGTATATGCGTACACGACATGAAAAGAATAACTCTAACCTGCGCGCGTATGGACGGGGTATTCGACGTCGATGTGAGGGGAGACTCAACTGCTCCTGTTTCTGCTCTGGCGATGCTCGTCGAGTTCAGCGGGGATCGGCAAGGAATGGAAGGATGCTGCTGTCGAGTCGAAGGAGAATGAGGGGACATTCAGGCAGGGTGTTGCTCGGTGCAGGCAGTCGGCGACGGAAGGATGGAGGTTCAGACGTATGGCAGCGTCCAGTCGAGAGAGGCTGCTGTCGTCGAATCATGAGGAGAGGTTTAACGGGGTCGAGATCCGCCCCGGCGAGGCAGTCGGGTTCAACTCTGGTCGACGGGTCGAAGGAGATGGTGACCAGCGGTTCGGAGGGAGGAGAAGGGAAGTCGATAGGCGGGTCTCAGCTTGGATCAGGCGGGTTAGAGTCGTGGAAGGCTCCGGCGTTCTGCGGGTTGGGGTGGCCGAACTCGGCTGCTCCGGTGAGTCTCAGCTAGGATCAGGCTTCGGGAAGATGATGCACAGGAGATGGGGGAAAAGGTTACGGCTAGGTATTAGGTTAGGGATAAAAAAGAAATGGATGATATATATATGTGTAAAGGGGGGTTGGGTTGACCTAGAAAGTTGGGCTTGGTCAACATCCTCCTTGGAAAAAGGCTTGGCTTCTTGTGTAGAAATTTGGAGGGCTAGTATCACATTGATTCAAAATGGAGGGCTATTGTTGATGAGGGTTGATATTGAGTGTTACATACTAAAAAATTATGAAGAAAATTCATATGAAGGAAAATATGATTTCTTCATGTGTTGGTCCAATGGGGTGTGGACACCTCAATGCACTTTTGCATAAAAGTGCCCAACAATTGGAAAATTGCACAAGATGGAATTTTTAGATTAATTTAATTAAAACTAAATAATTGATGTTCTAAAATTAATTAGAAGTACATGGGACTAAAATTAGGTGGGACACAAGTGTCATGAATGTGAAAGACTCAAAGTAGAATATTCTTATAATTTGGGTTGTATAAAATGGGTCGAGATTGTGTCTCCAATTTCGATTGGAACGCACAACGATGCAAAGTTAGATTTATAGAAAATTAAATATAATTGTTTGCAACAAATGTTGTGCGACTAAAATAAAGCACAAGAAGGCATATATATAAGTTATACAAAGATCAAAATAAAAGACTGGTACGTCTAGGACAAGGGTGTAAAATTTGTTGGAAGGCAAAATCTTGTGTAGTGCTCCCAATAATGAAGCAACGGTAAGGTACAACAATCAAATAAAATGGCAGCAATTAAATATAAATAAATATCATGCAATATTAACACATTAAATAAAAAGACGAAAATATCCATATTTTAAAATATGGTAGTGACAAGTCTACCCTCCTTAAAAGAATTTTGTCCTCGAAATTAAAATAAACTAGCACAAGGACAAACAATCAAACAAAGAATTATACCTCAAGTCTCGAAGAGATACGGATACTGCTCGCCCATTTCGTCCTCTCTTTTCCAGGTTGACTCGCTTGGAGAGTGATATCTCCATGCAACACGAACCAAAGGAATAGTCTGGTTCCGTAATACCTTCTCTCTACGATCCAAGATCTCTATGGGTTGTTCAGGATAGCTGAGAGTCGGTCCAACCTTGATCTCCGAGTGATCTAGTACGTGACTAGGATTTGACACGTACCGTCTCAGCTGCAACACGTGGAACATGTCATGCACTCCATCTAGAGCAGGCGGCAAGTCTAGTCTATAGGCTACTGTACCGACCCTTGCAAGAATACCAAAAGGTCTAATGTATCGTGGACTAAGCTTTCCGCCTCTACCAAAACGAATCGTGCCCCGTGTCAGAGAGATCCGTAGGAACACCAAATCGCCAACCTAGAATAAACAGTCTTAATACGCAATCTAAAACAAAATAATTACAAACCAAAATAACAGGACCTATACCTAAAACTCTAGGGGTCTACAGTGGCTATCGGCCTAATGCCGTTGTCTGTCCTGTGCCACTCGCAGTCTGTCTCTGATGAGTTTTACCTTTTCTGCTGAATCCATGACCATTTCTGGTCCTAACAAAGCTCTCTCTCCAATATCACCCACGATAATGGTGTACGATACCTTCGTCCATATAAAGCCTCGAATGGTGATATCTCAATGCTGGCCTGGTAGCTGTTGTTGTAAGCAAACTCTATTAGGTGTAGATGATCCTCCCAAGAACCTCCGAGATCCAAAACGTAAGTGCGTAGCATATCTTCAAGAGTCTGAATAGTCATTTCAGACTGCTCGTCTGTCTGGGGATGATATGCGGTACTGAACTTGAGCCGAGTGCCCAAGCTAGCCTGCAGACTCCTCCAGAAGTGGAAAGTGAAATGACTATCCTGATCTGAGATAATACTTACAGGAACTCCATGTAGTCTGATAATCTTTCGTACGTACATCTCTACTAGCTTCTCTGTCGATGTACCCACTTTGAATGGTAAAAAGTTGGCTGATTTGGTCAATCTATCCACGATGACCCAAATCGCGTCCTTTCCTCCTGGAGAACGTGGAAGCCCTGAAACAAAGTCCATGGTCACGTGCTCCCACTTCCATTCTGGAATGGGTAAAGGTTGAAGCAATCCACCTGGCCTTTGTCGATATGCTTTTACCTACTGGCACACTAAACATCGAGATACAAAGTGTGCTACCTCATGCTTCATACCATACCACCATACGTGCTCCCTCAAATCTAGATACATCTTGTTGGCACCGGGATGCATCGAGTACTGAGAGCGATGTGCCTCCTACAATACTTCTTCGCGTAGATCTCCACTCGGCACACACATCCTCGTGACATGTCGTAAAGATCCATCATCCGCAATAGTGAAGTCATCTGTCAATCCTGTCTGAACTTATGCCCTGATACTCCTCAGAGTCTCATCATCATACTGTGCAGCTCTAATTTTGTCCATCAGCTCTGATTATATCTGCAATCCCCACATTTGTATCTCAATACCTGGAACTAGCACTTCAATTCCCAAGCTCTCAAGATCGGCCAATAAATGTCTATCTGTAGTCAAGTACATAGCCATCGGATACCTGCTCAAGGCATCGGCGACTACGTTGGCCTTTCCTGGGTGGTAATGTAATAAGATATCAAAATCTTTTATCAACTCCAACCACCTTCTCTGCCTCATGTTCAGCTCCTTCTGTGTAAATACGTACTTCAAGCTCTTGTGGTCCGTGAATATTTTTACATACTCTCCGTACAGATAGTGTTTCCACATCTTTAGAGCGAAGATAACTGCTGCTAACTCCAAATTATGAGTGGGGTAGTTCTTTTCATGAGGGCTTAATTGTCTTGAAGCATAGGTAATTACTTTCTCGTGCTGCTGAAGAACGCATCCCAACCCTTTTCCTGAAGCATCACTGTAGATAGTGAAATCTCCTGTCCCAGATGGCAACGTCAAAATTGGAGCTGTCGTCAATCTCTTCTTCAGCTCATCAAACGTGGCCTGACATTCCTCTGTCCAGACAAAATCCACATCTTTCTTGGTCAGCCTAGTCATCGGCTCTGCAATCTTGGAGAAGTCTTGAACAAACCTCATCTAGTATCCTGCTAATCCGAGAAAGCTCTTGATCTCTGCTACCGAACTGGGGGTAGCCCATGACTCTACTGCTTCTATCTTCTTTGGGTTAACTGAAATTTTGTTACCCGTCACCATATGTCCAAGAAATTTAACCTTGTCAAGGAAGAACTCATACTTTAAAAGCTTCCCATACAACTCCTCTTTCCATAAAATCTTTAAGACCATCCTCAGGTGCTCTTTGCGCTCTCCTGGGGTCTTCGAATACACTAGAATGTGGTCGATGAACACCACTATGAACTTGTTAAGGTACTGGTAGAATACCTTGTTCATCAAGTTCATGAACACTGCTGGTGCATTGGTTAAACCAAACGACATTACCGTTATTCAAACTGGCCATATTTGGTCCTAAAAGCTATCTTCAGTATGTCTTCTCTCTTCACCTTCACCTGGTGATAGCCTAACCTCAAGTCTATCTTTGAAAACACCTTTGCTCCACTCAACTGATCGAAAAGATCATCTATCCTCGACATCGGGTATTTATTCTTGATAGTGAGGTTGTTTAGAGCTCTATAATCGATACACGTGCGTATTGTGCCGTCCTTCTTCGGTACGAACAATACCGGAGCTCCCTATGGCGATGAACTGGATCTAATGAAATCTTTGTCCTGTAGCTCCTCTACTTGCTTCTTCAGTTCTGCCAGCTCACTGTTGTTGACTCTATAGACATGTTGTGAAATGGGCTCCGCTCCTGGTACCAATTCTATAGAGAATTTAACATCTTTGTCTGGCGGCAAGCCTGGCAACTCCTCTGGAAATACATCTAGGAACTCCGCTATCAGAGGATGTGGTAACTCCTCTTCTTCCTTCCTGGCTCCGCAAAAAGTGCCTCTGCTCTGCTGCGTCTGGCAACCTCAAACTCCGGCTCTCCTGGTGGTCGAAATATTACTCTGCCTCCATGACAATCTATAGTAGCATGGTGTCTACTCAACCAGTCCATTCTGAGTATAATATCATATCCCGGAAGTGGCATGACGAGTAAACTCACGCTCAACTCTCGGCCTCCCAATGATACTCTCTGATCCTTGCAATAATCATGGACTAGGATAATGCCTCCTCCAGTCATGATCTTACAAGTCCTATATAATGGTTCCATTTCTAAACGATGCTTAAGGGCATAAGATACAGATACAAAACTATGGGAAGCACCAGAATCAAATAATGCAAGTGCTGGAATAGAATCGTGAGGAACTGAACCTGAAATCACATCTCCAGCTGGCTCGGCCTCCTCAATCGTTATGGCGTATGCGCATCCTTGTAGTGCTCCTCTCTGCTGCTACTGGTGCTGAGCAAACCTCTGCTGCTACCGTAAAAGTGGAGGTCCCCTCTGCTGGCCTCCTGGTACAGTAGGTACTCTGGCTGGTCCTCTCCGAGCGGCTGTTCCACCCTGATGAGTCTAAATAGATGGACAGTCCCTCAGCTGATGTGCTGACGATCCACAGGACAAGCATGTATCCAACCTTTTCCTGCAGATGTCTCTGTTATGTCCCATCTTCCCGCAATATGCACACTGGGCAACGGGCTGATTCTGTCTCTGTGGCTGCTGTTGCTGGATGTGTCCTTGAAGTGGTGTCTGGTGCTGCTGATGCTGCTGCTGGTACGACCTCTGTTATTATTGAAAGTGTGGGTGCTTGGCCGGTCCTGTGCTACCACTTGTTCCTCTAGAAGTGTCACGTCCTCTCTAGGGCCTGAGGTCCAAGTCATCTTCAGCAATCTAGACATCTATCAGAATACCCTCAAATGTAGCAGTGCATCATCCCGAAGTACGAGACTTGATCTCTCTATTCAACCCCTTCCTAAATTTTCAGGCTCTGTCTTTTGGGTCTCGAATCATCGATGGCGCAAAACGACTCAAATAACAAAACTCCGTAGCATATTCGTCGACTGACATGCTCCCTTGGACTAAGTTATGGAACTGACTTTCTAATGCTCCTAAAGCTACGTCAGAAAAAAACTTCTCCTTGAAGAGCTCCTTGAAGTCCTCCCAAGTAAGTCCTCCATCAGTGAGTCTTGGCTCTGTATGATACCATGTCAGTGTGATATCAAACATTTGACTGCCATCCGCCTCGATCTGAAGAATCTCCGAAATCTGCGCCAAACGCAAGTTCCTCTCTATGTCCTCTAGCTAGTCATCCGCATAGAGTATTCCTTTAGTGCCTTTGAACTCTCGAGACATCATCCTTTTGAAGTCCAATATAGTACCTGGCCTTTGGTACTGCTGGCCAGGATGTTGTTGTTGTCTTGCTACTCTCTCCACAGCCTGGAGAGCCACTTGATGAGCATTCTCCATGCTCTCTCTCATCAGCTCTGTTTGTGCCTGGTGCACTTCTGCTTGCACCCTCTGAGCCTCAGCTTGAACACACTGAGCTTCTGCTGTCACTCTTTGGGCCTCTACCATGCCTTGGATAAGTGCGAACATCTGTGCCTCGTCAGTGGGCATACCTCCGGGAATCGGAGCCGGTGGTGGTGGAAGATTGTCCGTCACAGCTGGGGCAATCCTTTGAACAGGTGGAGGAGGAATCCCAACAGCTGCAGATATTCCCACATGAACAGGAGATGTAGGAGGAACTCCATATGTCTGTTCGTCAGGTCGAGAGGAGGCAGACCTCTCTGAAGCTGCTGCTCCCAATGTCAGATACCTAGTCTTCGGCGGCATCCTGAAGACAGATCGAAAAGAATCAATTAAGATAATAGATACAATATCATAAAGGAAGGACAATAAAATTCTAAAGGAAGCAATCATTCAGAATAGCATTGTAAAGATCAGATTGTCCTAGTTGTGATTGAGCATACTCTCATCCTAAATCCTATTTAGTATATCCTATCGCAGGCTCACAGTAGTACAACTAAGTTGTCACACTACCACGATATTGTACAACTTGCGAAGCTAGACCTGTATGGGCCACCACTAAAAATGTGTCACGACCCGCACCCAGAATTTGAGCATGAGTCGTGGGTACGTCCAGCCTACGCCGCAGCATTGGCGGTAGAACGATGTTTAGGTCTCAATAATACTAAACATAACTCATAACCTGTCAATGATATCAACTCCACACGGAGGACAAAGAAATAAACATATCTCAACATATCATAATATATACTCAATCATAATAACTATAAGAATATAAATGGCACGATAAAAGATAAAAAAGAATGACATAAGTCAAACACAACGTCTCAAATAGAGATAAACCACAATCTAGTTGTCCAACATAAAAGTCTCCACAAGTCTCAAATTAAACCCGATATAAGTCTCCACATAAAATCAAAATAAACCTCAAAATAAGTCTCAATGCATAAGATAAATGTTGTCTAAACAGCTGCAGGTAGTGTCTCCTCTAAAGGAATAGACTCCTCTAATATCTCTAGTGTGTAGTCTGCGTCTATACCTGGTCCATAGTGTGTAGGACAGAAATTCTCAAGATCCTCTGGAAAAAAATCCAGTCAGGATTGGAGCGAAGTACAAGCACTAACAGCAGTTCCACATATATTGACAAAAACTATAATATAGTATAAAAAAATACAAGATGGATATCAATACTGGCAATAAACAATAATAGAATAATGAGATACAGGAAATAAAAATACCGGAATAAGAAATACGGAAATAATGTCATCATAAATGGTACATCTAGCAATGAACAGAAATAAAAGTGCATGCTAGAACAATAAACTAGAATATAAGTGAATGCTAGAGCAATAACTAGAATATAGAGAAATACTAGATCAATAAACTAGAGATACATGTAGATAATATCTAACTAAGTGTGTGAAACATCAGTATCTCATGTGATCAGCTTGGGACTGATCAGGCTTGTTACATATGATTAGTTATGATTCATGTAAGGTCGGACTAACCATCCGGATAGCTATGATGTGAGCAATAGTCAGGCTAATCACATGTAACAGGCTATGAGGCATGTAATGGTCAGGTTATACCGACATGAGGTGTGGGTGAGCTATGATGCATGTAGAGTTGAGTATGATCACATAAGCTACTAATATCTCCCCGTGACAAGTCTCGATAATGCCAACTCGTGTATACATATTATCAGAATCATGTACGCTATACAACTAGAATTATAGAGATAATCAACATAATAAAAACTGTCAGAGAATGTACTCGCCTGTGGTCCTCTGCTAGAAATACAAATATCCCATTTTTGGGGTCTTGTCTGAATGATCCAACAGTCCTATTGACATCAATTAATAATAATATTGTATCAGTCGATATACTAACATACACGCAATCATAAATACCATGAACTCAGAGACTACGCTAGGGGTGACACTTGTCATCTACATGGTCAAATGTGCATCTAGCTGTACGGGTGTCACGTCTAAAATTCCTGTGCAATCAGGCAGTCAAACACTAACACGGGTCTCGTGAGTAAGTCAGTGTACATAAGGCATTCAACTCACAATCATCCAGGTCATATGGTAAATATAAATATGGGATATCCGTAATTAATACTAGGTCTTTTAGTACATAAACAATATATTCATAACTAGTATTAGTATTTAATCTCATATATATATGTATATATATCAACTTGAATAATATATGCATACGCGTACGTATACGCATACGAGTTGGTTTCATTTGCATAACGACTAGCAATCAACAACTAACGAACTTGTCATGGAGCAATATGCTATACCCTAATGTCATTCACATGTATATGCGTACACGACATAAAAAGAATAACTCGAACCTGCGCGAGGGTGAACAGGGTATTCGACGTCGAGGTGAGGGGAGACTCAGCTCCTCCTGTTTCTGCTCCGGCGATGCTCGTCGGGTTCAGCGAGGATCGGCGAGGGATAGGAGGATGCTGTTGTCGAGTCGAAGGAGAAGGAGGGGACGTTCAGGCGGGGTGTTGCTCGGTGCAGGCAGTCGGCGACGAGAGGATGGAGGTTCAGCCATATGGCAGTGTCCAATCGAGAGGGGCTGCTGTCGTAGAATCGTGAGGAGAGGTTCAACGGGGTCGAGATCCACCCCGGCGAAGCGGTCGGGTTCAACTCCGATCGACGGGTCAAAGGAGATGGTGAGCAGCAGTTCGGAGGGAGGAGACGGGAAGTCGGCAGGCGGGTCTCGGCTTGGATCAGGCGGGTTGGAGTCGTGGAAGGCTCCAGCGGTCTGCGGTTTGGGGTGTCCGGACTCGGCTGCTCCGGTGAGTCTCGGCTGGGATTAGGCTTCGGGAAGAAGATGCACAGGAGATGGGCGAAAAGGTTACGGCTGGGTATTAGGTTAGGGATGAAAAAGAAAAGGATGATATATATATATATATATATATATATATATATATATATATATGTGTGTGTGTGTGTGTGTGTGTGTGTGTGTGTGTGTGTGTGTGTGTGTGTAAAGAGGGGTTGGGTTGACCTAGAAAGTTGGGCTTGGTCAACATCCTCCTTGGAAAAAGGGCTTGGCTTCTTGTGTAGAAATTTGGAGGGCTAGGATTGCATTGATTCAAAATGGAGGGCCATTGTTTGATGAGGGTTGATGTTGAGTATTACATACTCAAAATTATGGAGAAAATTCACATGAAGGAAAATAGGATTTCTTCATGTGTTGGTCCAATGGGGTGTGGACACCTCAATGCACTTTTGCATAAAAGTGCCCAACAATTGAAAAATTGCACAAGATAGAATTTTTGGATTAATCTAATTAAAACTAATATAATTGGTGTTCTAAAATTAATTAGAAATACATGGGGCTAAAATTAGGTGAACACAAGTGTCATGAATGTGGGAGATTCAAAGTAGAATATTCTCATAATTTGGGTTGCAAAAAATGGGTCGAGATTGTGTCTCCAATTTTGATTGGAACGCACAACGATGCAAAGTTGGATTTATAGAAAATTAAATATAATTGTTTGCGACGAATGTTATGCGACTAAAATAAAGCACAAGAAAGCATATATATGAGTTACATAAAGATCAAAATAAAAGACTAGCACGTCTAGGACAAGGGTGTAAAATTTGTTGGAAGGCAAAAGCTAGTGTAGCGCTCCCAATAACGAAGCAACGGTAAGGTACAACAATCAAATAAAATGACAGTAATTAAAAATATCATGAAATATTAACACATTAAAAAAAAGATAAAAATACCCCTATTCTGAAATGTGGTTGTGTCAATCCTCAGTCTGGTATGAAATGTCAGGTCCGGGTCCGTACTCCTGTGGATAATCCTGCACGTCTATACCTGGAAAGGGACCAGGTCCTCAGAGGGACATAACAAGATACATAGAAGCATGTCAATATAGTACTAAAAGTAAACATCCAATGGGGTCGCCTAACCATCTATGTGAATGCACGTTGAGAACAACTTTCCAACAAGTTGGCTATCTGGCCAAAATGGGATTGGCATGATTCTCTCGGAGAATCAGGGGCCTACAAATCATGACGTCTTTTGAACGTTAGAATCTGCCAGGTAATATATATGGGTCATCATGACCGCGCATCTCCGGCGGAGCGTACGGGTTACACAAGAAAAGTGCAAAGGAGCCCAAATGCCTTACTTGTTGTTCTCCCCACCCCATGCTCTAAGCATGTCATATCCATGACACGATAATACCTCTAAATAACTGCCATGTCTTCTATCATGCAATTTCTATCAGCAGTTATCCCTATTCGTCGCACATCCTATACGTACCAATGGCCAGCCGAGTACGCAAGTCCGTGTCCTACATGAGACTCACACTCGTGTAATCATAGTGTCAGGGCCAATGAAACATAAGAATGCCTCATGATAATGGGGTGGTCTCATAAACTAGGTCAACATGCATATATATAAAAAAAACAGAAAACGACGTCACCGTCATTGCACTCAAGTTATCCTTAGACGTGCAGTTTATATAGCAGTTAAAATATATAAACTAAATGACAGAAATAAAATACATGCATCATATGGAATGTAAATCACAGTACAATGGCAAGGTATACTTGCCTAGCAAAAAAACTGCATAATATAAACGTCCAGGCGTCAAGTACACAGGATCAGAAACTATGACCTCTGAATAAACGTCTTTGGATGCTGAAATAAACATCACAAACATTTTCAGAATCAGCGAGATAGCTAAAAAAACTATCCTTTTGTCCAATTTGGATACAGGGGCAAAACAGTAATTTTGGGTCAAAGCGGGGTCCACATGTGGCCTACTTTGCACCAAAAACTGTGCCAGGGGTAAAGGTCTCTAAATGAGACAAATTATAGGTCAAACAAATTCTAAACGTCAATACGAACTCAACGGTATGTCCAATTTTGGATTCCGGTGAGCCGAACATAATTTTTTCCTAAAAGTCAACATGGGGCCTGTAAATAGGCGGCTTGGTCAACTGTCTCGGAATCGTGTGAAACTTGGGTCACAGGACCAGCGTGATACAATGAATCCAATGGCACAAGTTTCATCGCATTTCGACGAACTTACACTAAATGGTGCGATATTTTGTAAAAGTTACGATACGGAAACTTTTTACGGATACGGGTTGATCCCGACGCGCATACACGTTCAAATCAGTTTTCGCGAAGGCCCACACGTCAGGACATACCATACACGTCTTTTGGTGTAATTGGTATACGACGGGGCGATCCCGTTTGGCGGGACGCGCTCTATATCATAATTACCAAAGTTTTGAAAACAAGTTTTTTATAATTTTTAACCCAATTTATCTCTGCATTTAACACAAAATAAAATAATCTAATTAACTGGAAATAATCTCGGTTATATAGTCTTCACATATAAAAAGGCTAGATTTAAATTTGGATGTCTGTGGTGGAATAAATTAGTCTCTAAACATAGGTGATCGAAACAGATTTTTGCAGTTTAAAAGATATAGTTTTTATTCAACTTGGCCTCGATTTCTACCTAGCGTTAAGCGTTGTTCAATGGAAACTAATTAACAGAGTTGAGAGGGGGATAGGTCTTGATCATACCGGTGAAGACAGTTCAGAAATTGGCCACGAGATGGGACAGAAAACTGCGCTTGAAATAGGGCACGTTGTTTCTGCTGTTGCTTACGCGGGTGACGCTGTCGCACGGGTGTTGACGGCCGGTTGGCGCTTGTTTCAGGCGGCTGTGCGGTGCTCCGATGGCGGCAGTCTCAGGTCAGCGTCGTGGAGTCAGCGGCTAGGTTAGGGGTTAAGGTTTAAGTGAACGTATATATATATAGGTAGAGAAGAAAACAGGGTGGGGGGGTAGACCTGGGCCGCACGGGTGAGAAGGGTCTGCTCGTGCGGGTTTGGGAGTTAGGCTTAGGGCTGAGGGTTTTAATTTAAGGTTTTAGTTTTCTTTAGGGGTTTTTGTTATTTGTTTCTTTTCCTTTTTCCTTTATATATATATATATATATATATATATATATATATATATATATATATATATATATATATATATATATATGTATATATATGGTAATAAATTCCAGAAAAAATTTATTTGTTTAATCTAAAATTCTATCATCCTTCTACAAGATTCCAAAAATAAAATAAAATAAAATAATAGCTTTGCTCCATAATTTCTAAATGAATATTTACCTAGGTAATTAATTCAATAAATTCTATTTTCTAATTCACTAAGAATTAATGCAATTAAATTAAATAATTAATTAAATAATTATAATATATTTAAAATTAGGGGGTTTTACACGATTGGAGCAAATGTCTCGTCATAGTCGATACCATAAGTTTGGCTATAGCCTTTAGCAACCAATTTGGCCTTGTACTTGTTAATCTTGCCCTTTGGAGTCTGCTTAACAGTATAAACCCATTTACATCCAATAATATGCTTTCCAGCTAGCAGTGGTTCCAGCTCCCATGTGTCATTTTTCTTCAAGGCCTAAAGTTTCTCCTGCATGGCACTCTACCACCTAAGATCTTGCTTAGCTACCTGCCAGTTGTTAGGTACAAGCACTGAATCTAATGATGCAATGAAGGACTTATATGTAGGTGGAGTGTATGAATATAAAATGTAATGTGCAATATTAGTATCCCAATTGCCAAATTTAGTTGGAGGTTTTCCAGCATTGACTCTAAAAGTTCTACGAAGCAAGACAGGAGGATTAGAAGTATCAGGGGAAGAATTATTACCAGGTGACTCTGTCACGCCCCAATCCAAAAAATACGTAGGACTAGGACACGTAAGCATGCCAGCCGCATGGATATAGAAACTCCAATATATGGAAACCATAACCCATACGTACGCTGTAATATGAATATCAAACCCACAAGTGGTATAAATCTATCACAAGTCATATGGTATAATCTAAATCTCATCCACAGAAAATCAAGTATAAATAAATAACCAGTATCTATGAAACTAGATCTCAATATAATAAGTATCTAAGGATGATAGTTGGGTGGAAACAAATCCACTACCAACTCGAATATAAGAGCAAATACAATATAAGGACAACACAATAAACACCATATAAGATTACCAGCTAACAATTACGGGCTCAAAGAGAAGACATCCTCGAAACACATGTAACCATCCGAATCTGCGCTCCTGCGAATACTCAATAACAGATACACCTGGAAGGGTCCAGGTCCTCAGAGGGACGTAACAAGATACATAAAACACATGCAAATAAAGTACTAAAATAAATATCCAATGGTCGCCTAACCGTCTAAGTGAATGCAGTTAAGAACAACTTTCCCCATAAGTGAGCTATCTGGCTGAAAATTGGGATTTGGCATGGTTCTCTATTGGAGATCCAGGGGCCTAAAAGGCACGTCATCTTTTGAACGGCGGAGGCCCGCCTGATAATACATAATATATAGTGGTCATCACCACCTGTATCTCCAGCGGAGAATCCGGGCGCACAGGAGAAAAGTGCAAAGAAGCTCAAATGCGGTACTTGTTGTTCTCCCCACTCCATGCTCTAAGCATGTCACATCCATGACACAATTTGGTTCATAGCCTATTCTTAGTACCCTAGCCCAATCCTGCAACCAAACAAGGACAAGGATGGGACCACCGTACTACAATAGGCTATGTCCATAGACCTCTAATAACTGCTAAGTCTACTAGCATGCAAAGTTTCTAACAGCAGTTATTCCTAACGCACGACCCATACGTACAGGAGGCCAAACCCTGCAAGCAAGTCCGTGATCTACATGAGACTCACAACTCGTGTAACAACTGTGTCACGGCCAATGAACCTAATGATGCTACATGATAATGGGATAGTCTCATAAACAAGGTCAATGCAAATAAAAACATATCGTGACGACACCGTCGTGCGCATTTTATATAACAGTTAAAATATATGAACTAAAGACAGAAATAAAGATACATGCAACATATGGAATATAAATAACAGTACAATGGCAAGGTATACCTGCCTGGCAAGGAAGCTGCAATGTACCAATAACATGCTCCAGAAATTGCGCAGAACAAATCCAATATCCTATGTACATATAAATATAATATAATAAAATCATTAGTCATTATACTAGCACATACACAACCATATATACACTGGACTCAGGGGGTACACTAGGGTAACACTAGTCATCTAACACGGTCAATTACGCGTTAAATTGCACGGTGTCTTATCTTCAAGTGCTGTACAAAATCAGACAGTCGACTGACAGGTGTCTAAGCCAGTACGTTAATGTACGCAAGACGAACAATTTACAAGTGATTAGGGTCAACATGGTCAAGGTGAGTACGGGACAGTCCACGGTGTCCTAGGGTCGTATAGTCTGAATATATATAGTCATAATTATTATTTAGCATAGTATTTAATTACTTACAATTTATGTACATATCATATATTTCTATATTTCTATATATAACACCCAATTATTCATACCAATTGAATACATGTACTAAGTATAGATATAAATGTATATACTAATGAATAATATATGCGTATGCGTACATATACGTACATGCATTTGGGTTCACCGACTCAGGGCCTGATGTCAACTAACAGTCAATAAACAATACTAATATCCTACTGGCATACACACAAGCACACATAAAAGAAGGAGATGGACAGGTTCGTACCTCGGGGTCCGCGCATGGTTACGACGGTGGGGTTGACGACGATGATGACGAGGGTGACGACTATAACGACGATGATTATGAAGTGATGATGATACTACTGGTGCTAGCAGCAATGGTGGTGGTGATGTTGCTGATGATACGATGATGGAAATGATGGTGCTGATGATGGTGAGTTGCTGGAAATGACGACGAAGAGATGACGACGAGGTGATGACGATGATGCGATGATGATGACGAGGATGATGATGATGCAAATGGTGGATGATGAGGATAATGGGAGATGGTGATGTTGATGATACAATGGTGGTGACGAGGTGGACTGCCGGAGTCCGCCCAGGGGGCTTCTCCGGCGATACATGGTGATAGTGAAGATAATGATGTTTGTTGGAAGAGGGTGAAGATGAAGAGGATGATGATGTGGTGCAACGATTGGCTGCGGTTCGCCGGAGGACGTGGGAGTCCGGGGTGGTCGTGACAGCGGCTCGAGGAGGAGGAGCGGGTGACCGCGGCTTGGTTCCGGCGAAGTTGAAGGTGGCGATGGAGCGCCTCTACCAGATTTCCAATCGCCGGACCACAGGATCCGATCGTCGACTGCAGCTCCGGGACGTTGGCGAACGGTTCAGGGGATCTATGATAGCACGAGGGGTCGAGAGAGGAGGAAGAAGGGAGAGTAGGAAGGTGATCCGGCGGGTGGAAATGGTGCACAGACGGAGGGGAATGACTCCGGCGAAGGGCTGACGGAGGTCATGGAGGAGTCTGGTCGGTGTTGATAGATTCGGTGAGGGAGGTAGACAGCATAGGTGACGCAGTGGTCGAGAAAGGGAGTGTAGGCAAGGGGGTGCCGGTGGAGTCGACGGTGGGGTGAGTCGGCTTCAGACGAGTCGAGGGACAGCGGGGTTGCTGTCGACGAGAAGTCCAGGCGGAGGAGAAAGAGATCGGGGTGGAGAAAGCCAGGGTGGCATGGGTGACGAGTCGAGGCGAGTCTCCGGTGAGGTTCAGTCGAGCTTGGCGAGGAAGGAGATCCGGCCGAGGCTATCGAGCTGACGGCGGTCAGGCGTTCGTGTAGGCTGGCGGGGAGATGTCGAGATGGGAAGGAGAGGTCATCGAGATGGCTCGGCGTTAATGGCGGAGGTGGTCGAGGAGGAACATCGGTTGAGGGTGGTCGGCTCGGGAAGTCGGTGATCGGGATGGTGCGGGTAGCCGGGGTGCGAGGGAGATGGCCGTGGCGGAGGCCATGGCGTCGAGGAAGATGGCGGAGGAGATGGGGAGAATGGCCCAGCGAGGCTCCGGCGATGGGTAGGCCGAAAAGGAGGTGAACAGGGACCAGCGGGATGAGTCGGGGAAGGGATGATGATCAGTACATGGAGGGGGAAAGTCGGCTGAATATTGTTTTCTAGGTTTAGAAATCAATAAAGAAAAGGAAGAGAAAATATTGTATTTATATATATGAGGACTTTTGGGTTTGACCTAGGTAATGTTGACTTTGGTCAACATCTCCTTGGGATGGACCTTGGGCTCACATGAGGATGTTTGAGCTATAATTGCATGGTTTAAAATACAAGGATGGGGTTTAAAATAAATAGGGCGATGTGCGCGTTGTACATTCGAAAATTACAAAAAAAATTATGTGAAGGGGAAAACTGAGTTTCTTCACGAATTGTCCAATGGTGGGGACACCTCAATGCATTTTTGCATAAAAGCCCCCCAACAATTGGAAAATTGCACAAAGGCAGAAATTGAATTTTAATTAATAAAACCAAATACGCACGATGTTCTAGAATTAATTAGAAGTACATGGGATTAAAATTAAGTGGGGCACAAGTGTCAGGGGCGTAGGGGGTACAGTGTAGAATATTAATAAAATTCGGTTTGCACAAAACGGTCAAGATTGTGTCCCCAATTTCGATTGGAATTTATTTATAATTAATAAATAACGTCCGCGACGTTTATTGTGCGGCTAAAATATAGCATCAGAGAGCAATATTATAAGTTGCACAAGGGTCAGAATAGTAGGCGGACATGTCTAGGATGAGGTTGTGAAGTTTGTTGGAATGCAATGGCTAGTGAGGTGCTCCAATTATAGAAGCAACGATAATGTGCGCTACGCGACTTTAATTATTTTATAATTAAATAAATGCCGGGTTCTAAATTCTAATTGGGTTCAAACTAGCCCTAATTTCACTATCTAAGCCAAGTGGCCCTAATTTTGGGTGAGGAGGTTTACAATCTACCCAACTTAAAATAATTTCGTCCTCGAAATTAAACTAGGGTAGGGTTTCTCTATCTAACCTCACTTGATTACAGTCTAAAGGATTCTCCTGAAGTTAACATTGCAGTTTCTACCCAACTTAAAATTTACCCATCTATCATCCAAGGCTATCCATCTAAGAAGGCTATGCCCTAAATTATTTAATCATTTCATTGAATCCTTGAAGTCTTTAACACCAAACATATCATCTATGATATTCCCTTAATCATTTATAAAAAAAATAAAAAATAAAAAAATAGTCACCAAACAATGCGAATGGCCTATGGGGTATATCTAGTACTATCTGTATATCAAATTTATTCTAAGCACGAGGTTTCGTCTTTCCGAAATAAGGGAAGACAAAAAACAATAATGGAGAGTTCAAGGGAAGGTAATAGATTAGAAGTATGGGGATCAAGGCGTTTGAAAGAATTCAAATGGGAATTGTCAAAGCAGTTATGGATTGAAATCCTATTTTGGTAAATTCCTATTCACATGCTCGTATCAGTACAGTTATGTAACGGATACGATATGCTCAAACATATCTAGGGGCAAGTACATTCGTCAACTAGTCACTATATATCTCGATCCATGTACAGTAAGTATGCAAAGGGCGAACCAAGCGCACTATGGTTGATCAGACCGTAGTACACTGATTCTAAAATGTATTAGTGTGTATACCCAATATACATATGTCATGAACAAGCTCGATAAAGAATAAGCTTACAAAAACTAGGCTATAATAGCAGCACAATTCGAGGTAGCACGGAAAATATAACGCTGGATTATGATGAAAGAAGTTACAAAATAATTCAAGTTTGCAAAAACAAAAACAACATAAACAATAATAACAAAAGACTCTACAATCTCTACAGTTATCATACAATCTCCTTGTCTATCTCGCTAGTTGATGTAAGAACCTCTAAATTCTATTGTCTGAATAAACACTGTCGTCTTTGCTAGCATACAATTAATGTCATTCAGTTATACTTCATCAATGGATTACAAGGACTATGTGATACTAGGTGGTGAGGTATACTACCCAACTTAAAATAATTTAACTACTATTGTATTGTCTTAAGGATACCGTAAAAGCTCCTGTTAAGGTCTATGAGAAGGGTCTTGGTACTTTATTGGGGTATCCTCTTCTATTACATAGGTCATGGTCATCTTACATCTTAGTCATAGTGCTTATAGAACAAGTATCAATAGTAAGGATAGAAGAGTTACTGGCCATTTAAGGGGAAAAGGGATCTCGCTTGTATCGAGGTGAGGGTACGAATTACGTGATTTAAAAAACTAAGGGTTAATCATCGGTCAAAATCTACAAAACAACTTAAACTTATCAAGTTCTAACTACCAAGCATAAAAAATTTCACATTCAAGGCTACAACTATACTCCTAGCAAACTATGAGCCCTTAACAAAGAATAAAATTACTTGGCCTACTATCCGAAGTGTCAGATGACACAAGTTGAAAGATGAAGAAGAGAAAGCATGATTAGTCGTCGCACAAGTAGTGGGCGCTAGGGTTTCAGAGGAACAATATATAAAATAGAGGGGCTCTAGATAGCATCATGGTTTTCTAAAGGGAAGTGGGGTACAGTCTCTGTGTTTGAGGTATGATTAGGAAGATATTCTATTTATTATTCTTGGCTTTCTAAGATACTATCTACTAATAATAAGACAATGATCTAAGTTTATAGTTCTCCAATACTATCTAACTATGAAGGTCAGGTTCGGTCCTAATTTTTAATTTTTGGTTTTACATTGGTTCCTTAATACTAGGGTCAAACATTATGGTAAAACTTTTAACTAACTCTAGTAGTGTCTATACTACTCTCAAGTCCTCATAATACGTCAAGGGTAATGGTATACCAATCTAAAGATAAGGAATTCTAGGGTTCACTAGATATCTTTAAACTTAGTGGTGTGTCTATATTCTCGTTGTAATCTTAATAGGTGTGCTACTCTAATTACCATCCTAATAACATGGGTTCCTATATTCTAGCAAAAGACTATACTCAAAGAACTATTAGGAAAGCACATGAATCAAGTAGGATATAATTATTCAAAATAGAACAGATAGGAGGAAATGAATCACAGTCAATTGTGGATGAGATCCTATACTCTAGTCCTAGGTACAGGCTTGCTCGGTATAGTAACATAACCGAGACAATATGCTCTCGACCTGCATGGGCCACCACAGACTCAATTGGAAGGGCCAAAGAAGGTCCTGGAGAAGAGGGACTTGGGACATCAGTATTTGTGGGTACTAGCATAGGGACATCAGGAGAAAGCTCATGCTTCTCCTGTTGCTGCTGCTCATGCTCCCTATATACTCTCAGCTCCCCCTGACTGTCGGCTCCCCTCGAGACACCATCACTCCTCGGTGCTCAAAAGGACATGGAATCATACCAACCATGATGCTACTCTCATTTTTCCCCTCTCTACTAACATCAGTAGAGCCATCCTCGAACAAGGAACTTAACTCCGACTTCTCCCCATAAAATAGTTCAAACTCCCGGAAGGTCACGTCCATACTGACAAACAACCTTCTTTTAGTGGGACACCAACATTTGTATTCTTTCTGACTTGGTGAGTAGCCACTAAGATACATCTAACTGATTGTGGATCCAACTTGCTCACCATCATTATGTGATCTCACATAAAATATGTACAGCCAAATACTCTGAGAGGAACAATAAAAATATTAGAGCCCAAGAGCATCTCACATGGTATCTTCATCCCTAATACTCTTGACGACGTCCTGTTAATTAGGTAAGCTGCTATCATAACAACCTCACTCTATAAGAATTTTGGCACATTCATTGTTAGCATTAAAGAACGTGCCACTTCCAGTAGATGCATGTTCTTGCGTTCAGCCATCCAATTCTGAGCAGGAGTGTCTGGGCAAGTAGTTTGATGAAGAATTCCAGGACTAGAGATAAAACTAGTAAACTCCTTATTGGTGTACTTGGTCTCATTATCTATTCGAAGAATCTTCATATGTACTCCAAACTGGGTCTTTATATATGCCGAGAAGTCTTACAAATATTTGTACACCTTAGATTTTTTTTTCATCATATAGATCCAGGTCATACGTGAGTAGAAATCAATGAAGGTAATAAACTATCTGAATCCACTGATAGAAGTAGTAGGACACGGTCCACAAATATCAGAATGAACAAGTGCAAATGGCTCAAAACTTCGAAGACCAACCATTTTATAAGTAGAACGTGTATGCTTTCCAAGTTCACAAGCATTACAAAATAACCTTTTTTTCTACTTTATTCATTATCTCAGGTTCTAACTTATTCAAACTATCAAAAGATAAATGCCCCAATCTGCAGTGTCAGAGCATTGCTTATGTCTCTAGACCTCCACTAGTAGTAGCAGCAAGCATTATAGCCTCCCGGTCCAGGTACCAAAGACCCTCACGCATGATGCTAGTCCCAAGCCTTTTTTCGTGGCCTTATCTTAGAAAGAACACATATCCCGATAAAAAAGAATAGTACAATTCAATTGATCAATGAGAGAGCTAACAAAAGTAAGTTGACCAAAAAGAAAGGAACATGCAATACAGATGACAGGGTAACATATAAAGTACAATGGACCGAGCCAGTACCCCTGATGGGTTGGGATGTCCCATCAGCAGTCTGAACTATCTCGGGATATATATGCTTGCTCGGATAATATAATATAAACTCACTAGATGCACCTGTGATATGCCTAGATGCACCTGAGTCTATGATCCAACCAGTATGAGATTTAGTAGCTGCAAGTGCCTGAACCAAAATACCTTTATCCATATGAGCAGCGTAGCCAGTAAAGTTACCAAGGTAGGTAATGTTATCCAGATCCTGAGTGGCCAGTCCATTGCCCTTAAAACTCCCAACCTGAATCTTGAACTGACGTAGTTTCTCCAGCACTATCATCTCAGCTCCAGTCATTTCGGTAGTGGTTTCCTCTATCACAGCTAGGTGAGCAACTCCCCGGCCTCCGTGTCCCCTGCCTCATTGACCTGCACGTCTACCTCTCTGTCCTCTGCCTCCTCGGCCATGACCAGAATTGTGGGGTTGAGGGCAGTTATAGCCGAGGTACCATTTTTCCCCGCAATTGTAGTACTCTCTGTCATCACTGCTGGGAGCACTAGGAACCATCAATACAGAATGGACAGCTGGTGAGGTATCTCCTTTCATCATCTTCTGCCAGATCTCCTCTTGCTCCATCGATGCAACAGCCTCATCCAGGGACGAAAAAGATGGCAGATGACACATTACTGCCCTCCTAGCCTCAAACTACGGGATCATACCCTTGAGAAAATGAGCCATAGCCTATGCTCAAGGTACTATTTGTAACACCCTGTTCCGCTCAAGCGGACTGCCGTTTCAAACGGCAATAGTGCAACTGTCCCGACCCGCTTTGCCTCAAAGAGAATGCAAAGGATATCCAGACTTGTCCCTACAGGAATCTGACTTAGGCTTTCAGAGGCTCGCTTGACGTATCGCTCTACCAAGGCGAATCATCGCTAAGGTGGGTGGCTACGGTGAACTTGTCTTTGCTTAGCCAACACACACAAAATCTGGAATATTTATGCTAATCGTTAGGTGATTCACCCCCTGCATGCTAATAAATCCAACGCACCTAGCTAAGGGAATAATCCCAACTTGTATTGCTTGCTAGAACATGGAAAATAAAATATTGCTTATATTCAGACCCTCGCATGCTAAGTCCCTTAATGGTTTCATCTCTCGGCTTACCTTCGGGTCCGAGCAACGTGCCTGCTTATGTTCCTTAGAAACGCATGCTTGTCTGCTTGTAATGTTGCCATGTTTTCACCCAAACCCCGAGAGACTACTACGTAGTCGTTCCGTGCCTGAATGAACCTGCAAGTATCCGGGACCGTTAGGTCACCAAGGCAATTCCCGAACCAGGGAATCTGCAACCTGAATGAATGAATCCCTGAATCACAGCTCGTGGAGCAAACTACTGAATCAACGTTCCTGCCACAACAAGTTCATATATATATATCCTGACTCGAACTTGTTCCATATAACTTGTTCATATATATATATATATCCTGTCTCGAACTTGTCCCTGCACCTGACCCTGACCTGCATGTCGCGGACAACTTGTTTCAAGTGAGATTCTCCTAATCTCAGTTCCTGCGGACGGTCTCCAGGGCACCGGGCCGATCCGATCCAGACAGGAACCCCTGTTAGTCTGCCTGCTTCGGGCAAAATGGTGTATAGCGCCTGTAAACTTATCCTTCACGCCATTCTTGCTCACAGACTAAGTAGCCGCCTGACTCGGAAGGAATGATCTGTAGCGCTCCTGATCCGTGCGTTGCATCCATTTCCTTTCATGTGCTACACCTGTCCTTCATGGCTATGACAGCGACTCCTGTTCATATAGATAAGTTATCCTCGCTTAGCGGCCATCCGCATGCGAGTCACTGCATCGCATCAATGAACAACTGAACACCTGAACAATAATGTTAAAATGACCCTTCGTGTTTGCATATGCTATGTCTCCTGAATGCTTATACTTGCCCCTGCTTAAATTAACAATGTTTGCCTTGGACAGGGAAGGAAATGGTAAGTTGGTAATTCTCGCCGTATTTTCTCTAACATCGCACGGCGCACTGTCCGACACGATAGGCTATTCAAATATTACATGAAACTGATCCTAAGGCAACTAGAAAGACAACTTAATAGTTTTGCACGGAACTTATATTACGTATTTGGATTTGTCGAGCGGGCGAGTAGCTTCCCCACCAGTGCATTTAATGTACTGATAATCCACCAGTTTGTATGCAGGATACGGAAGAACCTCATTCGGTGCGGATGCCTCCGTCGTACATGCTAAGGCCAGGAGTTCCCTCTGAAGCCTTGCAACGGTGCGTCCGGAATAGAAGCACATATACAAGACGTAATATTGTGAACATAGCCCGAACTCGCCTCAACATTGCCTGCACAATCATTCCACAGTTGTAGCCACTTGGCACACTTTTACTGTTTCAGAGAGAGAGGCTTGAACGACTTGTAATCTCGGCTATACGCCGCCTGTAACACATGTTTATATCAATAAAAGAGTTGCTTTACTTCAAACTTGTGTTTCAATGCTTCTGCTATATTGTCGACTCAGTGAACCTGTTACCAAATCGCTATGCGTTCATGACTCTGCTGCACTCGGACAATCTGTGCGACTCTGTGGCTTAGAACTCTTACCGCCAGCCAATGAATCACGGCCTTGCACGGGCGCGGTTCACGCTCGTGCGGCATCACGCCCGGATGGGTCAAAGCGATCATTCCGTGGGAGCACTGGCGAGGGTGATTCCCGCCTAGCGGGAACGGCCAAAATAGCCTGCGGGAGATCGGGGCGTGACATAGTGGTATCAGAGCCTGGATTCTACGCCTTTGGACTTCGATTCGATATCTCTGTTTCGAAAGATCGTTCGTGGATTATGTGTACGTTCTCTCTCAATACCTCGATGGGATGTTCCAACAATAAGTCTAAATACTTTCAAAATACGTTTTGATTGATATGATTGCTTGTCTGCTGCTGTGCTGAGAGTGGCCTTTGTGCCAACCTGTGTGAACCCTTAAGTGTATCGCAGTAGCTTGTCCGATTTTCACTAACCCTAACTTTGGTTGAATGCATCTATTCGAGGGACGCCTTGAACTAGTGCACCATCCAAGACTTAAGAAAAGATGAAACTCGAGTGCTGAGACTTCTCTATCACTGAGCTGGTTGACGTGTTCACGCTAGAAGTGCACTTCGAAAGTGCGCACGATCCAGTCTAAGCGATATGCTGATTTCGACGCTTGTGCAAGTGAATATCCAAATGGAACAAGTACAACGACTTGTCTAGGATTGCCTCAAACCCTAGATCACTGCTTGTCCTTAGTAAGTCTCGAGGACGAGATTTTTTCTAAGTTAGGTAGGATATAACACCCCGTTCCGCTCAAGCAGACTTCCGTTTCAAACGGCAATAGTGCAGCTGTCCCCACCCGCTTTGCCTCAAAGAGAATGCAAAGGATATCCAGACTTGTCCCTACAGGAATCCGGCTTAGGCTTTCAGAGGGTCGCTTGACGTATCGCTCTACCGAGGCGAATCATCGCTAAGGTGGGTGGCTACGGTAAACTTGTCTTTGCTTAGCCAGCACACACAAAATTTGGAATATTTATGCTAGTCGTTAGGTGATTCACCCCCTGCATGCTAATAAATCCAACGCACCTAGCTAAGGGAATAATCCCAACTTGTATTGCTTGCTAGAACATGGAAAATGAAATATTGCTTATATTCAGACCCTCGCATGCTAAGTCCCTTAACAGTTTCATCTCTCGGCTTACCTTCGGGTCCGAGCAACGTACCTGCTTATGTTCCTTAGAAACGCATGCTTGTCTGCTTGTAATGTTGCCATGTTTTCATCCAAACCCCGAGAGACTACTACGTAGTCGTTCCGTGCCTGAATGAACCTGCAAGTATCCGGGACCGTTAGGTCACCAAGGCAATTCTCGAACCAGGGAATCTGCACCCTGAATGAATGAATCCCTGAATCACAGCTCGTGGAGCAAACTACTGAATCAACGTTCTTGCCACAACAAGTTCATATATATATATCCTGACTCGAACTTGTTCCATATAACTTGTTCATATATATATATATATATATCTTGCCTCGAACTTGTCCATGCACCTGACCCTGACCTGCATGTCGCGGACAACTTGTTTCAAGTGAGATTCTCCTGATCTCAGTTCCTGCGGACGGTCTCCGGGGCACCGGGCCGATCCGATCCGGACAGGAACCCCTGTTAGTCTGCCTGCTTCGGGAAGAATGGTGTGTAGCGCCTGTAAACTTATCCTTCACGCCATTCTTGCTCACAGACTAAGTAGTCGCCTGACTCGGAAGGAATGATCTGTAGCGCTCCTGATCCGTGCGTTGCATTCATTTCCTTTCATGTGCTACACCTGTCCTTCATGGCTATGCCAGTGACTCCTGTTCATATAGATAAGTCATCCTCGCTTAGCGGCTATCCGCGTGCGAGTCACTGCATCACATCAATGAACAACTGAACAACTGAACGATAATGTTAAAACGACCCTTCGTGTTTGCATATGCTATGCCTCCTGAATGCTTATACTTGTCCCTGCTTAAATTAACAATGTTTGCCTGGGAAGAAAATGGTAAGTTAGTAATTCTCGCCGTGTTTCCTCTAACATCGCACGGCGCACTGCCCGACACGATAGGCTATTCAAATATTGCATGAAACTGATCCTAAGGCAACTAGAAAGACAACTTAATAGTTGTGCACGGAACTTATATTACGTGTTTGGATTTGTCGAGCGGGCGAGTAGCTTCTCCACCAGTGCATTCAATGTACTGATAATCCACCAGTTTGTATGCAGGGTGCGGGAGAACCTCGTTCGGTGCGGATGCCTCCGTCGTACGTACTAAGGCCAGGAGTTTCCTCTGAAGCCTTGCAACGGTGCGTCCGGAACAGAAGCACATATACAAGACGTAATATTGTGAACATAGCCCGAACTCGTCTGAACATCACCTGCACAATCATTCCACAGTTGTAGCCACTTGGCACACTTTTACTGTTTCAGAGAGAGAGGCTTGAGCGACTTGTAATCTCGGCTATACTCCGCCCGTAACACATGTTTATATCAATAAAAGAGTTACTTTACTTCAAACTTGTGTTTCAATGCTTCCGCTATATTGTCGACTCAGTGAACCTGTTACCAAATCGCTATGCGTTTATGACTCCGCTGCACTCGGACAATCTGGGCGACTCTGTGGCTTAGAACTCTTACCGCCAGCCAATGAATCACGGCCTTGCACGGACGCGGTTCACGCTCGTGCGGCATCACGCCCGGATGGGTCAAAGCGATCGTTCTGCGGGAGCGCTGGCGAGGGTGATTCCCGCCTAGCGGGAACGACCGAAATAGCCTGCGGGAGATCGGGGCGTGACATAGTGGTATCAGAGCCTGGCTTCTACGCCTTTGGACTTTGATTCGATATCTCTGTTTCGAAATCTCGTTCGTGGGTTATGTGTACGCTCTCTCTCAATGCCTCGATGGGATATTCCAACAATAAGTCTAAATACTTTCAAAATGTGTTTTGATTGATATGATTGCTTGTCTGCTGCTGTGCTGAGAGTGGCCTTTGTGCCAACCTGTGCGAACCCTTAAGTGTATCACAGTAGCTTGTCCGATTTTCACTAACCCTAAGTTTGGTTGAATGCATCTATTCGAGGGACGCCTTGAACTAGTGCACCATCCAAGAATTAAGAAAAGATAAAACTCGAGTGCTGAGACTTCTCTATCACTGAGCTGGTTCACGTGTTCACGCTAGAAGTGCACTTCGAAAGTGCGCACGATCCAGTCTAAGCGATATGCTGATTTCAACGCTTGTGCAAGTGAATATCCAAATGGAACAAGTACAACGACTTGTCTAGTATTGCCTCAAACCCTAGATCACTGCTTGTCCTTAGTAAGTCTCGAGGACGAGACTTTTTCTAAGTTGGGTAGGATGTAACACCCCGTTCCGCTCAAGCGGACTGCCGTTTCAAACGGCAATAGTGCACCTGTCCCGACCCGCTTTGCCTCAAAGAGAATGCAAAGGATATCCAGACTTGTCCCTACAGGAATCCGGCTTAGGCTTTCAGAGGCTCGCTTGACGTATCACTCTACCGAGGTGAATCATCGCTAAGGTGGGTGGCTACGGTGAACTTGTCTTTGCTTAGCCAGCACACACAAAATCTGGAATATTTATGCTAGTCGCTAGGTGATTCACCCCCTGCATGCTAATAAATCCAACGCACCTAGCTAAGGGAATAATCCCAACTTGTATTGCTTGCTAGAAAATTGAAAATGAAATATTGCTTATATTCAGACCCTCGCATGCTAAGTCCCTCAACGGTTTCATCTCTCGGCTTACCTTCGGGTCCGAGCAACGTGCCTGCTTATGTTCCTTAGAAACGCATGCTTGTCTGCTTGTAATGTTGTCATATTTTCATCCAAACCCCGAGAGACTACTACGTAGTCGTTCCGTGCCTGAATGAACCTGCAAGTATCCGAGACCGTTAGGTCACCAAGGCAATTCCCGAACCAGGGAATCTGCACCCTGAATGAATGAATCCCTGAATCACAGCTCGTGGAGCAAACTACTGAATCAACGTTCCTGCCACAACAAGTTCATATATATATATATATATATATCCTGACTCGAACTTGTTCCATATAACTTGTTCATATATATATATATATATATATATATATATATATATATATATATATATATATATATATATATATATATATATATATATATATATATATATATATATATATATCCTGCCTCGAACTTGTCCCTGCACCTGACCCTGACCTACATGTCGCGGACAACTTGTTTCAAGTGAGATTCTCCTTATCTCAGTTCCTGCGGACGGTCTCCGGGGCACCGGGCCGATCCGATCCGGACAGGAATCCCTGTTAGTCTGCCTGCTTCGGGCAGAATGGTGTGTAGCGCCTGTAAACTTATCCTTCACGCCATTCTTGCTCACAGACTAAGTAGCCGCCTGACTCGGAAGGAATGAACTGTAGCGCTCTTGATCCGTGCGTTGCATTCATTTCCTTTCATGTGCTACACCTGTCCTTCATGGCTATGCCAGCGACTCCTGTTCATATAGATAAGTCATCCTCGCTTAGCGGCTATCCGCGTGCGAGTCACTACATCGCATCAATGAACAACTGAATACCTGAACGATAATGTTAAAAAGACCCTTCGTATTTGCATATGCTATGCCTCCTGAATGCTTATACTTGCCCCTGCTTAAATTAACAATGTTTGCCTTGGACAGGAAGAAAATGGTAAGTTGGTAATTCTCGCCGTGTTTCCTCTAACATCGCACGACGCACTGCCCGACACGATAGGCTATTCAAATATTACATGAAACTGATCCTAAGGAAACTAGAAAGACAACTTAATAGTTGTGCACGGAACTTATATTATGTGTTTGGATTTGTCGAGCGGGCGAGTAGCTTTCCCACCAGTGCATTCAATGTACTGATAATCTACCAGTTTGTATGCAGGGTGCGGAAGAACCTCGTTCGGTGCGGATGTCTCCGTCGTACGTGCTAAGGCCAGGAGTTTCCTCTGAAGCCTTGCAACGGTGTGTCCGGAACAGAAGCACATATACAAGACGTAATGTTGTGAACATAGCCCGAACTCGCCTAAACATCGCCTGCACAATCATTCCACAGTTGTAGCCACTTGGCACGCTTTTACTGTTTCAGAGAGAGAGGCTTGAGCGACTTGTAATCTCGGCTATACTCCGCCCGTAACACATGTTTATATCAATAAAAGAGTTACTTTACTTCAAACTTGTGTTTCAATGCTTCCGCTATATTGTCGACTCAGTGAACCTGTTACCAAATCGCTATGCGTTCATGACTCCACTGCACTCGGACAATCTGTGCGACTCTGTGGCTTAGAACTCTTACCGCCAGCCAATGAATCACGGCCTTGCACGGGCGCGGTTCACGCTCGTGCGGCATCACGATCGGATGGGTCAAAGCGATCGTTCCGCGGGAGCGCTGGCGAGGGTGATTCCCGCCTAGCGGGAACGGCCGAAATAGCCTGCGGGAGATCGGGGCGTGACAATATTTTCCAAGGAGAACATTTGTCGAATTTTCTAATGATAGCGGATCATAATAGTCCAAGTTTGTCCATAAGCGACGTAGCTCCACTGCATACTGGAGTACTGTCTTCTCCCCCTGTGTAGTAGCATCAATCTTCTCCTCAACTTTCATCATCATCAGGACACTTCGAGTTTCAGAGTATATCCCAACCAATGTCGTCCAGACATCAGCTGCACTACAGATTGACTCCACCATCCTAGCTATGGATGGAGACACAAAAGTCAACAGCCAAGAAATCACCAGAGAATTAAGGTAACTCCATGTGCTCCACTCAGCACTCGTCTTATCCTTTGGCTCAGTGCACTCTCCCTTCATATATTTTTTAATCCCCTTGGTCCGAAGGTTCAGCAGCTTCATCCTAGACCAACTTAGGTATTTTCTCGTCCCCTCAAGTTTGATATCATTGGGCAACAACTCTATCTTCTTTATCACCTGCGATGGTTCTAGTGCGGGCACGACTGCCCTACTGGATGATGTCTCCTCTAATTTGGCCTGAAATAACCTAGTATCTCTTTCAACTCCTGACTAGTCACAGGTTTTCCATCTCCATAGTTGCACACAGGGACGAGGTCAAACGTAACTCAAACACGTGTCATGTGCCTACATGAGATCATGACTTTCTCTATCTATCTGTACACCCCCAAACTCATGCGACATGGAAAATGCACAATGAATAGATCTTGCCGAAACAAAGGCTAGAAATAAAAATTTGTGCAAAACTTCTCAGGAAGTATGCTCTCTAATCTCAGAACCCACATTGAGATCAAAATAAGCGGACCACACAAGAGTTTTTCTCTGATTATCCACGATCCATGAACCAAGAACCATAGGTGTATACACCATCATCAAGGAAGTATGATACTCCTACACAAAACAAGGATAAGAAGTGCCACACCACATCGAGATAACGTACATCTTCTGATTCAGGTCAAGTTATAGGATTATACGTTATAATCTCGGCCCATAGCCTATCGTAGCACAATAGTCCAACCCTATAACCAAACAAGGACAAGGGTTAAACCATCACACCACGACAATCCATATTCCTAAACTGCTAACAAAAGATACAACCATAATCAAGCTTAATTAAAAAATGACCAATCACTTGTATGACTTGCTAGGTTGAGTCCGGGTTATCCCAGAATTATAAGGCAAATAATAAAAATCCTTATATCGTGCACTGTTCAAGCGGGACTAGCCGAGCAATGATAATAGTTGTGTAGCACGTAGTATTATGCACCGGTCCCTCGTAAGGCCACTGTGCGAAGATCGCATAGAACACATAGTACAATATAGTAATCGGATATTAAAATCCACTAATGCAGATTTAAACAATATCCATGGGGGGCAGCCTTGCACACCCCAGATAGATACCTGAGGATAACTTGTCATATACTATCTCGGAATTTCGTCCCTCCCAATGCTCTACAAGTTTTAGTTACCTAGTTAACCCTATGGTTAGCTGAAATCACATGGTCATTCCTCCTAGTCGTACCTTGGTACAACAACGCTAGATACGAATCCACTTTGCCACTTGATAGCTTAATTTGGATTCCCTCCAACGTGATGAAATAATCAAACAATTTTTATCCACGTTTGGTTATTAACTACTATCATGTCTATGCCGGAGAAATCATATTATGTCACATGTCGCGTAGCACATAGGTACACCTCGGTGTAAAACATGTAACATATAATACGTAGGAACATAAAGTAAGTAGTAAGTGTATCAACACAGATACAAGTAGTCGAGTCAAATCACCAACTTGTTAGTCAATCACATAGGTTCTATCACATTGCAACACATGGGTCAAGTCACTTGGTGCATGGTCTAATTCTACACATAGTCGGGTCAAACGCATAGTCATGTCTAACACATAGTCACTGAGTCTAATTACACTTATAGTCATCAAGATCACACATGAAATCACAAAATCCAATAAAATATTAAAACCAAGCAAGTCAATAAAACGAGCAAAGATGGCCTCATATGTAAGCTGGACGCAGAGATGTGCTGGACGTAGGGACAAGCTGGACACAGGGAATGCAGGACGCATGGAATGCATGACGCAGGGATTAGAGGATGTAGGGATAGCAATGTGCCCAACAAGATAGGAGCACGCTGGAAGATATCGCATGAAGCTAGGCCGCATAGGACTCCATCGTCCCAAATCAGCACAAACACCATTAAAACAGCTCCAAAAATGCGAAAACTTATTTTATTCATAATTTTTTTAACTCTAAATCAAGTAAAACAAAAGTCAAAATCGCACAAAATTTAATTCTCTAACATATGGAATAATCAGTTTTCGAAAATAACAAGTTTTAATAGATCAAAATCAAGAAAAACTCATGTAACCCATAAAAATTCTAACTTTAAAATGTAGATCTACTCAAATCTATCCATCAAAACCACAAACTCTAAGTATTAAAAGTGCTTAGAAACTCATGGAACACATATTAGACTAATAATATACAAGAAAATACAAGAATTAAAATGTAAGTATTTTTCCATGTCATGCAAGGTGTACTTGCCTAAATGGAGAAGAAGAAATGAAGAGAAAGATGGAGGAGAGAGAGGATGTTGAGGGTTTATATATGCTAGAGTTTGGTGCTTGTCCATTGGATCAAGTCATGACCAATCCTAACCATAGAAATAAACCATGAGCCTAACTCAACCAGAGAATGGGTCTAGTCTCCATGCAACATGCAATTATATTAGCAAGAAATAAATACGTTCAAAATACTTATAATGGGAACGGGGAGTGACATCTCTACCCACCTTAAAAAAAATCCGTCCTCGGAATTCAAACCCAAGGCTAGCTAAAGAAATCAGAACAAGCACTATACTAACTACAAGCACATCTACACATGCAATCAAATTCAATCATATAATGAAGAAAATTAACATCAAACTGCATGGATAAACGAATCACGAGATTCGAGATACGAAGGCATAAGAACAAATATACCTTCCGAGTCGAATATGTGCGGATACCGAGACCGGATATCATCCTCGCGTTCCCATGTCGACTCTCCCAAATGGTGATGACCCCAAGCAACCCAGACAAGACGAATAGTCTGATTCTTGAGAACTTTCTCCCTCCGATCCAAAATGGATACGGGTTCCTCCTCGTAAGACAACTCGGTACAAATGACTAGCTCAAAATGGTCGAGGATATGGCTCAGATCCGAGACATACCTACGCAACCGAGATACATAAAACACATCGTGCACCTCAAGTAGAGAAGGCAGAAGGGCAAGACGATAAGCAACATCGCCTACCAGCTCGAGGATGTCGAACGGTCCCACATATCACGGACTAAGATTTCCGCGGACCCCGAATCTAATGACTCCACGGGTTGGAGAATCCGCAAGAACACGTGGTCGCCGACACAAAACTCTAAAGGCCTACGATACTGATCTGCCCAATGCCGATGCCTATCCTGCGCAACCCGAAGTTGTTTTGATCTGCTTGACCACTTCTACTGTCTGCGTGATCATTTCTGGGCCTAATATCTTCCGCTCACCAATATCATCCCATGACCACGGTGACCTGTACTATCTCCCATACAGCGCTTCGAATGGTGCCATTTGAATACTTGCATGATAATTGTTGTTATACGAGAACTCGACTAGGTGAAGGTGATCTTCCCAAGATCCTCCAAAATTCAAGGTACAAGCTCGCAACATATCCTCCATCGTCTGAATGGTTCCCTCTGATTGTCTATCCGTCTGAGGATGGTAAGCGGTACTAAACCTCAACTTGGTGCCCAAACTCTGATACAAGTTTTTCCAGAAATGAGAAGTGAACCGAATGTCTCGATCTGATACGATACTCACTGGGACACCGTGTTGTCTTACTATCTGTAGCATGTACATCTCTGCCAACTGCTTTGTGGACTATCCTACTCGGAAAGGAAGAAAGTGAGCTACTTTTGTGAGTCGATCCACTATTACCCAAATTACATCATGACCAGTCGGGGATCTTGCTAGACTGGTCACAAATTCCATCGTGCTATGCTCCCACTTTCACTCCGATATAGAAAGTGGTTACAATAATTCTGCTGGTCTTTTCTGGTCGGCCTTCACTTGCTGACATACCAAACATCGAGAGACAAACCGTGCTATCTAACTATTCATCCCATTCCACCAGAAATATTGCTTGATATCTTGATACATCTTGGTACCTCCTGGATAAATTGAATACTAGAAACTGTGTGCCTCGGTCATAACTTCCTGGCAAATATCTCCGCTTGGTACAAAGAGACGATTTCCAAATCTAAGGTTCCATTTTCATGAATTTTTAGCTCCTTCCGGAGACCAGACTCACATTCTGCCTGAAGCTTCTGAATTCGCGGATTCTCTGCCTGGGCTGCCTTAATCCTCTCCATCAAGGTAGACTGAATCTGTAGGTTGGCCAAAATTCCATTATCTTGCAGAAGTACTATCTCGACACCCATCCACTACAAGAAAAATGACTTTTCTTGACGGTTTTTTCCTGTCAAAAAATGGTTTTCTTGACAGTTCTGGATTCGTCATCTAGGCCACGGTCAAAAAAAGTGCTTAGTTTTCTTGACGGTTTCTAGTTTTGTTTTCTTGTCGGTTTTAAACCGTCAAGTAAGAAAACTTTCTTGACGATTTTTAGTTGTGAAAAACAACAAAAAAACCCATCAAGCTAGATAAAAACTTTTCTTGACTGTGGCCTAGATGACGGGTAATAACCGTCAAAAAAACCATTTCTTAACCGAAAAACCCATCAATAAATTTTTTTTTGATGTTTAAAAACTTTCAAAAAATAATGTTTTATAGAAGAATTCAGATATTTGTTGACGTTTTATAACCTTCAAGAAAGCTAATTTTTGTACAACAAAAATTCTATTTATAATTATATATTATATATCAAACACATATAATATCAATATAATTTCGAACATCGCAAACATCAAAGAACAATACTACACAATTTTTATATTAACAAATCTCTATTCGTACACCACAAACATCCAACCACATCCAAAGAAACCAAAATATATGATTTTTGTTCAACATCTTAGACATACAAAACCTATTTATACAAGTAAACCAAAATGCATCTAAACCCGGAACACATCCCTTCCATCGCAGTACAACCTCCATTTTCCAAGTAGTTCCTGAAAGAACAAGAGAAATAAATTAAATCAGTATATGTGTTTGTACAAACCGATATCAACAATATCGGAACAATTTTTTTTTAGCATATATTAATTGTATCAAAGAACAAATTTTAAAAAATTGACATATATTAGTAGGAAAGTTATATTAACTGCAGAGTACATCAAGTGTACCAAGTGTCTGGTTATGTCAACTGTATCAGTGACTACTGCCTGGCCTTCAACTTCAATTACTTATGTCCTAGTCAAAATTGTACATAAATTTAATAAGTAACCATTGCTCATTTTATAGACCGACATAATCTTAGCCGAAGCTTGAAGACACTTTTTCCATCTTCTAGATAATCCAATCTCTCCATTAAAAATATCACACATTGTCAAATAGCAAGAGTTCATGTTGTTCGGTCCTGACAAAAAAAACATGTCAGACTGATACTTGTAAATATGAAGAAGGATAGGCAAAAACTAAGCTTTGACCATACATGTTAGGCAAAAACTGAAATGCAGAACGATCTAAGCTATATCATGTAAATATGAAGACATGGCTTTATAATTATATCATATAAATATGGTGAAGTGATCTAAGCTATAATCTCTTAGTAGTTGCTGAAATATCAAGGATAAGAAACTAGACATATTGTCAAGCTAACATCAAGAATAGTATGCAAATTTTTATTTATAGGGATGTAGATCAATGTTTCATGATCTTGAAAATAATAATTAGACAACACTTAAAAAAACTAGCAAACAAAAGTTACCAACCTGCCCACTCACTCCATAATTTTTTTTTTCCTACTTCCAATTTTGATATGAGAACTACTCAAAAGGGATTAAATAAAGCATGCCTAGATCATAAAATTGCTAAAAAGAGATGTACCAGGTATTCGATGCACATGTATATAGTTTGAAGTATCAGCCGATACAGATCCGATACGGCCGAGACTGATATAGTTTATATATATTTTCGAGTGTTCGATTTGTGTTCATTATGTATCCAACTGAGACTTATGACATAGGTAGCACCGGTTCAATTTTTCCAGTTAATGTTGTATTAAAACAAATGAAAGTTAATGTTGTATTAAAACAAATGAAAGTTAATGTTGTATTAAAACAAATCAAGATGAGCTCTTCAATTCCACATAGAAAATAGCTAATATGATTTTTTTCTGGGTCTCCTGGTACTAATGCATCAGACACTCTCCTGGTAGAACAAATACAAAAAGGTGATATTAGGGGGGTCTGGTAAGAACAAACATTAAGGAGATATTAGGGGGTTGCAAGAAGTTTCAAAACTATTTAGATGTAGAATTAATCATAATGACCAAATTACGAAACATAAAGATACATCCCAACTGAAGGAGGCAGATTTACTGTGATGCATAAACTTTTTAACTGTGATATGCAGGCAGGTTAAGTTTTAGCGTATTGACCTTGATTTGAATGAAAAAAATTCTGTGAGAAAATTTAGCACTGGCCATATGGGAGAGAAGTTATCTAAATATTCAGTGGTGGTGTTCACATATCTTAGTGTTTTACTGATGAGGAAACAATTAATTGAAAGTCGTGATATATATATATATATATATATATATATATATATATATATATATATATATATATATTGGGCACTTGTCCTTTGCAACTCTGCAACTCTATGAAATATTTATCACTGTTAAATTACATCCAGCATCAGATGGGTTGTGGGTCCAGCAATAGCCTTTTGCCATCTATTGTTTGTTTCTTCCACTCCCATAATAGGGGACCTGCAGCTGCAAGAGCCTCAAAGAGGTCAAGAGGAGTTATGTGCTCTGCTTAGGAACTCAAGATGCACTCCAGTTCAGGGCAAATCTAACAATTATGCCCACTTGCAAAAAGTCACCTTAAATACAAGTGATCACAAGCAAAAACTAACAACCTATAATAATAACTTTATCAGGAAGAGCGTAGACTATGATAGAAGGTTGTTAATTAAAAAAAAGCTATTCCAAAAAGAGTATACTAACATGATAAAGCAAAATTACATCTCAAGACTGCAAATAGGTATTCTAATAGATTATTTGAGAAGTTTATTTGTTGTGAAGGTCTTGATACTGTTAGAAAAATTGTCGTCGTTTTCTTATTGAAAACTTTGTGAATCAAAAGGAAGAAAAAAAATATTAGATTGATGTTACCGGCCTCTGGGGAAGTCGTGCACGAAGCACTGCTCTAAGAGTTGATTCGGGATCTGTGTGCAGACGTTTCCCGAAGCTCCTAGTGGTAAAACCCCCGCACTACCGGTATCTCGTCGCCGCACACGACTCGGAGAGAATGACCAGGACTTAGCTCTGCCCAGAGCTTGGAGACGAATGAAACGACGAAAAATGGACTGAATAATATCTTGGCAGCAAGTTTTGGAGAAAACAATATCTGATTTCGTTTACAAAGAAAAACCATTCATATATAATAATCCATCCAATATGTAACGGTCTGAATTAATTTTCTATTAATTCAGCCGTTACACAGACACATGGAGAATGAACCTGGACACGAAATGTATTAACGGTTCAAAATTAAATAGTAACAGACAAATTAATTTTCCAACGTTCAGAATATTAAACAGAAAAAAAAATTGAAGAGAAGCAAAAAGAATTTTAGGGTCTAAGCCCGAACCCGAAGAGGAAATCGAATCGGCATTCGGCGCCCGCAGATATGGGCGCGTACCCGTACCCGTTACGCGCGCCGAACCGAACCAAACCGAGCCGAGCTGGGCCGGGCGGCGGCGGCGGCGCACGCGTGGCCCAAGGGTCCAACCCCCACAAGCATACAAGCAAGTAAATGAGACAAACTAATATATACACACATAGAGCAACCACCCCAACCGATGTGGGACTAAAAGTGAAGTTGGTTTTTTGAGAAATGGTTCTAACAATCCCCCTCCCCAAACAACTAAGTTCCGAAACAAAGATAAGTGTGAAGTAAATAGAGAGAGAGAGAGAGAGCATCTGGACAGTAAAATACTATGCATAAATGAGATGGACTACAGCTTTGAATCTCACGTAGTGACTATTGCCTTAATCTGAAGAAGTGCTTGATGGACTATGCCTTGAATCAGACTTCTTGAACCAGATTTAGAAAAATAGCACACATAGTACGCTAGAGGTCCTTGGTCTATCGGATGACACTTTTAAATGGCCATGCGCACTTTTCCACATTCATGAGAGTTGTCTGGGATCGCCCTGTCCCATAGTCGCGGCCTTCACGACCTCTCATATAGGTAAATCCTTAATGGTTGGTGATATGAATCAACTCAGCATTACAGCTTGGACCTATTAAGAGTTTAACCTCATCCTAACCATATCACACAGGAACACTGTCACCATAGGGATGGGGAGTCATTGTACACATGTACAGCCGCTTGGGCTTTATTTTAATGAGACTTTAATCTCGAGTCAGTGTTCCATAAAGTCACCTAAGTTCAGCTTGTTTCTACCAATTGAACCAGCTTCTTGGGATCTCCAGTCAGACTCGGTTGGGTTGCCACTGCTGGTGACTAACTTATGGGCTTAACCCCATCCCCCTCGATGATTCTAGGATCAAAGTCCTAGACAGACCCTTCGTCAAGTGATCTGTAAGGTTCTTTTCTGACTTTATATAGTCAAGAACCACATATTTGCCTAGTAGGCTTTTTATTGACTTGAAGCGCAGCTGCAGGTGCCTGTTCATCTTAGCATTCACAGAATCATGCTTTAGTAGTTCAATAACAGATTTATTATCACTGTTTATAGAAATTGCAGGAACAAGACTAAGAGAAACAGGTATATACATAATAAGATTTTTAAGTCATTCAGCTTCTGTGCAAGTTGTATCTAAAGCTATCATTTCGGAGTCCATTGTACTCCTAGCTATGATAGTTTGCTTACAAGAGCCCCAGGAGATTGCAGCTCCTAGAGTAAATACATATCCAGTAGTAGATTTTATATCATGTGAGTCAGTTACCCAGTTTGCATCTGAATAACCTTCTATGATATCAGGGTGCCTAGTAAAATGAAGTACATAATCTAGGGTGCCCTTGAGATATCTAAATACCCTATCCAAGGCAGTCCAATGTGACTGATTTGGGTTACTGGTATATCTACTTAGTCTTCCAATAGCAAATGAAATATCAGGTCTTGTCATGTTTGTTATATACATAAGGGAGCCTATCATCTGTGAATATTTATATTGTTCCAAAGGTGATCTTCTTTTTTAGTACATTACTGCTGTCATAAGGAGTAAGGACAGGTTTCTTATCAAATAACTCAAACTTTTTTAGCATTTTTTCAATTGAATGTGCTAAAGATAGAGTATAACCCTCTTTGCCTTTGGTCACTTGCATTCCTAAAATTAAGTTGGCTTCTCCTAGGTCTTTCATATCAAACTGGCTAGATAAATAGTTCTTTGTAATATTTATCAATTCCAGTGATGAACCTAGGATAAGGATGCCATCTACATACAAGCATAAAATGACACAACTTTTACATGTACCTTTAGAGTATATACATTTGTCATACTCATTTGACAAGAAGCCATATTCACAAATTACTTTGTCAAATTTATTGTGTCATTGTTTGGGAGCTTGTTTCAAGCCATAGAGAGATTTTACTAGTCTGCAAACTTTCTTTTCTTGACCTTTAGCAATGAAACCTTCAGGTTGGTCCATATAAAATTCTTCTTCTAGATCTCCATTCAAAAATGTTGTCTTTACATCTATTTGATGGATTAGCATATCATGAATAGATGCTAAGGCCAAGAGAGTTCTAATGGATGTGATCCTAGCTACAGGAGAGTATGTATCAAAATAATCTAACCCTTTCTTCTGGGTAAAACCCTTAGCAACTAATCTAGCTTTGTATTTCTCTATAGTACCATCGACTCTGAGTTTCTTCTTGAAAATCCACTTACAACCTATTGGTTTATTGCCTAAAGGTAGATCTGTTAGAAACCAAGTATTATTCTCCATGATCGAGTTGTATTCACTGTTATTGGCTTCTTTCCAGAAGGGAGCATCAGGAGACGACATTGCTTCTTCATAAGTTGAGGGATCACTCTCTATCAAAAAGGTGAAGAATCATTCTCCTAAATTTTTTTCAATCCTATTCCTTTTACTCCGTCTAGGTTCTAAGTCTTATTCAGGTTGTGAGCTTGGTATTTGGACATGAGAACTAGTAGAGGGTATGGAGGAAGAGATTGAACTTCTATCCTTAAAAGGAAATATGTTTTCAAAGTAAACTGCATCTCTTGCTTCTATAATGATATTGTTAGAGATTTCATTTACTTCTGAGTGAGTCACTAGAAATCTATTGGCAGAGCTGTCTAAGGCATATCCTATGAAAACAGCGTCTACAGTCTTGGGACCAATCTTTCGCTTTTTAGGTTCGAAAATTCCGACTTTAGCAAGGCATCCCCAAACTCTAAGGTAATTAATCCTAGGAGCTCTACATTTCCAAAGCCCATAGGGAGTCTTATCTTTTGTCTTACTAGGAATCCTATTAAGAATGTAACAGACTGTTAAAAGGGCTTCTCCCCACAAGTTATCAGGAGCACCAGAGCTGAGAAGCATGACATTCACCATATCTAACAGAGTGCGGTTCTTGCGTTCAGCAACTCCGTTAGACTGAGGTGAATATGGAGCAGTTACCTCGTAAATTATTCCATGTTCTTCACAGAAGTTAATCATTTCGTTTGAGGTATATTCTCTACCACGATCAGATCTAAGGATCTTAATCTTCCTTTCTAATTGATTCTCAGCTTCAGATTTGTAGACCTTAAATTTATCTAGAACTTCATCTTTGGTTTTGAGAAGGTAGATATAACAATACTTTGAATAATCATTTATAAACGTAACAAAGTATTTTTTACCGCCTCTGGTCAAAATCCTATTTGAGTCACATACATCACTATGGATAAGTTCTAGAAGGTCAGAATTTCTTTCTACATATTTGAATGATAATTTAGTGTGTTTGGCTTGAACACAAATCTCACATTTGTGTTTGTCATCTATTGGAGTCTTGGGAATAAGATCTAAAGTCATCATTCTTCTAATAGAACCTAGGTTCACATGACCTAGTCTGCCATGCCAAACATTTGAAGATTCTATATTAGAGACAATGAGAGAACAATCAAAATTTTTATTCATTGTGCTTAAAATAAAAGACCGTCTTTTACAAAGCCTTTTCCTATAAAGGAGTCATGCTTAGAAAATACTACTTTATTTGCCTCCATTACAATTTTGTATCCTGAGGCTACAAGAAGGGATCCACTAACTAGGTTTCTCTTGACAGACGACACATGAAGAACATCATGAAGAGTTAAGATTTTTCCTGATGTCATCTTCAGGTCAACTTTTTCTCTTCCAATAATTTGTGCCATTGAGCCATCTCCTAGGGTCACACCTCCTCCACTTGATTCCTGATAGTTTGAAAAACAGGAGCGATCAAACGAAACATGAACATTAGCTCCAGAATCCAACCACCAATCATCAGAATGGTAAGAGAGGTTAATAAATGGTTGAAAGCTTACAGACCTGAAGGAATTCGAAGAACCTTTGTGAAGCATGTTCGCTTCTGGTCTAACTGAGCCCTTTCCTTTGTAGGAGGTCTGGACAGCTTCCTTCTTCCTATGGTAGCAGTTGGTGGTCATATGGTTTGTTTTACAATACACAAAACAAAATCTCTTTTGATCCTGAGTCTGACTGAAGTTTCTAGGTTTATGGTTTTGGTGATGATGGTTTTGATGGTTAGGCTGAAAGTTTTTCTTCTTCTTGAAGAAATTCTTTTTGAATTTATAATGAAAATTAGATTTGGGTTTTCCTTGGCCTTCTATAAGGTTTACCTTAGCTTTAGATTCAGTCTTAGGCTTAGATCTCAATCTAATTTGTTCTTCGGTTCTAATTTTCTTTAGGACTTGATTGTAGGTAAGATCTCCTTGTGTATGGATAAGTTCCTTAGTAATATCAGACCAAGAGGGAGGTAGCTTGTCTATTAGGCATGCTATTTTATGCTCATTGGAGAAAGATGTGCCTTTAGCTTGAATATGCCTAAGGTATTCTTGGAATTCATGGAGTTGGTCATTCATTGGCTTGTTATCTACCATGAAATACCGATTAAAGGTTGAAGAATTAAATCTTTCTATTCCGGCATTAACGCCGTATTCATCTTCCAAGGCTTTCCAAAGTTCTTTAGCGCTATTGTATTCAAAAAATATATCATACAAGGATTCAGATAATGCGCTTAGAATTCTATGAAAGCAGTGGAAGTCTATCTCTTTAGGGGTTTTTGGTTTCGAGGAGGTGGACACTCCTATGTCAGACTCAGTTTTATCAGAATCATTTGTGATGGGTGTGGACCCATCAATGGCTGAAATAAGTCCTAAAGTCGTGAGCCAAAATTTCATTTGGCTCTGCCATCTTTTAAAGTATGAGCCATCAAACTTAACAGGTTTTGCAGTAGAGGATTCCTCCTTACCAGTCATGTTTGCAGTCTGAAAAATATAAAATTATTTAATAACAATGTCTAAGATAATAGTTTATGTGGTCTTTGCTAATCAATCTTAAAATCTTTAGTTTTTCAAGTGTTGATCAACTCAGGTTAGCTGTAAGGGCCGGTTCCCAGCTAGCAGCGGTCCAAAAACTCTTAAGTACCGTGTCGCTTAGGGCTATTTACACCCGGTTGACAGAAGGACCCTTTCGGCTTGTGCCCGAGTTTGCCTCTACTTTGAAACTTTAGATTTGAAGATTTTATTTGCAATTTTCTTTTTACTAAACTATTTTCTTTTGGTCCTAGATTGCTTTCAAAATACTAAGTGATTGTTTATGTTACAATTGAAAGGAATTTTGTGATCAAAATATTGCAATTGACAAAATTATCAAATGTGCTAACAATTTTTAAATCACTTTAAGCAAATTTGCAATTTGACAGTATAGTAAGCAACTTGATAAGTAAACAAATAAATCAATTGAGGAAATGAAGCAAATTGCTAACAACTGTTTTGAGTTAACGATTATGGTCAAATAGCAAATATTAAATATGGTTATTTGCTATGGTAAATATTAAGCAAATTGAATTTTCTAGAATAAAAATTAAACTACTGCAACTTAATAATATTGGCTACAGTAAGAATAATTTTTCTACAAGTTAAAGCTTGCTATAGTCAAAAAATTTTAAATTTTCAATTGATAAATTATCAACTATGCTACAGTAACTATCAACTTTTAATTTATTAATCAACTTTGTTCCAGAAAATTTTTATGTTACTATGCCAATAATATGTTGCTACAATATTATGAATTAAGCAATGCCCAAACAAAAATTTCGGTTATGTAGCAAGAATAGGCAACAAATATTAACCTAACTGATGAGAAATATATATATATATAATAAACGGTTAAATTTTTTTTTTAGCAGAGAATAAATAATGGTATATTAACAATATTTCTGATTTTTTCTAGGAAGATTTAGATGAACAATTATAACATACAAATCAACTCTTAGATTGTTAGAAAAATTGTCGTTTTCTTATTGAAAACTTTGTGAATCAAAAGGAAGAAAAAAATATTAGATTGATGTTACCGGCCTCTGGGGAAGTCGTGCACGAAGCACTGCTCTAAGAGTTGATTCGGGATCTGTGTGCAGACGTTTCCCGAAGCTCCTAGTGGTAAAACCCCCGCACTACCGGTATCTCGTCGCCGCACACGACTCGGAGAGAATGACCAGGACTTAGCTCTGCCCAGAGCTTGGAGACGAGTGAAACGACGAAGAATGGACTGAATAATATGTTTACAGCAAGTTTTGGAGAAAACAATATCTGATTTCGTTTACAAAGAAAAACCATTCATATATAATAATCCATCCAATATGTAACGGTCTGAATTAATTTTCTATTAATTCAGCCGTTACACAGACACATGGAGAATGAACCTGGACACGAAATATATTGACGGTTCAAAATTAAATAGTAACGGACAAATTAATTTTCCAACGTTCATAATATTAAACGAAAAAAAAATTGAAGAGGAGCAAAAAGAATTTTAGGGTCTCAGTACGAACCCGAAGAGAAAATCGAATCGGCATTCAGCGCCCGCATATGTGGGCGCGTACCCGCACCCGTTACGCGCGCCGAACCGAACCGGGCCGGGCGGCGGCGGCGGCGTGCGTGTGGCCCAAGGGTCCAACCCCCACAAGCATACAAGCAAGTAAATGAGACAAACTAATATATACACACATAGAGCAACCACCCCAACCGATGTGGGACTAAAAGTGAAGTTGGTTTTTTGAGAAATGGTTCTAACAAATACATGTTCAGCTACTGATATTTGAACAAAAACTAAGAATAAACAATTCTCAGATATATTTGGCATACATCAGAAAGCATCAGAGTAAAAAAAATAGATATTCCTTCATCTAAGTTCAAGAGTAATGCCATACTAATAGAAGTTATTAGTCTTTATATTTTCATTCCAATTTAGCTTCCGATATTAAATTTTAGCATTTAATAACGAAAACATGTAAAACTCAAGAGAAACTATGTCAATAATGTAATTATCTAAATCATGCTAGATCTAGACTTAGGACCTACAGAGCAATTGCTTGAATGAATTTTACAAGATATACACGAAGAGGCTTGACCATTTGAGGCCAAAAGATGAATTTAAGGGTGTCCAAAAGCCCAAATAATATGTTGCACATAAAATTCACCAGATTCTGTATCCATATCTGATTCTGTTACTTAGATACTTGAAGAAAAAAAGTAACAAATACCTTAAGAGCTTGAATGAAGTGGGTAAAGTCCTATTCTCTGTGGCCCAAAACATACTTGATTCAAACAAAGACAGTCAAACTGTTAAAAATAGTGGGATAAAATATGGGCAAAATATGCAAATTGAGACCCTCCTCGCTTGCAGGCAAATTTGGCTGCCTCGAGAGTCCTGACTTAACTTTCAAGTTATTGCTGTGTTAAGCCATGGCGGAAGAATTCTCTACAACCATTGCTATCTTCAATAGTGGGATAAAATATGAGCATCTGAATTTGACAATGTGGTTTTCACATGTATATGATTTACTTGAACACAAACAAAGTAAAGGCATCTCATCTTTGTCTATATCCTTACGAGTAGAATTATTTATGCAATTTGGAAGTTGGTTTTGTACGTGATATGTACAAATTTAGTTCTTATGGTCTGGATTAAGATTCTTCTTGTGTTCCTGAAATCTGAAATATTTCTAAAGTGTGCTTTTATGGACAATTCAATATTCCAAATTAGTCTGTTTTGGTAATCACCGGTACGTTGCTACACGCACTCCTTTGACTATAACTTCTCGAAGTTCAGAACCATTGTCCCAATCCCCAGATCCTCTGCTTGATCCTTGCTTGCCATCAAGACCTTCACCACTGAAAGGTTCGACCTTGATCAACAGCTCTTCCTAAAACACATATGGCTAGATGCACAAGTTTCCATCCACTGGTCAGCAACCACGCCATAGGACTTAACATGTGAAATCATAGCAACCAAGTTAAGTAATCAAAGGAACCAAGTTTATTTATACCTTGCTATATTGGTTCAGATTGGTTCTACTTCCAAGTTCCAATTTCAGCCATGTGTCATTCTGTATAGTGCAGTGACCATGTGCATAGGCAGGTCCATACGCCAATCCATGAACATAAACCACAATGCGCTAATCCATGCACATAAGCCACCATGCTTCAATCTATGCGCATAAGCCACCATGCGTCAATCCATGCGCATAAGCCTTCATGGACGTCCTGCATGCGCAGAGACCATCATGCGCATTAAGACACTATGCGTCCAGCTCTGCCATGCGCAAAGATGCCATGACTTCCAATGCGCTGCCATGCGCCAAGTCTTGATAAGCGCCAATTCCTGTCATGCTCAAATGTCTGCCCCTTGTGCGCATACTCTGCAATCATTGGTCATCTTGTAATCTTTCTTTCAACTGGAATGCGCGTCCTTCAGTCGACACGTGGTAACTCGACTCGAATGGTGAACATCCTCCTAGTTTTGGTGGATGAACAAAAATGGACTCTCCTCAAAACTAAACTGAGTTAAATTTTTTAAAGACGTGATTTCATCGATATTTAAAGACCAGATAGAGATGGAAATCAAATTTCGGTTTAAGTGGAGCAGTCTAGGACTTGCCAATTAATTTTGTTCTTGAATCTTTGATTTCATTTCAGCAATTAAAATTTATGCTAGATGTTTTCCCCTTAAATTAGTATCAGAAACATGAAACTAACTAATCAGAATTCTTTCCTCAGCTATGGCTAAAAAGGACCAGTAGCTATAAGCTGATAGTATTGTAAGGTTTTAAACTAGTGAATATTTCTTTGGAAAAAAAGATATAACAAACATATACTCCATATCCACATATCAAAGTTTTCCGGTATAATTACAAATGTAACCTAATGGTGACAGACAATAATGTATCAAGATATATTAAACAGATATAGCATCAAACCAAAACATAGACAACACCTCAGTGGTTTCAATATGCTCTGGACTAACACAGGTCCAATTTTTTTTACAAAATACTTCAAACCAAAACTGAGACAGCACCTCAGTGGCTTGAATATGCTTTGGACTAACACAGTTCCAATTTTTTTTTTGCTAAATGTACTTCACCATGAAGCAGACACTCCAAAAATGGGGGCATTGTCTGTGTCGTGTTGTATTATACACATATTTGACACGACATAAACACTACAAAATACACCAAAACAAGCCAAAATATGTGTAGTATCGTGTTGATGTCCAGACAACTATCGATTAACAGATAAAAATTATAACTTATAATCAATAATGAAGATTCGAAGATATAGCATACCTACTGCAGGTGTGTACGATGAAGATTGCAACAACACTCCTGGAGCTCTATACCTTGACACACAAAATTCCTCAAGCCTCAGAAAAAAAGCATATAAAACTATCCAATCAAATTTACATGAGGATATATAACTGACAAAGGAAATGGAACTAACTTACCATCTTGTATGGACATAATCAGTATAAGGAAACATAAGGGATAGAGAAAAAAGGTACTAAAAGAAAATTTGAATTAAGGAGACCAAATATAACAGGAATTTCAAGGTAATATCATCTCCCCGTCATTGAGCATATCAAGTTACTACTAAAACAACCAGGCATAAGGAAGAGGAGTAAGTCAGGAAGGTAACATTAATAAGTATTGAAGGCAAAAATCAACAGCCCAACCAAAACTAAGAAACTTTTGCTTTGAAAACTTCGTAATAAACCAATTGGTTACACAGCTTATACAGCTTAAATATGTTATTTTTATCACCATTTAAACTCGAGCATGAATCCTCTACCATGTCAAGTAGCTACCAGCCCCACATAATGGTTCTTAAGGATTGGATATTCCTTTAATTAGCTTATAGCAACCCAATAGCAATTCCATCTACATGGCAAACTTCCAAACCACCCATTTTGAAGGCAAAGTTCTCCATAATACTTTGCCAATCATAAGGTATAATTGTATTCAAGACTAGCTACCAGCCCAACAGAATTATTCTAAAGGATTGGATGTTCCTTTAATTAGCTTATAGCAACCCAATAGCAACTCCATCTACATGGAAAACTTTCAAACCACCTATTTTGAAGGCAAAATTCTCAATAATACTTCGCCAAGAATAAGGTACATTTGTATTCAAGACGGCTATCCAACACTACATTGAAAGCTGAACTAATGCAATTATTTGGACCCTATGATTTTTAAACTATTTTAGACCTAAAGTTATGAATTGGTGATGATGAACTGGTGTGTGGCTCAGTGCTACAAGAGAAAGAACACGAATACTTCTACAACAAATGATGGAAATGACCCTCAAAATTAATTGACAAAGTTATGATCTATATATTTAAGCTACTTTATACCCAAAATTTATGTAGTGTACCAAGGACATCCTTCAACTGGCTCTCCTTTTGTCGGTGGAGGTCCTCCTCCTCCTCCTGCTAACATACAAATGCCAGAACACCATAAGCATCAGAGTATAAATGTGAACTTCAGACCAAGAAAGCATCAGATTATAAATTTAAAATCAATGATACTTTATCTTTTAAGGATTATGGAGTGTCAGTACTCCTAGGAGTACCATAAAAACAAAACCCTTCATCTTAAATTAGGAAATTGGTATTTTTCGACTATTAGAGCATTTTATCAAGCACCTTGTGGGTGCAAGATTCCGAGTCTCCATGTGAGAATATCTATGGAGTCAGAGCATCTCCTGGACCATGAATACGGGATGAGTAAGAATCCCAGCCAATTTTCATTGGAATATAAAATTGTACTTATCTTTTAAGGAACCCGGAGTGGCCAATGATCGATTTTCAGGAGTGAACAACACTGCAAGGATGCAGAGTCAGCCTCGATGATGGTGTGGAGGAAAGCCTCCACTGCTAAGACTGCAAAGCCTCCCCAACAAAGACTCTTACTACATCCTTCCATCCAAAACATTAGAAAATCATTATTTCATCAATTGAATCCCACCCAATTTTTATTTTTCATAGAAAATAATGTAACAAAAAGCAGAAAAACAGTTGGGATCGGGACCTTGGGGATGACGAGGTGGATGGAGATGGATCGGTCCAGCGGCTCGGTTCTGTGCAGGATTTAGTGGCTGATGAGCTCCCAAGCTCATTGTTCTGGAATTGCTAGCAACTTGAGTAATTTGATATTTCTGTGCAAAAAACAGTAATGAATTAAAGAAGATCATGGAGATTTTGGGAATGAACTAGGATTTTTCTTTATTGAGGAAAGAAAAGAAAAGCGGAAAAGTACATTTTTTGAAAAGTAAATTGCAAATTCAAAATAAAATGCAGAAAATATGATACAAGGTTCTCTTGATTTTTCTTGGCTTTTGATAAGGGCACTGCCAAATTTATTTGGGACTAGCCCAGGATTGGGGCTAGTCCACTAAAAAGAAACTTTTACTTATACTAACCCAACATTTTACTCATACTAGCCTTACAATTGGAAGGACTGTCAAAATTTTGACAGTCCTAAAAATGTATGTTGAATTTTTAGGACTGTCAAAATTTTGACAGTCCTACAAATTGGTAGGACTGTCAAAATTTTGACAGTCTTACAAATTGGAAGGACTGTCAAAATTTTGACAGTCCTTCCCATTGGTAGGACTGTCAAAATTTTGACAGTCCTAATTTTTTTTTTCTGTTAATTTATTTTTGTTAATTGTTGGGGGGGCCAATTTTAAAATATCTTTAAATTTATATCCTTAAAAATTGTTAAAGTATTCTGTTATTTAAAATAGTAAATTTATTATTGGTACATTAAATATTTTGTAAAAAAAAAATTACCAAAAGTAAAATTTGGAGGTCAAAACATCGTTTTTTTGCGATTCTAAAAATTTGGGAAATCCGTCAGACGGTGAAACGGTTTATCCCGAAGTACTTTTCCATACGGTCATTTTGGCTCAAACTGGAGCTTGTTTCGATCTCCCAGTCAAAAGTTATGATACTTTAAAGTTTTATATTTTATATTTTTGCCTGTAATATGTACGTCTTACTTCGGATGAAAATTCTCTCTACGCTAATTGTGTTACTCTCGTCGAAAACATACAAATAGACCTATTGTGTGACGAAAAACGATTTGAAAACAAATAGTTATGGCCGTTTGAAATCTGATCGACGGCAGACGTAATATTCATACGGTAGATTTTTTTTTTTGTTCAATGATAACATATTTTATTTTGGATGTTAAACTAAATAAAAAAAATCAAAATCCAAAACTAACTAAATAGAAATAAACTTAAAAAAAAAATCCTGACAATTAAAATGAGGACTGTCAAAATTTTGACAGTCCTCATTGTTTGTGGGACTGTCAAAATCCTGACAGTCCTAGTTTTATATAAAATTTTCAGTGGGTTAAAATTAGGACTGTCAAAATTTTGACAGTCCACATAGTTGTGGGACTGTCAAAATTATGACAATCCTAACAATTTGTAGGACTGTCAAAATTTTGACAGTCCTTCCAAGTGGTAGGACGGTCAAAATTTTGACAGTCCTGATTATAACAATTTGGGCTAGCCCCAAGTAACTTTGGAAAACTTATAATTTTGGAAAATGGGACTGTCAAAATTTTGACAGTCCTAACAATTTTTAGGACTGTCAAAATTTTGACAGTCCTTCCAAGTGGTAGGACTGTCAAAATTTTGACAGTCCTGATTATAACAATTTGGGCTAGCCCCAAGTAACTTTGGAAAACTTGTAAATTTGGAAAATGGGACTGTCAAAATTTTGACAGTCCTAACAATTTTTAGGACTGTCAAAATTTTGACAGTCCTTCCAAGTGGTAGGACTGTCAAATTTTTGACAGTCCTGATGATAACAATTTGGGCTAGCCCCAAGTAACTTTGGAAAACTTGTAATTTTGGAAAATGGGACTGTCAAAATTTTGACAGTCTTTAGGACTGTCAAAATTTTGACAGTCCTTCCAAGTGGTAGGACTGTCAAATTTTTGACAGTCCTGATGATAACAATTTGGGCTAGCCCCAAGTAACTTTGGAAAACTTGTAATTTTGGAAAATGGGACTGTCAAAATTTTGACAGTCCTAACAATTTTTAGGACTGTCAAAATTTTGACAGTCCTTCCAAGTGGTAGGACTGTCAAAATTTTGACAGTCCTAATTATAACAGTGGGCTAGCCCCGGGTAACTTTCACGATGGCAAACTTGTAATTTTTTCTAAATTTTCAATGGGCTAGCCCCGAGTAAAATGTGTAGTGCCCTTATAATTTGCCTTTTTCTTCTTCACCCTTCCTCTGTTTATAGTTTTTGGCTTCCTTCTTGGACAAGCTTGGCAGTTGAGAATTACTGTGCTGGTGTGTGCATTCCTGCAACCTAGGAACAGTGAGTGATACTCATGTGGCTCACTCTGATACTAGCTCGTAGATGATGTCTCGGACTACTGATACGATTGGCTAGTAGATGATGAGTTGGCTATGCTCCTGAGACTCTTACTACTCTGCTACTAAGCTACTGAGCTGCTGTTGAACCTCTGCACTTTGTCACTGCAATGCATACACTTCGATATTGCTACTGGAAGTGAAGCTCACTGGTTTGGGTTCGTGTCACGCCCTAGTCCCAAAATACCGAGGGACTGGACACGTGGCAATGGCCAGCAGCATGCACCGATGGACAAACCCAATTTAATGGATCCATCGGGCATACTTAAGCTGTATTCCAATAGTCAGGGTTTACTAATCTCATCCACAGATAAAAGATGACAACAATAGCAAAAGAAATATTAAACTACAACCAGACAAAGTAAATAAATCGGAGAACAATCCGATATTAAGTCTGTTTACACAAGTTCTCAAAGACAGGAAATAAAGAGTTCAATTAACAGGAAATAAAGTCTATTTGCCATAAGACTGAGCATGGCGAAGCAATTGTTCATGAGAAGTCCTCAGCGATCACCTCATCTTCAGGTTCAGGTACTGCTCCGAGTAGTGCCCCTGTTCCGTACACCTCTGGGTAGATCTCGTCTGCTAAATCTGGGGACTTAATCCATTCCAGGTCCTCAGGGGACATAGCAAGGTACAGATAAAATATGCCAAAATATAATGCAGTGTAGAAATAAAGAAATAACAGGGTAAGTAATTAAACCAGCTAAGTGATCATGCAAGATGAGAGTTATTAATCATACTTCAGGCTGAGACTACTACAGGATCAGTGTCAAGAAACCATAGCAGTGTTTTCTCGAAGGGCCAATACTGGTGCCAAAGCTCTGTGTCAGAGACTAGGACACATCCAGATTACACAATATAATATATATTCAGCCTTGATATGGTAATACTCTCCCCACCCAATGTAATCTCACGTCACAGTTCTCAATGTTCATGTTTCGTAAGATTAAACTAATGCAATCAGTCATTTATTAAGTTCTAAGAAAATAAAGCTTAAATCATGAAATCTATATCCTATACAAAACCCCTTGAATAATCAGGAAGATTCTGTATCATGCTTTGTGTTAGGTGTCCTGGGTAATAAGTACTTGATAGGGCAAGTACAACTGTCACAGAAATTAAAGCAAGAGAATCAAAATGAATCAATAACTGCATTTTATGGCAAGGTACACTTGCCTGGGTTTCCTGTTTCAGTTGTAGCTCGAGCTTCAGCTGGATTTCCAAGCAGTACTCCGGTTGCTGAAATAGACATCACCAACAGATCCAGAAAATATTAATCAGCTAGGAACGCCTGTCCTTGAGTCCAATTTGGAGACAAGGGCAAAAACGTCATTTTCGGGTCAAGACGGGGTCCAAATGTGGGCCGCTTTGCACCAAAAAACGTGTCAGGGTCAAAGGTCTCAAAAATAGTCCAACTTAGTGTCAAAAGGTCAGGAACGATGATACGAACCCAACGGAACTTCCAGAATTGGATTCCGATGAGCCGTTCTCAAAATCGCCCGTCGGGTGGAGCCTATGGGGCCCACGACACGCGATTTTGTCAACGTTCTCAGAATCGAACCAAACTTGGCTCACAGGACCAGAGTATTGCTACGAGTCCAATGGCACAAGTTTCGTCTCGATCCGACGTGTATACACTAAGTTACAACGAGATTCAGAAAAGTCGGATACGGGGCGATGTTCGCGGATACGCACTGATTCAGATGTGCACGCACATCCGAATCAGCTTCTGTGAAATCCCGCACGTCCGTATCAACAACGCGCACGTATCGGTAAAGACCTCACGCGACCAAGTCGTCCCGTTTGGCGGGGCGTACCTAGTTCCGGGGTGAATTGGGGCGTTGGTTTTCCTGTTTTTGGATCACGGTGTGCGATCACCACAGGACGCGATGCCCCGAGCGGTTTTTTCGGGCACCGAGAGGGTCATACAGGCTACGCAATACAATTTACGGAATCGAAATCCGAGCTACGAGCAAGAAGTTATGAATACCTGAAGTGGTCTGAAAAATCGAGTCCTTCGTGTCCTCGTGTCCTGTGTCCAACCGTGTCCTGTGTCGAGTCCTGTGTCCACCCTAGGTTTTAGGGTTCTGGGATTTCTGTTGTGTCCGACACGCCGGACTCGGGCGGCTAGCTGGGCGAAGCTCGCTGGAAGAGGGCGGCGCTGCGGTCGGATCTAGGACGGCCGGAGGCGGCGAGGTCTCGAGGGTCAGCCGGCTCGGCTGCTGCACAGCGGGAAGGACGGCGGAGCCGGGTTCTGGAGGAGGCGCTGGTGGAGAGGCGTCGGGGAGAACGACGGCGAGGTCGGGCGGCTGTCGACTGGGTGGCGCTGGGAGTCGGGAGGGGCAGCCGGAGGACGGCACAGGCGGAGGGAGGAGGGGAGTAGGGTTCGGTGGCCGGCTAGGGCTCGGCTTAAATAGGGAGGAGCGGGGAGCTGGAGGGTTGTCCGGTGAGGGGGAGCCGGAGCGGAGCGTTCGGGGGTTCTGGGAGGCGAAGGGGAGGCGACGGGAGGCCAGGCGGCGGCGTAACGGGCGGCCGGAGAGGAACCGTCGGCCAGCGTTTGGGGGAGATGAAGCTAGCGGGTCTCGGATGGTCGGGTCGGGTCGGGTCGGGTCGGGTCAGGCGGATCCGACCTGATCCGAAAAGAAATGCGGGTTGGGTTTCGGGTGGACGGGTCGGGTCTGGGTTGGACCCGGATCCGACCCGATAAGAGTTGGTTCAATAAACCGGTCCGGTTTGGTTCTATTTGGTTTAGTTTAGTTAAATAAACCCGGTTTATTTGGGTTTTAAATAATTAAATTAGTATTTAGGGTTTTAAAAATCCATTCGGAGTCCAATAAATTCCCGAATAATTACCCTATGTCTGGTTTTCTGTTTTACACCATAAAATATTATTTTCATAATATTTTAATATTATTTAATAGCAGTTAAAAAATCCTTTAATAATTAAAATACCTTAATTTAATTAGAGAAAATTCTCAGAAAATTCTAGAAATTCCAGAAAAATGTAAATATACAAAAATTAAAATTTTCTTGAAAATCAGGGGGATTACAATCTACCCCCCTTAAGAGGATTGCGTCCTCGCAATCAAAGAATTACCGGTCAACAGAGATGACACGGTTACCAATTTTATTCGAATCACAATACAATAAAGAAAATCAAGGTTCAGGGCTTGAACACACAGGAAAAATTATTTCCCTAGGTAGAAGTTATGCAATTTTCTAAATATGGGAAATCTAGAAAATTACTATTTTAGAAAAACCAAGTTATATTTAAAACATATTAAGTTAACAATTTTAGGTCATTATCAAGTTCAAAACTAGGTTATCAATTATTAGCAAGTTAAAGTTATCAGGTTAAAGTTATCAGGTCAAGTCTGGGGTCACGAACCAGCAGGCACGAACTACAGAAATGCTAGAAACGGAATAACTATAAAGACTTACTCGCATTAGCAACTCCTTGGTTCTGCGCGTCTCCCACAGTCATCGCGAAAACTTGGTCGCGTCCTTGAGGTGGTGCTCTCTGATTTTGCTGGGCTTGCTGGTAGGGTGCTGCTTGATGTGCCAAGGGTGGCCTTGGTTGATGCCCTCCTGGTGCTGGTAGAGCTTGTTGGTTTGCCCTTGGTGCTTCCCTACGATCAGGGCAGTCCTTCACTGCATGCTGTCTGGATCCGCAACCTAAGCACAGTCCGTGCTTACGTCTACACTCCTTCTCAACATGGCCTATCTTGCCGCAGTAATAACAAGTAGGAAGAGTCAGGGTTTTGGATGCAGATCCCTGTGGTGTTTGATGCAGATGAGGTTTCTTGGCAGCTTCTCCATTGTTTGCTCTGGCTGGTACTGATGTGGAAGGCCTCTTCAGACTGGTTTCTCTCCTGGTGACGCGCTCCATGCGTCGAGCTGCAGCAAGGACGTCCGTATACGAAGTTGGTGCGACAGATCCAATCAGTTTCTGTAGTTCGATGTTGAGTCCGTCGAAAAACTTCTCGGCCTTCTCTACTTCTGTCGGGATCAAGGTAGGAGCGAAGCGACTCAGACGAATGAACTCGACGTTGTAATCTTCCACCGTCATAGCTTCCTGAGTGAGACGATTGAACTTGTCCCTCAGTTCTGATCGAGCGATAGCCGGTATGTACATCTCCTGGAAGAGTCTGGAGAACTCTTCCCAAGTAACTCGGTCTGGTCCGAGCCTGGTCTCTTTGGATAGCCACCAGTGATGAGCATTGTCCGTCAATTGCATTCTGACGGCAGTCATCCAACGTTCTTGTGGAAGCTCTGCTGCTTCTAATTGATGCCGAATGTTGGTGAGCCATTCATGCACTTCTGTTGGTCCCTCCTTGCCAGAAAAGGTACGGGGCTTTAGCTGGCGGAAGTCAGTGATAGAGCCCGTCGGTTGCCGTCTAGCTGGTAGGTTCGCCTGCTCCAATGCATTTACTAGACTGTTCCTCAAGTACTCAGCTTCGAGACGATGGGCCTCAGTTTGGACTTGTTGCTGAGCTTGCATCATTGCGTAGAACATCTGGAACATCTGCTGTCCGTCCATTGCTTGGCCTGGTGGAAAGACAGGCATCTGTGGAGTGAACTGGGGCGGAGGTGGAATATCATCACGCCGAAATCTAGAAGATTGCGGATCTGCTTGTCTGCTTCGGTGAGTAGAGGGATCTCCACTCAATAACGTCACTTCATCTTCTCCGTAGGTGGCTTCAGCACCTATTGGTGTTCTTGCTGGAGTTCCGTCGTTTTCTTGTGAATCCATTTCTCTACATCAAAAATAAACTATAAGAGGCACACAGGAATCAAGGCAAGATGCAAGTCAAAAATTAGTTCGAATACGATACAGATATCAAAAATGATTCAAGCAAGTGGATGAGATCCTAAAACTTATCCTATTCTTATTGCAGGCATGTTCGGTCCCTAAGTTAAAACCGAACAATTTAAGTCATTGACCTGCATGGGCCGCCACAAAAACCATGTCACACCCCAGTCCCAAAATACCGAGGGACTGGACACGTGGCAATGGCCAGCAGCATGCACCGATGGACAAACCCAATTTAATGGATCCATTGGGCATACTTAAGCTGTATTCCAATAGTCAGGGTTTACTAATCTCATCCACAGATAAAAGATGACAACAATAGCAAAAGAAATATTAAACTACAACCAGACAAAGTAAATAAATTGGAGAACAATCCGATATTAAGTCTGTTTACACAAGTTCTCAAAGACAGGAAATAAAGAGTTCTATTAACAGGAAATAAAGTCTATTTGCCATAAGACTGAGCATGGTGAAGCAATTGTTCATGAGAAGTCCTCAGCGATCACCTCATCTTCAGGTTCAGGTACTGCTCCGAGTAGTGCCCCTGTTCCGTACACCTCTGGGTAGATCTCGTCTGCTAAATCTGGGAACATAATCCATTCCAGGTCCTCAGGGGACATAGCAAGGTACAGATAAAACATGCCAAAATATAATGCAGTGCAGAAATAAAGAAATAACAGGGTAAGTAATTAAACCAGCTAAGTGATCATGCAAGATGAGAGTTATTAATCATACTTCAGGCTGAGACTACTACAGGATCAGTGTCAAGAAACCATAGCAGTGTTTTCTCGAAGGGCCAGTACTTGTGGCAAAGCTCTGTGTCAGAGACTAGGACACATCCAGATTACACAATATAATATATATTCAGCCTTGATATGGTAATACTCTCCCCACCCAATGTAATCTTACGTCACAGTTCTCAATGTTCATGTTTCGCAAGATTAAACTAATGCAATCAGTCATTTATTAAGTTCTAAGAAAATAAAGCTTAAATCATGAAATCTATATCCTATACAAAACCCCCTTGAATAATCAGGAAGATTCTGTATCATGCTTTGTGTCAGGTGTCCTGGGTAATAAGTACTTGATAGGGCAAGTACAACTGTCACAAAAATTAAAGCAAGAGAATCAAAATGAATCAATAACTGCATTTTATGGCAAGGTATACTTGTCTGGGTTTCCTGTTTCAGTTGTAGCTCGAGCTTCAGCTGGATTTCCAAGCAGTACTCCGGTTGCTGAAATAGACATCACCAACAGATCCAGAAAATATTAATCAGCTAGGAACGCCTGTCCTTGAGTCCAATTTGGAGACAAGGGCAAAAACGTCATTTTTGGGTCAAGACGGGGTCCAAATGTGGGCCGCTTTGCACCGAAAAACGTGCCAGGGTTAAAGGTCTCAAAAATAGTCCAACTTAGTGTCAAAAGGTCAGGAACGATGATACGAACCCAACGGAACTTCCAGAATTGGATTCCGATGAGCCGTTCTCAAAATCGCCCGTCGGGTGGAGCTTATGGGGCCCACGACACGCGATTTTGTCAACGTTCTCAGAATCGAACCAAACTTGGCTCACAGGACCAGCGTATTACTACGAGTCCAATGGCGTAAGTTTTGTCTCGATCCGACGTGCATACACTAAGTTACAGCGAGATTCAGAAAAGTCGGATACGGAACGATGTCCGCGGATACGTACTGATTCAGGTGTGCACGCACATCCGAATCAGCTTCTGCAAAATTCTGCACGTCCGTATCAACGACGCGTACGTATAGGTAAAGACCGCACGCGACCAAGTCGTCCCGTTTGGCGGGGCGTACCCAGTTCCGGGGTGAATCGGGGCGTTGGTTTTCCTGTTTTTGGATCGCGGTGTGCGATCACCACAGGACGCAATGTCCCGAGCGGTTTGTCCGGACACCGAGAGGGTCATACAGGCTACGCAATACAATTTACGAAATCGAAATCCGAGCTACGAGCAAGAAGTTATGAATACCTGAAGTGGTCTGAAAAATCGAGTCCTTCGTGTCCTCGTGTCCTGTGTCCAACCGTGTCCTGTGTCGAGTCCTGTGTCCACCCTAGGTTTTAGGGTTCTGGGATTTCTGTTGTGTCCGACACGCCGGACTCAGGCGGCTAGCTGGGCGAAGCTCGCTGGAAGAGGGCGGCGCTGCGGTCGGATCTAGGACGGCCGGAGGCGGCGAGGTCTCGAGGGTCGGCCGGCTCGGCTGCTGCACAGCGGGAAGGACGGCGGAGCCGGGTTCTGGAGGAGGCGCTGGTGGAGAGGCGTCGGGGAGAACGACGACGAGGTCGGGCGGCTGTCGACTGGGTGGCGCTGGGAGTCGGGAGGGGCAGCCGGAGGACGGCGCAGGCGGAGGGAGGAGGGGAGTAGGGTTCGGTGGCCGGCTAGGGCTCGGCTTAAATAGGGGAGAGCGGGGAGCTGGAGGGTTGTCCGGTGAGGGGAAGCCGGAGCGGAGCGGTCGGGGGTTCTGGGAGGCAAAGGGGAGGCGACGGAAGGCCAGGCGGCGGCGTAACGGGCGGCCGGAGAGGAACCGTCGGCTAGCGTTTGGGGGAGATGAAGCTAGCGGGTCTCGGATGGCCGGGTCGGGTCGGGTCAGGCGGATCCGACCTGATCCGAAAAGAAATGCGAGTTGGGTTTCGGGTGGACGGGTCGGGTCTGGGTTGGACCCGGATCCGACCCGATAAGAGTTGGTTCAATAAACCGGTCCGGTTTGGTTCTATTTTGTTTGGTTTAGTTAAATAAACCCGGTTTATTTGGGTTTTAAATAATTAAATTAGTATTTAGGGTTTTAAAAATCCATCCGGGGTCCAATAAATTCCCGAATAATTATCCTATGTCTGGTTTTCTGTTTTACACCATAAAATATTATTTTCATAATATTTTAATATTATTTAATAGCAGTTAAAAAATCCTTTAATAATTAAAATACCTTAATTTAATTAGAGAAAATTCTCAGAAATTTCCAGAAATTCCAGAAAAATGTAAATATCCAAAAATTAAAATTTTCTTAAAAATCAGGGGGATTACAGTTCGTAACAATTAAGCTGCTGTTTAACCTCTGCACTTTATGTCTATAGTGCATACACTTCGATATTGCTACTAGAAGTGAAGCTCACTGGTCAGCGACTCGGTTTTGTGCGGGATCTAGTGGCGGATTCTCGAGCAACTGTTACCCGGGAAGGAGGCTTGGCTGGAGTGCGGAGGGACTCGTGCAGACGAACGGCGAGTCTGTGTTAATGCAGAAAGCAAATCTGACCATCAATCAAGATCTAGCAGTTTGTGTTGGTGTAGAAGCATGAAAAATATGCTGCAGAATTATACGCAATATACATGAAGCCCGCGTATAGCAGCGTTTCAGTGCTGTACAGCATAAAGTATGACTTCAGAGCCATTGGCGTACAACAAAGCTTCAACGCTGTTCAGCATAAAATATAGCTCCAGAACAGCCTGCGTAATACAGTATTTCCAGACCGCTTCGACGTACAAAGATTACTACATCACCACTTTGGCGAAGAACTCGTCTGCTTTTAATGCAGTATGGAGTTGTACGAGGAACTCTTTGTATTCCTCGAATGAACCTGTCAGACAGTACAATGAACCTGACCCCTGACAAAAAGTACTGCACAACTATCAAGAGGACGGCTGTAATGATGATTCTACACAGAGCCCCAGACTGTCGTTTAGTGACAAGGCCTTGAATTAAGACGTTATTTACGCATTCAAGGAATACGCTGCCTATTTTACACAGGCAAACATGAGCTTTTACGCTCAGGACGAGACGAAACCAACCGCCACGTCAAAAGCTGCTCTTCGTACATAACTCGAGGCACATCTCTGCAATTAATGCGCGAGATTGGGGCAGATCTCTGCATTTAATGCACGAGATTTTATTCTATTTCCAATGACTGGGAGAGCTATAATTAGGGCTAATACGTCCACATCGCCATTCCTGCACATTACGCCATCAGGCTATTTTCAGCTATAGGAGTACGCCGTATGATATCTCCTCGAAATACGTCAACTCAGGCCATATTTTCAAAGGTGCGTGATAAGGCTATTTGGCCCGGAATACGCTCAAGACCCCAGTCAACATCAACATGACAGCTACTTGGCTTCTACGCCTACTTGGCTTCAACGCCAACAAGATAACTATTTGGCTTCTACGCCATGGTGACAATTATTTGGCTTTTACGCCAATATTTTCTACGCGAGGGGCAGTTACCTATGTGGCTTACATGTCATGATCTTCGCAGCAGTTATACGCATTACCTCATAATAGGACACGCATCACACGCGGATTCAGAAGATCATTCATACGTGGGTGGCATTTATTATAACCGTCGCGTAAAAAGTGCTACACTCTCCACTGTTCGGCTTCTACTCCGACTGGACGGTTACTGTCATTGAACTCTATAAATAGAGACCTCCGTCCACGGAGGTCCAAGGTCGAAAGATTAATTTTTGAGAGAGAATAGTCCAGAGCACAGATAGAGAGTAGTGATTGATGACTTTGGCATCGAATATCCACTCCCCTGTAGTCTTTGAAGCTTCTTTTTCGTCTTCTACAGCACTTCTTCATCATCGTGTGGTCCAAGGGACAAAGTGATCGACTGCAGATCAGACTCCTATAGCAATATTTCTCCAGAATCAAATTTTTGTACTTAACATTCTCGTATAGGATTAATTGTACTTCTTTTTCTTGTTTGTAAACCAAAGAAAGGGTTTCGTATAAACCTAGTTTTATTTCTTTCATTTATTATCAAACACAAGATGGCGACTCTACTGGGGATCACTTTCTTATCTGACGAGAAAGCCATTGCTCAACACGATGCTGTATCCGTAGGATCAATGAAGAAGACCTTGGTCGTCCAATTCGACCAATCGGCTTACGAAGACATGCTTCGAGCAGGGGGTAGCTCTCATTCCCTCTCTATCCAAGACAACAGGAAATTGCGTAAAGTATGGATGCCCCGGACATCCCCTACCATTCCTGCGGACTCTCTCCCTCTCTCCGATCGACAAGGTTGTAGCATCGCAACCTGTGCGTCCCGCGCGTAAAACTTTGTCTCCCGTCTGTGACGTGGCAGACAAAGCTTCTGGCAATGCCTTAGTGCCAATCCAAAAGTCTACTCCGCGCCCTGCGCGTAAAACTCTGTCTCCCGTCTGTGACGTGGCAGACAAAGCTTCTGGCAATGCCTCAGTACCAATCCAGAAGTCTACTCTGCGCCCTGCGCGTAAAACTCTGTCTTTCGTCTGTGACATGGCAGACAAAGCTTCTGGCAATGCCTCAGTGCTAATCCAGAAGTCTACTCCGCACCATGCGCGTAAAATTTAGTCTCCCGTCTGTGACGTGGTAGACAAAATTTTTGATAATGCATCAGCGCCAATTTAGAAATTCCAAACGTGCTCCGCGCGTAAAAATACATCTTCCCTCTGGAAAGAGGCAGGTGGTCCTTGCAATCACCACAAGGGAAAACAAGTGGCGGACTTCCCAACCTCTCGGCCTTTACGCCATCAAGAGAGGAATCTGCCCGCTCTCCAGATTACGCGAGATGTTGATGGCCGATTGAGGACTTCCTCAGTTTTACGCCAGCCTGAGAAAAGTTCCAAATTACGCCAGGACAAACCCCTCGGCGTAAAAAAGGCCCGGTTTGTGGATAGATATGCTCCTCACGGATCATGTGCTACTCACATGGCTGAACTGCTGTATTCGTATGGCAGGGAGAGAGTTATGATTCCCAATATCCGCATTCCGACTAATATAAAAAGGCAGAATAAGCCTTCTTCTTATTCTTCTTCTTCTTTTGTTAATCCCCCTAATTTGCGCGATTTATTGATCCAGAAACGCAAAGACAAAGGATCTTCTGATATGTCTATTACATCCCCTAGAAAGCACTGTTGTAATAGTCATAAAGTTGTAGTTAATTATTGCTGTTCTAAGGCAAAACAGTCAGTTTTTGACTGGTTGAACTACTCTTTGTCCCTACCGAAAGAAGAGCCTACATTTGCATCAGTGAACATGGCTTCACACATTCCTAGAGGAAGGTCAAATTCAAGACGTCATCCCTCTAGAACTCTAAGCCAAAGGAGATTCGACAGACTCCTTGAGAACATTGAAGCTGGTGTGTTTCGAAACACCCATTCGAGGTCACGACATCCGGCTTCATATTCTTCTGATTCCAACACTGGGGGTCGCCAGTTTCTCGAATCGGATGCTGAAAGTGTAGACTCAATCTCTACAGAGGTCTATACTGATCCTTCCATAGCATCCAGAGAAATGTGAGTCTATGCCATTAGAGATGAACCCGAAGAGGCTTCCCCATCAGGAAGTACTGGGCAACGCATCGCTATATTGGAGACATCACTGAAAGAAATGCATTCCATTATTGAGAGTATGCGTCAAATGATGGTGACTCAACATGCAGCTGCAATAGCTCAAGCATCGGTTCCTCTGACTCAACTACGTGTGGGGGTGGACATGCCACCATCCAACGCAAACCAGGAGCCTGTTCTAGATCAAGAGTCAGCGGCTCCTCAACTTCTTAACTCGGAGACAGTATTGCCTCCTGTTGGAGTTACAATACAACCGATCTCTCACCACTCGGCGGTCCCTTTACCAGCTGAAGATCCGATACAGGCAGTACGGGAATTGAAAGCCCAATTTGATGCCTTGAAGCATAAGGATCAACTTTTAAGAAGCTGGGAATCAACCAACCATACCCAGCTATCTGGGACGAGATCCCTTTCCCACCTAAATACAAACCATAGGCTATGGTTTTGTTTGAAGGAAAGATGTCACTGAGCCAGTACATGAACTACTTTAGCATGATGACAGTGTTGTTGCAAGGGAATAACGCCCTTCTCACTCGAGTATTTAAAGGCTGTCTGTCTGGCGTAGCCTATCAATGGTACCGTAGTCTGACGGACAATTGCATTACTTCCTTCGAAGATTTCAAGACTCTGTTCTTCGCTCAATTCTACGAGGAAGGAATGGACATGTCTATGTCATCGCTCATCGAAGTGAAGCAGAAAGAGAAGGAGAACGTTCGTACTTTTATTGAATGTTTCCGTCAGGCCACTTTGCAGATGCCTCCCGGAGTTCCAGATTCCGCCTTGGTGGACATTTGCAGGAAGAACCTTATTCCATTGATCTCGGTGTTCACAGGACCATATCAGTTACATGATTGTCCCTCATTTATTATCTCAGCGGTAGCCGCTGAAGACAACAGTCGGAAGGCGCGTGACAATAGAATCATGATCTCCACCTCTGACAAAGGGAAACGGTCATCTTCCAATAGCGACCATCCTCGTGGTTCGAAAGGAAAGGAAGCTTTGGCAATTAATACGTGCAGGCAGCATACTCCCGGGACCACACAGACGAAACCTTCAACTTCCAGGCCCATCGAAGAATACTCTTTTGATGACGACGATATTCCGAGCATATTCGAGTGTCTAGTCAAAAGTGACAAGATTACCCTCCCCGAGGTAAAGCGGCCTAATGAAGTCGACAGTACCAATAATCCTAAGTACTATATTTTCCATAGGTACATACATCACCCCACAAAGGCGTGTTATGTACTAAAGACAAAAATCCAGGAGTTGATCGACGCTAAGGCTATCACTCTGCACAATAGCGAAAAGACGGTCACTGCCAACATGATCTCTCTCCAATTTGGCAATCTGCCTCCTCAAAAAGTTTCGGATGGTGTTGTACCTATTTTTCGGACAATGATGAACATCGTTAATCTCCCTCCGACCAGGGGTCAAAATCATGACCTTGTACCCCTAACTACCCAGCGTGGTGAGATTATGTGGGTTCATCCAGATCTGGTGTCAGAGATCGAGGAAGAGACTGAAGCTGCTAAGGCTAAGTCTAAAAAGAACTCGAGGCGTAAACCATGTCATATGGTTACGATATCCTCGATATCAGAAGAAGAGGCTTTGGCTACCGGAACCCGTTCAGGAAAAGCCTACCTCAAGGACTATGGAGGAAATCAGGAAGATGCAACGACAGACATTTCAGCTGCCAAACTTCCAGAGCCTGAACCTGTCATACCAGAGGTGGGTCCTTCTAGACCGACTTTGGCGGACAAGGGCAAGCAAAAAGAAGTGCGTTTTGATAAACATTTGAAGAATATTCAAAACAAAGGTTTAGAAAAACTATATAACTTCGATATCCTGGCCCAGTTGGGTAATACACCAGCCAGATTGTCCATTTTTAAGCTACTCAGGCTCTCCAAAGACACTCATCAAGCCATGAGTGAAGCATTAATGCAGGCGGATGCATACTTGACTCAGCTCAAGTCCCCCGATAAAGAACCGTGGTATGTCCTCAATGCCACAGTGTGATGGAAGTAGTCCCTAACATCACCTTCACTCAAGAGAATATGTTATTGAAACATAACAAGCATGATAGACCCCTCTATTATTGTAAAACCCCTATTTCTAAAAAAACCATATTTATTATTTTTTTTTATTAATTAATAATTTAATTATGTAATTATGTGCTAAATAGGAGAAATAGATTTTTAATAATTTTTATGTTAGGTGTTCGGGCACTTAGATGACTTGTGGGACCATCAAGAATTTTTCGGAATTTATTTCATGTAGGAGACCTCTTGAGCAGTTGCTAGCCTAATGGTGTGCATTATTCTAATCCATAAACTTTTATGAGTATATATATATATATATATTAGTATATACAAATATATATATATGTATATATATATTTTATAAAGAAAATAAAGTAAAAGAAGTATTATTAAAGTATTAAATAAGTAACTAATAATAATAATAATAATAATAATAATAATAATAATAATAATAAAGTACTATGTTACCATTCTTTAGCCACTTAGCAAATACTAAGACCCCATCCAGCAACATTCAGCAACTAGAAAGTTGCTAAATTCCAATGACCCGCCACTTCATTCCTTTGGTATGTGCTTCCCAGGCCCGCTCCTTCAGCGCCCCCCCTTTCGGCCGAACCTATTTCCCTCTCTCTCCCTATTATATTATATATATATATATATATTATTTCAAAAAAACCCTAACCTAAAATCTTCAGACCTCCTCTTCCCATCTAGAGCCGCCACAGCAGCCAGAGAAGCCCCGCCAAGCCATCCAACCATCCCGTCGACGCCGACCTCGCGCCCTGCAGATTCCCACTCGAGGCACCTTCGCTCCGGCGTGATTTTCCGTCGACACGCTCGACCAAACGTTGTTCCGTTTTCATAGGTATGATCATCCCTTAACCCTCTCCAATATTCGTTTTATAGCCAACCTCGAAAAACGTGTGCCCCTAGGTGTAAAACAGCGTCCAAAATGGACGGACAGACAGAATTCTGGAATCGCAGAATTCCAGAATGACCACCCGTATTGCCGAGTTCGTATCTCCCACCACAGAGATCCGAACTCGGTGATTCTTTTTGATACCTGTAGAATACCTGACCTAGTTTAATTTCTGTTAAATAACCTTGTGCTATTAGTCGCTGTGGACATAGTTATATTCGTCACAAAACTGTGCACACCCACTTTTTCCGGTTTTCCAAAAGTTGGAAAACGGAGCGCGCCCCGCCAAACGGGACCGTCCCACCATGTGCCAAATGTACCCAATGGTGCATGCAGCATAACCGGACAAGTAAAAATTCGTGGAGACTGATTCAGACGCGTGTGCGCGCCAGAATCAGGCCGTATCCGCGGACACATTTCGTACCGTAACTTTTGTGGAACTCGCACGTATTTTGTACACGCTTGTCAAATTGTGACGAAACTTGCGCCACTGGACTCGTGGTAACGCGCTGGTCCTGTGACCCAAATTTCACGCGATTCTGAGACGGTTGACCAAATCGCCAATTGGCGGGCCCCACAGTTGACTTTTTGGACAAAATTAAGTTCGGCCCATCGGAATCCACATTTGGACATACCGTTGGGTTCGTATTGACATTTAGAGTTGTTTGACCTATAGTTTGTCCCATTTAGAGACTGTTACCCTCGGCACACTTTTCGGTGCAAAGTGGGCCACACGTGGACCCCACTTTTTCCCGAAATTACCGTTTTGCCCCTGTGTCCAAATTGGACGAAAGGGAAGTGCTTTTTAGCTATTTTGCTTATTCTGGGAACGTTGGTGATATTTATTTCAGCATCCGGAGACGTTCATTCTGAGGCCGTAGCTTCTGACTCTTGGTGTTGACATTGGGACACTACATTTTGCAGCTTTCTTGCCAGACAAGATACCTTGCCAAATTATTTACAGTATTTTGTATGCTTAGTATATTTATTGCATTTCTGTTTATTCTTGCATGTATAGTTTTCTTTCAGTCATTACTATGTATTAGATATGTTGACACACACATGGCACTTAGTATCATAGAGGACAATCATTAGGCGTATGGGATTTTAACCACTCTGGTAACACCGTAGTCACTAGCACGCACTATGGTGGGTCGTGTCCGATGGTCGCTACCCTCGAGGTATGTCGATTGATGGAGTCCGAGGGTCGCTACCCCTGAGGTATGTCGGCTGATGATGTTCATGGACGAGTGCATGAGTTGTGAGGCTTAGATCGAGTAGACTACCCTTGCCCATACGTCGAAAAGTTGTCCTCATTTGCATTCATATAGATTGTCTTGTACAGCGTACTTATTTATTTCCAAATTATATGCATGTTTACTGTATTCAAATTGGCTCATATTTTCTGTATCTTGTTACGTCCCTCTGAGGACCTGGTCCTCTGCCAGGTGTATCTGCTCTTGAGTATTTGCAGGAGTACGGGCCTGGACCTGACGTATTCCTTTCTGTCGAGGAGGTCTTACCTTCTGAGCATCGTTGATTATCTAGCGATGGATTCTTTTAGCTGATGCACTTCTGTCTTCATATTATTTTATATTGGAGATTTTACACTCCTTTCTCATTTTAGTTTTGGATATAGTCATTGGAAGTGGATTTGTCTCCACCCGACTATTATTTTGGATATTTCAGACTCCTTATTCTAGTTTAGTATTTCTTTTCTATGACTTGTTGTGTGGATGAAATTAGCATATCTGTGACTTGTGACATTATATATACCACATGTGAGTTTAAATTCATATTACAGCGTACGTATGGGTTATGGTTTCCATATATTGGAGTTGCCATATCCATGCGGCTGACATGCTTACGTGTTCCTAGTCCTACGTATTTGGGACTGGGGCGTGACATGTTTTTATGGTGGCCCATGCAGGTCGAGTTAGCCGTTTCGGTTACGTCACTGTACCGAACGGGCCTGTACCTAGGATTAGAATTTTAGATCTCATCCACACTTGACTATAACTTACCTTCCTTCCAACATGTCCTACTTAAGTCCTTGCATCCTGTTTGATTCATGTACTCTTCTTAATCCTTCGTCCATCTCTTGCAGAGAGATGAATTTGCATAACGGGCATGCCGCCACCGGGGACAACACGTCTCCAGGGGACGACGACCAACCACTAGGAGTGACCTCAACGACACCTCTTCTTCCCGGACCGGATGGACTGACTAACAATCAAATTCCATCAACTCCTTCCACGATACCTAATGGGACATTTCCAGCTCTACTAGCACCGCAGGATGGCCAGACACAGCTGTTCCAATTCTTCCAGATGATAATACAGGAACAAAGGCAGCAGGCAGCCGAGCAGAGGCAGCAAACAGCAGAGCAAAGGCTAGAATTTCTGGTAGCGCTTGAGAGAATGGCTGCACTAGCCCCTGTACCAACCCAGGCACTAGCTTCAGTACCACAAGCTCGGGTCGGTTCAGTCAAGGACTTTGTGCAGATGGGCCCTAAGCCATATAATGGCAATGAGAGCCCAGAGGAGACCACGAACTGGATTGCCAATACCAAGAAGTTGTTAGAGGCATCACAATTACCTTCTGACCTATGGATGATAGGCGTGAGGACTCAGTTGGAAGGCAACGCGCATCACTAGTGGGAATCAATGGAGCGCCAGTTGGGTACGCGACAGACTTGGGAACAATTCTTGGAGTGCTTTGAGAGGAAGTGCTTCTCGGATACAGTAAGGGACACATTGTACGATCAGTTCCTCCATCTAGAGCAAGGGGACAAGACGGTTGATGAGTATGACGCAAAATTTAGTCGTCTCAGTAATTATGGCACAGTCCTAATACCTAATGACTTAGAGAAGGCTAAGAGGTTTCACCGTGGGCTGACTCAGGAGCTCCAGCACTACACTAGCTCACAGTCCCGGATCTCTTATGCCGAGCTATTGACAGAGGCCAGGATCCAGGAGGCCATCAGCAAGGGAAACAGAATTCAACAGAGAAGTCACCAAGGACCAGTAAGGATATAGCAAGGAGGACCCATTCGACACCCTTTGACACGCCAGCAATCAGATAGTGCTGCACCATATCCAACCAAGGAGCTCCATACTTGTCACTATTATGGAAGGACAGGTCATATTCTAAGAGACTGTCATCGTCGATTGGGGTTATGCATGATATGTGGATCAAGCCACCATCAAGCCCGAGAATGTCCTAAACAGAACCAGAGACCTATGGCATTAGAATCAGGAACACCGCATACACCCTCAAGTATAGAAGACCAAAGGGACCCACCACTGCTTCTACAGTCTGCACAAATGGAGGGGACTATACCCCAGTTGAACCACCAAGGACAAGGCCAAGCACTCATTATGACAAGTATGGGAGAACAGACACAGGAAGCCGTAGATACAGGTACGACCTTTTAACTATAACTGTCTTTGCATACTCATAACCCCATTGTGACACAAGATCTTAGATGCACAAATAGCTGTAGAATTATATATATGGTAGTCTAGCAGTTATAAGGATATATTTCTATTTTACCCAGATGGCATACACGCGATGCTAATGGATGACGTGAGTAGCAGTAGTAGTATTCTTTCCCTATCCTTATCTTGCCCTCTTGGGTGACTCATTTCCTCCTTTTATATTCATTCCTTATCTCGTGCGTAACTCTTCCTATCATAGTCATATCTTTCGTGCCATTATGAATTGTTTGATATCAACCTCACCCATATTTTGTTAGTTAAACATAAATGTGTTAGCAATGCTTGATAACTAAGGATGAGTTCTTAATATGTATATGCACTATAGCAATATATGTATTCTTTATTAGTTTAACCCTTAAGTAGCACCATATAGCCTAGTAGAAATTGTTAGATCATTTAAGACAGATCATGCCCCTAATAGTTAGTCAAGACCTTAAGTGTCTCCCTAAAAAAAAAAAAACTTAGACTATGCCTAGGAAAGAGTTGAAGGCACTTGTTACGAACTGATAACTATGACAAATTGCTGGCGAGGTAGCGACAGTTGCCGCCAGATAATTATGGTAGAGTAGTCGAATTACTTGCAGCCATACTGGCCAGGTGGCGAGGCAGTATTAGACTATGATACTTGACGGTTATGGGAAAAGTCATAGTTATGAGATTCCAGACAGGTATCCCAAGATTCTCGACCCAATAAATATAATTGCCTTACAATCTAGACAATAGCTTCAAAGAATGTGACTACTAGTAGAATCTTGTAAGTTGGGTAGTGTAGACGAGTTAGAGGATGATAGAATAGTGGATGGACCATAGATGAGAAAGTGTTAGAATGGCAGACCATGAGTTTTAGGAGTCCTACTAGATACCAATGTAGTGTAATAGTTATAGTTATCATTATGAATATGGGTTAGTGTCAATTTCGAGGACGAAATTTTTGTAAGTTGGGTAGAATGTAAAACCCCTATTTCTAAAAAAACCGTATTTATTATTTTTTTTATTAATTAATAATTTAATTATGTAATTATGTGCTAAATAGGAGAAATAGATTTTTAATAATTTTTATGTTAGGTGTTCGGGCACTTAGATGACTTGTGGGACCATCAGGAATTTTTCGGAATTTATTTCATGTAGGAGACCTCTTGAGCAGTTGCTAGCCTAATGGTGTGCATTATTCTAATCCATGAAATTTTATGAGTATATATATATATATATATATATATATATATATATATATACAAATATATATATGTATATATATATTTTATAAAGAAAAGAAAGTAAAAGAAGTATTATTAAAGTATTAAATAAGTAACTAATAATAATAATAATAATAATAATAATAATAATAATAAAGTACTATGTTACCATTCTTTAGCCACTTAGCAAATACTAAGACCCCATCCAGCAACATTCAGCAACTAGAAAGTTGCTAAATTCCAATGACCCGCCACTTCATTCCTTTGGTATGTGCTTCCCAGGCCCGCTCCTTCAGCGCCCCCCCTTTCGGCCGAACCTATTTCCCTCTCTCTCCCTATTATATTATATATATATATATATTATTTCAAAAAAACTCTAACCTAAAATCTCCAGACCTCCTCTTCCCATCTAGAGCCGTCACCGCAGCCAGAGAAGCCCCGCCAAGCCATCCAACCATCCCGTCGACGCCGACCTCGCGCCCTGCAGATTCCCACTCGAGGCACCTTCGCTCCGGCGTGATTTTTCGTCGACACGCTCGACCAAACGTTGTTCCATTTTCATAGGTATGATCATCCCTTAACCCTCTCCAATATTCGTTTTATAGCCAACCTCGAAAAACGTGTGCCCCTAGGTGTAAAACAGCGTCCAAAATGGACGGACAGACAGAATTCTGGAATCGCAGAATTCCAGAATGACCACCCGTATTGCCGAGTTCGTATCTCCCACCACAGAGATCCGAACTCGATGATTCTTTTTGATACCTGTAGAATACCTGACATAGTTTAATTTCTGTTAAATAACCCTGTGCTATTAGTCGCTGTGGACATAGTTATATTCGTCACAAAACTGTGCACACCCACTTTTTTCGGTTTTCCAAAAGTTGAAAAACGGAGCACGCCCCGCCAAACGGGACCGTACCGCCGTGTGCCAAATGTACCCAATGGTACACGCAGCATAACCGGACACGTAAAAATTCGTGGAGACTGATTCAGACGCGTGTGCGCGCCGGAATCAGGCCGTATCCGCGGACACATTTCGTGCCGTAACTTTTGTGGAACTCGCACATATTTTGTACACGCTTGTCAGATTGTGACGAAACTTGTGCCACTGGACTCGTGGTAACGCGCTGGTCCTGTGACCCAAATTTCACGCGATTCTGAGACGGTTGACCAAATCGCCAATTGGCGGGCCCCACAGTTGACTTTTTGGACAAAATTAAGTTCGGCCCATCGGAATCCACATTTGGACATACCGTTGGGTTCGTATTGACATTTAGAGTTGTTTGACCTATAGTTTGTCCCATTTAGAGACTGTTACCCTCGGCACACTTTTCGGTGCAAAGTGGGCCACACGTGGACCCCACTTTTTCCCGAAATTACCGTTTTGCCCCTGTGTCCAAATTGGACGAAAGGGAAGTGCTTTTTAGCTATTTTGCTTATTCTGGGAACGTTGGTGATATTTATTTCAGCATCCGGAGACGTTCATTCTGAGGCCGTAGCTTCTGACTCTTGGTGTTGACATTGGGACACTACATTTTGCAGCTTTCTTGCCAGGCAAGATACCTTGCCAAATTGTTTACAGTATTTTGCATGCTTAGTATATTTATTGCATTTCTGTTTATTCTTGCATGTATAGTTTTCTTTCAGTCATTACTATGTATTAGATATGTTGAAACACACATGGCACTTAGTATCATAGAGGACAATCATTAGGCGTATGGGCTTTTAACCACTCTGGTAACACCGTAGTCACTAGCACGCACTATGGTGGGTCGTGTCCGATGGTCGCTACCCCCGAGGTATGTCGATTGATGGAGTCCGAGGGTCGCTACCCCCGAGGTATGTCGGCTAATGATGTTCATGGACGAGTGCATGAGTTGTGAGGCTTAGATCGAGTAGACTACCCTTGCCCATACGTCGAAAAGTTGTTCTCATTTGCATTCATATAGATTGTCTTGTACAGCGTACTTATTTATTTCCAAATTATATGCATGTTTACTATATTCAAATTGGCTCGTATTTTCTGTATCTTGTTACGTCCCTCTGAGGACCTGGTCCTCTGCTAGGTGTATCTGCTCTTGAGTATTTGCAGGAGTACGGGCCTGGACCTGATGCATTCCTTTCTGTCGAGGAGGTCTTACCTTCTGAGCATCGTTGATTATCTAGCGATGGATTCTTTTAGCTGATGCACTTCTGTCTTCATATTATTTTATATTGGAGATTTTATACTCCTCTCTCATTTTAGTTTTGGATATAGTCATTGGAAGTGGATTTGTCTCCACCCGACTATTATTTTGGATATTTCAGACTCCTTATTCTAGTTTAGTATTTCTTTTCTATGACTTGTTGTGTGGATGAGATTAGCATATCTGTGACTTGTGACATTATATATACCACATGTGAGTTTAAATTCATATTACAGCGTACGTATGGGTTATGGTTTCCATATATTGGAGTTGCCATATCCATGCGGCTGGCATGCTTACGTGTTCCTAGTCCTACGTATTTGGGACTGGGGCGTGACAATTATACCGGATACATCGGTTCCATGGAGGTAGATCGGATTCACATAGATTTGGGATCATCGATCAGCATTATCCCTCATAGTCTGCTCAGACCGCTGAGGTTTCCTACCAGCGAACTGGCTTACACCACCACTACAATCGTGGGCTTCAACGCCATGAAAAGTAAGCCGTTGGGGAAGATTCGTCTGAGGATCCAGATTGGGGACCTCAGATCAGTGGCTACATGCTATATCATCGATTCAAAGGTGTCCTACAATATTCTGCTAGGCAGACCATGGATCCACGATCATAACATTGTTTCTTCGACTCTACATCAATGCTTCAAATATGTAGACGCCCAAGGAACAGTACAAACGGAGTTTGCTGACCTTAACCCGTTCAAAGGAGTAGAATCCTCTAATTCCGATGCCATATTGTACACCCAAGACTACATGAAGGAGGCATCAGGCAAGACAGAGGAGGAATCCCACCGGGAACCAGAAGAACTTTCTGCTGAGCAGCCTCTGTCAATCAAGGTGAAAGGGCAAACTACTCGTCCGAAAGTTATGGAATCCATGGCTATCCACTTGAACAAAACCAAATCAAGAGGAGAAAGTGATCCCCTAGTGATCACTTTAAACCAGAAGCCTCCACCTTTGGTCATCAACCTCTGGCGTAATAAGAAGCCGACTGATGTAAATACAACCGGGAACGTGGTTTCTGACGATAATAAAGATTCTCCTTTCCAGTATATTGACGCTCAAATTCCAAATCAGGAATCCTCTCCCCATAACAATATAGAGCCTATAGCACAAAAATTCTTGAAAGCTATAGACTCCTATCGACCGTATGTGTGGGAAGTGGCATCAACATCTAACATCATCACGACATATGGGCCACATGGAGATTCTATCTTTATCGTCCCACCTACCCGTAAAGGTCAGCATCCATTATGCTTCGGCCACATACGAAATTGACCGATTGTATAAGAAGATTCTTAAAAATCATGCAAAGCATGGGTTATGACATGATGCTGGAACCAGGTCTCAACTATGGAAAAGGCAGACGAATGCCGTTGTACGGTGATCCCTACTGTTAACGAACTCGTTTTGGGTTAGGGTATACCACTTCTTTTGCAACTTCTGAGTCAAGCGAGAATATCTTTTCCTCTTGTCAAGATGACTCGTCATCCTCCGGCTCATATGCTGATCTCGAACGAGCATCACCAGTAAATACGGTATTGACAGATTCTCTCGAAGCAGACGAACAATAATCTGAACCGTTTGGAAATGACTCCTGGGCACAGCAGATGGATACACAATGGAAACTTAGGTTCGAGCAGAGAGAACCTCCCACCGAAGATAAAGTTATCCAAGTTGATATTGGGGATAAAATTTCACCAAAGCCGATATTTATCAGTAACAATCTTTCCAAAGAAGAAAGGGAAGAAATGCTCCAACTGATAAGAGAATATATCGATGTCTTTGCATAGAATTATGAGGTCTTGATCCTAAAGTGGCTACCCATAAACTCAATATACTACCCAATTTGAAGCCCGTAAAGCAGCACCAACGCCGGTTCCGTCCGGATATGATGGATGCCATTGAAGCTAAAATTAAGAAATTGGTAGCCTGCAGGTTCATCCGTGAAGAGCAACATCCTGATTGGGTCGCCAATGTAGTCCCGGTCATAAAGAAAAGCGAGAAATTTTGCATTTGCATCAACTTCCGAGATCTAAATCTGGCCTGTCCTAAAGATGAGTTCCCTCTTCCCATCACAGACATCATGATAGACAATACATGCAGTTTTGAACGCATGTCTTTCATGGATGGATTCTCAGGATACAATCAGATCAAGATGCATCCTGAAGATGAGAAGCATACTGCCTTCCGGACACCACTGGGGGTATATTGCTATACGGTTATGCCTTTCGGATTGAAGAATGTCGGGGCTACGTATCAACGAGCTATGAGTAACATATTCCATGAGCACTTATGCAAAATGGTAGAATGTTACGTAGACGATATTGCTGTCAAAAGCCGCCTTAAGGGTACTCACATCCAAGACTTGAAGATAGTGTTCGAGTTGATACGCCAACATCAACTCAAAATGAACCCTACAAAGTCCTTTCTCGGTGTATCCAGTGGCAAATTCCTGGGATTTGTCATTACCGCTAAAGGCATTCAAGTGGATCCTGATTAAGTGAAGGCCATCTTGGAAATGCGACCACCCCGTAATCTGAGGGAACTCAGGAGATTTCAAGGTCGTTTGCCTTATATCCGGAGATTCATATCCAACCTCTCTGGGAGATGTCAACCCTTTTCTCGCCTCATGAAGAAAGGTGTATAATTTGTATGGGACGAAGCCTGTCAGCAAGCGTTTAATGATATCAAACGCTACCTCACTAATCCTCCAGTTCTGGTGCCTCCCGTCATAGGAAGACCATTTTTGTTGTATGTTCGAGCAATGGATCATTCTTTATGGGCTCTTCTCGCACAGAAGAACGATGAGGTATACGAAACCTTTGCTTGCAAACTTAAAAAAAGAATAGTACAATTAATCCTATACGAGGATGTTAAGTACAAAAAATGATTCTGGGGAAGCATTGCTATAGAAGTTTGATCTGCGGTCGATCACTTTGTTCCTTGGACCACACGATGATGAAGAAGTATTGTAGAAGAAGAAGAAGCTTCAAAGATTGCAAGTGGGATTGAATTCTCGTTGCCGAAGTTGTCAACCAACACTCTCTGCCTGTGCTCTCTCTCTCTGATCTCTGATTATGCTCTCTCTGGTCTCTGTCTGTGTGTGTGTCTTCTGTGTATCTCCCCCCCTCCCCCTGTCACCCTATAACCAGGGGGTCTCTATTTATAGAGATCAGTCCAGTAACTGCCTGGTTGGCGTAAAAAGCCAAATAACTGACTCATCGGCGTAAAAGGCCAATTGTGAAGAGAGTTGCATCTTTTATGCTGCGGTTATGACAACTGTTACCCACGTTCCAATTGTCTTCTAAATATGCATATGACACGTGTCCCTTTACGAGGTAACGCGTATAACTGCTTCTCGAAGATCGTGGCATGCAAGTCACGTAGGTAACTGCACCTTACGTAAAGATGGTTGGCGTAAAAGCCAGATAACTGTCTTGTTGGCGTAAAAGCCAAATAACCGTCTTGTTGGCGTAAAAGCCAAATAACCGTCTTGTTGGCGTAAAAGGCCAAGCTCTGCGTAAAACTTGATGATTCCATGAATAATAGATAATCAGCGTAAAAATAGCCAATTATCCGTCATGACTGAGGTCTTCAGTGTATTCTGGGCTAAATAGCCTTATCACGTACCTTTGCAAATGTAGCCGAGTTGGCGTATTTCGAGGAGGTAGCATACGGCGTACACCTATAGTTAAAAATAGCCTGGTTGGCATAAAATGCAAGGATGGTGATGTGAGCGTATTAGTCATAGTTTTAGCTTTCCCAACCAATTATCCATCACGACTGAGGTCTTGAACGTATTCTGGGCTAAATAGCCTTATCACATACCTTTGCAAATGTAGCCGAGTTGGCATATTTCGAGGAGATAGCATACTGCGTACTCCTATAGTTGAAAATAGCCTGGTTAGCGCAAAATGCATGGATGGTGATGTGAGCGTATTAGTCACAGTTTTAGCTCTCCCAGTCATGACAAAATTTAAAGAATAGAACCAAATCTCGTGCATTAAATGCAGAGATATGCCTCAATCTCGTGCATTAAATGCCGAGATTTGCCTCGAGCTCTGTAAGAGAAACAACTTTTGACGTGGTGTCTAATTTCGTCTTATCTTGAGCGTAAAAACTCATTTCTGCCCATGTAGAATAGGTAGCGTATTCTTTGAATGCGTAAAAATGACTTGTATCAAGAATATGTCGCTAAACGATAACCTGGGTCTCTGTGCAAAATTATTATCACAGCCGTCCTCTCGATCGTCGTGCAGTACTTTTGTCAGAAGTCAGGTTCACTGATTTGTTTGACAAATTTATCCGAGGAATTCGAAGAGTCTCTCGTACAACTTTACGCTGCATTAAAAACAAACGTATTTTAAACTTTACGCAGGGAGGTATAGCAATATTTTTACGCTAAAATAGCCTTGAAGCGCTGCTTTACGCGTGCAGCTCTGAAGCTCTACTTTATGCCAAACAGCCATGAAGCTCTGTTTTACGCGTACAACTCTGAAGTCACATTTTACGCTACACATCCTTGAAGCTCTGTTTTACGCGTACAGCTCTGAAGTCACATTTTACGCCAAACAACCCTGAAGCTTCTGTTTTACGCAGAGAGGTCTGAGGCTCTGTTTTACGCGGACAACACTGAAGCCCTATTTTATGCCAACAGCTCTTGAAGTTTCTGTTTTACGCAGACAGCTCAGAAACCCTGTTTTACAATTCCCCAGCATATTTCATGCTTCTACATATGCCAACCGGTTGCTCTTGATATCTTAAGCTAGGGCCCACTGTGATCTCAGAATTATCGACTACGTGACTTGGGTCAGTCACGTACCTTCTCAGCTGTGAGACATGGAATACATCATGCACTTCCTCTAAAGATGGAGGTAATGTAAGAATATACACCACCTCACCAATGTGCTCCAGAATATCAAATGGCCCAATGTACCTTGGGCTCAGCTTGCCTCTGCTCCCAAATCGAATAGTACCTCGAGTAGGTGAAATCCTCAAAAATACGTGCTCTCCTTCTTTGAACTCCAAAGGTCATATGTGTGTATCGGCCCAATGCTTCTGCCTGTCCTGTGCTGTACGAAGATGGTTCTAAATTTGCTTCACCTTCTCAACGGTTTGTATCACCAACTCTGGACCCAGTATTTGATGCTCGCCAACGTCACTCCAATATATCGTTGATCTGCACTTTCTGCCGTACAAATCTTCGAATGGTGCCATTTGGATGATTGCCTGCTAGCTGTTATTATAAGAGAATTCTACCAAGTGCAAATGATCTTCCCAAGATCCTCCGAAGACTAACATACACGATCGTAGCATATCCTCCAAGATCTGAATTATGCGCTCAGATTGACCATCTGTTTGTGGATGGTAAGCAGTGCTGAACTTGAATCGGGTGCCAAGACTCTCTTGCATACTTCGCCAAAAATGCGATATAAATCTCGAGTCACGATCTGACACAATACTAACCGGTACTCCATGTAATCTTATAATCTGTCGTATGTACATGTTGGCTAGTACTTCCGTGGACTGTCCAGCTCTAAACGGCAAAAAATATGCCAATTTAGTGAGTCGATCCACGATAACCCATACTGCATCTTTTCCACTGGGGCTTCTTGGAAATCCTCTAATGAAATCCATAGTGATATGTTCCCACTTCCATTCGGGTATGGGAAGCGGCTGTAACATACCAACAGTTCTTTGATGCTCGGCCTTTACTTACTGGTAGACTAAATATTTTGCCACAAACCGTGCAATCTCTCTCTTTATTCCATGCCACCAATAATACTGCCTCAAATCTTGGTACATCTTTGTTCCTCCCGGATGAATAGAGTACATGGAGCTATGTGCTTCAGTCATCAACTTATGTCTCAATTCTCCATTCGGAACATATAGGCGATTTTCGTACCTTAATGTCCTGTCCTCATGTATGCAAAATCCCGTCTGTATGCCTGCTTCTGTCTTCTCTTTAAGTCTTCGAAATCTAGCATCAGTAGGCAATGCCACTTTAATCCTCTCCACAAGTGATGACTTAACTTCAAGATTCGCCAACACGCCATTTTGTCTTGGTAAAATAATCTCTATCTGGAGCTCCTGTAGATCCTTCAATAGCTGGGGCTGCATCTGTCACACCCCAGTCCCAAAACACGTAGGACTAGGAATACGTAACACGCCCAGCCATATGTATACAAACTCCAATATATGGAAACCATATATACACGTACGCTGTACATGAATATCCAATCCATCAGTGGTAATATACTGTCACAACAAGTCACACAGAATCTATATCTCAACCACTACACAAGTAATAAGTAGGAATAAAGAGCTGAATAATATCTGAATATCAAGATAAGTATCAAGTCTGATAGTCAGGTGGAAACAAATCCACAATAAAATGACTATACTGAAGTAGCAATAAGGATCTCTAAACAGCGATAATAAAAATCACAGATACTCCGAGGGTAAGACCTCCTCAGTCTGGTAAGTAGCGTCAAGTCCAGAACTGTACTCCTATGAATACTCCTGCTCATCCATATCTGGAAAGGGACTAGGTCCTCAGAGGGACATAACAAGATACATAATAATATGCCAATAAGTACTGAGAAGTAAGCATCCAATAGGTCGCCTAACCGTCTAAGTGAATACAGTTTAAGAACAACTTTCCACCAAGTGGGCTATCTGGCCTTATAATGGGATTGGCATGATTCTCTTGGAGAATCAGGGGCCTACCAAGCATGTCATCTTTTGAACGGTAGAGGTCGCCAAGTAGTATAGGGGTCATCACGACCGCGTATCTCCGGTGGAGCATACGGGTTACATATAAGGAAAGTGCAAAGGAGCCCAAATGTCTTACTTGTTGTTCTCTCCATCCCATGCTCTAAGCATGCCATATCCAAGACACAATAAAACCTCTAAATAACTGCCAGGTCTACTAGCATACAAAGTTTCTATCAGCAGTCATCCCTAACGCACGGCCCATGCGTACAGGAGGCCAACCTGTCACGCAGTCCGTGATCTATATGAGACTCACAACTCGTGTAACAACTATGTCATGGCCAATGAACCTAATGATGCTTCATAATACTGGGGTGGTCTCATAAAGTAGGTCCAAAAATATATAAATATCTATATAAGCAGAATTAAATATGCATGTATCAGCTGGAATATAAATAATAGTACGATGGTAAGATATACTTGTCGAACAAAAGTTCTGTATAGTGTATGTCCAAACAGTGTTAAGTTTGTTGTAAGAAGAAGTGGGTTAGGGTTTGGAAGAGTTGTAATATATAGGGATAAGAGGCGGTAGAAACTGCTGCTGTCTCTTTCTTTTCATTGGTTTTGGTTGCGGTTGAGGAGAGTTTAGTAATAATAGGTAAAGAGGCGGTGGAATGAGACGGTGGTGTTGTTTTACGCGTGGGTGAAAGGAAATTAAGCGGTGGGGTTGTTTACGTGCGAAAGGGAGAAAAAAAAAGTTGGTTTTTGCTGCTGTTGATATTTCTTCTCCTAACAGGTCCGGTAGGGCTAAACGGGTAGTGGGTTTCGGGTAAAGATCCAATAGGAATTTCTTTTCTAATTAATTATATATATATATATATATATATACATAAAAAATTCTAAAAAATATATTGGTGCATATGGTTAAGCTAGCAACTGTCCAAAGGGTCTCCTACATGGAATAAATTAAAAAAAATTATAATGGCTCCATAAATCCTCTAATTGCACAAAATACCTCAAATAAAAATTAATAAAAATCTATTCCTTCTATTTAGCTCATAATTACTAAATAAATTAAATGATTAATACGGTTTTTAGAATTAGGGGTCTTACATTCTACCCAACTTATAAAAATTTCGTCCTCGAAATTAAACTAAGCCATGGTAGGAAGTCAAGAATAGTAGGAGATATAATTTAACAAAGTAAATTTATACCTTGGTCTGCGAATAGGTTCAAAAAATGTTTGCGCATGTCGTCCTCGCGCTCCCAAGTAGATTCTCCTGGCGCGCCATGCTTCCATGCCATACGGACCAAGGGAATAGACTGGTTTCTCAATATTTTCTCTCGACGATCAAGGATTCCCACGGGTTGCTCTTGGTATGACAAGCTTGGTCTAATGGTGATCTCTGAATGGTCGAGAACATGACTGCTGTCTGCCACATATCGCTTGAGCTGCGATACATGAAATACGTCATATACTCCTTCAAGTGAAGGTGGTAGCGCCAGTCGATAGGCCACTTATTCTACTCTCTCTAGCACGTCAAATGGTCCAATATACCTTGGAATCAACTTGTCGCGCCCTCCGAATCGAATGGTGCCTCTGGTAGGTGATATCCTTAAGAAGACATAATCGCCCTCTTTAAATTCCAAGGGACGATGATGAAGGTCTGCCCACTGTTTTTGCCTGTCTTGTGCTGCTCGCAAGTGTCCTTGTATCTTCTTAACTGTTTCAACAGTGTTGACCACTAACTCTGGTCCCAGAATCTGACATTCTCCCATGTCAATATAATACACAAGAGACCTACACTTCCTTCCCTATAATGCTTCAAACGGAGCCATCTGAATGCTCGCTTGAGAGCTATTATTGTAAGAAAACTCTACAAGATGTAGGTGATCCTCCTATGATCCTCCAAAGTCTAACATACAAGCCCTCAACATATCCTCCAATGTCTGAATAGTATGCTCTGACTGCCCATCAGTTTATGGGTGATAAGATGTACTAAACTTCAGACGAGTTCCAAGACTCTCTTGCATGCTCCTCCAAAAGTGTGATGTAAAGCTCGAATCCCTGTCTGATACAATACTGATTGGTACGCCGTGCAATCTTATAATTTTTCTCATATATAAGTCAGCCAAAACTTTTATAGATTGGCCAACTCTAAAAGGCAAGAAATGGGCTGACTTGGTGAGTCGGTCCACTATTACCCATACTGTATCTCTTCCACTGGGACTCTTGGGAAAACTCGTGACAAAGTCTATAGTGATGTGTTCCCACTTCCACTCTGGAATCAGAAGTGGTTGTAATAACCCTGATGTTCTTTGGTGCTCCATTTTTACTTGCTAACACACCAAACATTTAGCTACAAAGCGGGCTACCTCTCTTTTCATTCCATGCCACCAAAAGTGCTGTCGTAAATCGCAATACATCTTGGTGCCTCCAAGATGAATAGAATATATCCAACTATAAGCTTCTATCATTAGCTCATGTTGAATCTCTCCATTGGGAACATATAGATGATCACCACATCGCAATGTCCCATCATCATGAATGCGCAGTCCTGTCTGCTCTCCGGCCTCTGTCATTTCCTTTAATCTTCTGAATCTGGCATCTGTAGGCAATGATGTCTTAATTCTCTCTACTAGTGATGATTGTATTTGTAAGTTGGCTAGTATCCCGTCTGTTCTGGGAAATATTACTTCAATGCCAAGACCTTGCAAGTCCTTCAATAATTCCCTCTGTGTTGTCAAGAAGTAAGCTGCTGGCTTTCGGCTTAACGCGTCTGCTACAAAGTTAGCCTTGCCTGGGTGATAATGAAGCTCTATCTCGAAATCTTTCATCAACTCAAGCCATCAACGTTGCCTCATATTTGACTCCTTCCGCGTGAAGACGTACTTGAGGCTTTTGTGGTCTGTATAGATTTCCACTCGTTCCCCATATAAGTAATGTCTCCATAGCTTCAGAGCAAATACAACGGCTGCAAGTTCCAAGTCATGAGTTGGATAATTTTTCTCATGTACTCGTAACTGTCTAGATGCATATACAATCACCTTGCCATGCTGCATCAATATATATCCCAAGCCTTTCCCTGATGTGTCACTGTAGATCACATAGCCTCCTGATCCTGATAGAATAGTTAATATTGGTGCTGTAGTCAGTCGCTTCTTCAATTCCTCGAAAACGGCTTGACACTCGGTAGTCCATATGAACTCTTGATCTTTGCAAGTCAACCGAGTCATATGTGTTGCTATCCTTGAGAAGTTTTCCATGAACCTTCGGTAATATCCCGCAAGTACAAGGAAACTTCTCACCTCCGCTGCTGATATAGGAACATGCCATGTCTCAACTGCCGAGATCTTTTTTGGATCAACAAAAATACCATCTCTTGTAATAACATATCCAAGAAATGAAACTCTGTCTAAGAAGAACTCATATTTACTAAGCTTCGTATATAGCTGCTCTCTCCTCAAGGTCTCTAGAACAATCCACAGGTGCTTCTCGTGCTCCTCGTGGCTCTTCGAATAGACAAGTATATCATCTATGAAGACGACCATGAACTAGTCCAAATACTGATGGAAGACTTGATGCATTAAGTCCATAAAGATAGCTGGAGCATTGGTCAATCCAAATGGCATGACCAAGAACTCGTAGTGCCCATATCTTGTCCGGAATGCGGTCTTCGAAATGTCCTCCTTCCTTACTTTCACCTGGTGATATCCCGATCTCAAATCTATCTTTGAGAATATCTTGGCTCCACTAAGCTGATCAAATAAGTCATCAATGCGTGGCAATGGATATTTATTCTTTATTGTCACTACATTCAAGGCTCTATAGTCAATGCACATACGCACTGACCCATCCTTCTTTGGTACAAACAACACTGGTGCTCCCCAGGATAATGCACTTGGTCGGATGAAACCTTTCTCTTCTAGTTCTTTCAACTGTGTCTTCAGTTCATCCATCTCCTTCTTCGCCAGTCTATAAATATGTGATGCTATGGGTGCTGCTCCCGGTGTTAATTCAATCGAAAACCCTGCTTCTCTATCTGGGTTAGTCCTAGCAATTCTTCTGGAAAGACGTCTTAAAATTCTGAAATAATAGATGATAAACAACATCGTCCATTACGAGCTGCATACCATTAAGGATTTCTGTGGATCCTCGTGCAAACTCAAGTTCAGGCTGGCCTGGTACTTTAGAAAGAATTCTTCCTCCAAAATAATCGAAGAAAGCGTGGTACTTGCTTAGCCAGTCCATTCCAAGCATAATATCAAAAGTTGGCATAGGAAGGACTAAGAGTCGGGCATTCATCTTTCTGCCACGTATCACTATAGGACACGATCTACAAATTCTACTAACAGGTACAACTCCTCCTCCGGTAAGAATTATAACATCACTAGGTAAAGGTGTGGAGGCAATATTATGTTTTTCAATAAATCTAGATGATATGAATGAGTGGTAGCTCCCGTATCAAACAATGTCACAGCAGGAAAAGTAAAAGCAAGAGTGATACCTGTTATGACATCAATCTCCTGATTTATGTCATCCACTTCCATTACAAAAGCTTGTCCGTTCCTCTGTGGTTGTCCCTATCTAGCCCTCGCAAATTGATCCTCCTGTGCAGGTAGCGGTGGTTCTCGTTGAAATCCCCCTGCTGCTGGAGGTCGAGGTACTCCTGGTCTCATCATTTGCTGAGCTGGCTTTGGTGCTGGAAGTGCTAGCCTCTGTGCTGGCGGTAGAAGTGTCAATGCTTGTTGCATAGGACAGTCTTTCATCATATGTTGTCCGGAACCACATCTCATATATTGTCCTAGGCGAGTTCGACAGTCCCTCATAATATGTCCGCGTTTCCCACAATAATGGCAGTGGGGCTTCTCTGGGGTCTGGTACGGTCCTGCTCTGTGCTGGTACTGCTGTTGCTGAGATAAAGGACGTCTGATAGGTCCTCTTTGTTGTGTTCTTGCTGGTCCTTGTTGTATCCTTGTGTGTCCTTGTTGCGTCCTCAGCTGACCTCCTTTTCCTCTGCTGATGGTTTCTTATAGTCTGGCTTCTGTCAGTAACTCGGCATAAGAGATCTGGGACTGTGAGCTGGTGTAATATTGGAGCTCCTGAGTCAGTCCGCGGTGAAACCTCTTAGCCTTGGCCAAGTCATCTGGTATCAGGGCAGTGCCATATTTACTAAGGCGAATAAACTCGGCATCGTACTCGTCCACTGTTCTGTTCCCCTGCTCCAGTTGGAGAAACTGATCGTACAATGCATCCCTGACAGTGTTCGGGAAGTACTTCCTTTCGAAGCACTCCAGAAACTGCTCCCAAGTCTGGTATGTACCCAACTGGCGCTCCATAGATTTCCACCAGTGATGAGCATTACCATCTAGAAGCGTCCTTACACCCGTCATCCACAGCTCTGTAGGTAGCTGCGATGCTTCTAATAACTTTCGAGTGTGAGTAATCCAGTTGGTAGTTTCTTCTGGACTCTCAATGCCTTTGTATGGCCTCGGACCCATTTGTACAAAGTCCTTTACTGATCCAACTCTAGCTCGAGGTTCTGGAGCTAGTGCTTGAGCTGGTACAGTAGTCTTTGCAGCTATTCTTTCAAGTGCTGCCAGAAATTTTTGCTTCTGCTCTGCTGCCTGCTGCCTCTGTTCCTGCATCATCATCTGGAAGAATTGGAACAGTTGTGCCTGGCCATCCTGCGGTATCGATGAGACTGGAAGGGTCCCATTAGGTGGAACGGAAAGATCAGATGGAACTGGATTGTGAATCTGTCCATCTGGTCCCGGAAGTCTAAGAATTATTGAGGTCCCTCCTTGAGTCTGACCATTGACTCCAAGAGTTGTGTCGCCATCGGCGATAGTACGTCCATTCTGCATATCCATCTCTCTGCAGGTGATGTACACAGCATTTAGACGAAGTACAAGAATCAAACATGATTCAAGCATTAAATAGGATGTAGAAGCATAAAATATGCTGGGGAATTATTCGTATATTTTATAGTCAAAAACCCCAACATACATAAAGTCTCTCCTACGTAAAACAGGGACTCAAGGTAGTAAGCGTAAAACAGGTTGCTAAGTTGTCCGCGTAAAACAGAGGTTCTAGGAAGTTTGGCGTAAAGTGAAGATTCAGAATTGTCTGCGTAATGCTGAGATCAAAACTGTCGGCGTAAAACATGGCTTCAGAACTGTCTGGGTAAAAGTCTGCGTAAAAGTTTTCGTGCGTAAAATCTGCCCGCGTAAAATTTGTGTAAAAAGTCTGCGCGTAAAAGATTTGCTACGTAAGTCTGTGCATAAAAAAATTGGTGCGTAAAGTCTAGCATACTGTGCAGCATAAAGTTTATACGAGGAACTCTTCGTATTCCTCGGATGAATTTGTCAGACAAATCAGTGAACCTAATATCTGACAAAAGTACTGCACGATGATCGAGAGAACGACTGTGATGATGATTTTGCACAGAGATCCAGGTTGTCGTTTAGTGACATATCCAATACAAGTCATTTTTATGCATCCAAAAGGAAGAAAATGGAGTCTTCTAGATAGGCTGCCTACAGAAATAAGTTTTTACACTCAAAATCAGACAAAATCAGATGCCACGTCAAAAGTTGTTTCTTGCACAGGGCTCAAGGCATATCTCTGCATTTAATGCACGAGATTTGCTCATGACTGGGAAACTAAGGCTGTGCCAAATACGCTCACCTCACCATCCTTGCATTTTATGCCTAATTAGGCTATTCTACGCTGGTTATCTATTTATTCATGAATCATCAAGTTTACGCAGGACGGTTACCTACGTGGCTTGCATGCCGAGATCTTATAAAGGGATACGTGTCATTCACTGATTGAACGTGGGTAGAAGTTGTTATAACCGCAGTGTAAAGGAGGCAATCTTCTTAATAGTTTGGCCTTTTACGCCAACAAGACATTTATTTGGCTTTTACGCCAACTAGGCAATCATTTGGCTTTTATGCCAACAACAGTTGTTTTGGTTTTTACGCCAACAAGGGTAAAGAGTCTGGTCACAGAAAAAAGGTCTTTGGCGTAAATCTTTGTTTTATCCAACAGAGGACAGTTGAAAGGAAGAATGAGGTTTTAGTCAAGTGTGGATGAGATCCTTATTCTCTATTCCTATACGCAGGCTTGTTTTGTACAGTTATGTAACCAAGATAATATATTCTTGACCTGCATGGGCCACCACCAAAAATATGACACGTCCCAGTCCCAAAATACGTAGGACTAGGAATACATAACACGCCCAGCCGTATGTATACGAACTCCAATATATGGAAACCATATACACACGTACGCTGTACATGAATATCCAATCCATCAGTGGTAATATATTGTCACAACAAGTCACACAATTTATATCTCATCCACAACACAAGTAATAAGTAGAAATAAAGAGCTGAATAATATCTGAATATCAAGATGAGTATCAAGTCTGATATTCGGGTGGAAACAAATCTACTACAAAATGACTATAATGAAGTAGCAACAAGGATCTCTAAACAACGATAATAAAAATCACAGATACTCCGAGGGTAAGACCTCCTCAGTCTAGTAAGTAGCGTCAGGTCCAGGATCGTACTCCTGTGAATACTCCTGCTCGTCCATATCTGGAAAGGGACTAGGTCCTCAGAGGAACGTAACAAGATACATAATAACATGCCAATAAGTACTGAAAAGTAAACATCCAATGGGTCGCCTAACCGTCTAAGTGAATGCAGTTTGAGAACAACTTTCCACCAAGTGGGCTATCTGGCCATATAATGGGATTGGCATGATTCTCTCGGAGAATCAAGGGCCTACCAAGCATGTCGTCTTTTGAACGGCAGAGACCGCCAAGTAGTATATGGGTCATCACGACCACGTATCTCCGGTGGAGCGTACGGGTTACTGTCACGACCCGCACCCGATTTAGGGGCAGGAGAGCGTGGGTACGTCCAGCCTACGCCGCAGCATCGGCGGTAGAACGCTGTCTAGGTCAAGTACTATCTAAACAATCTCACGCTAGTATCCAACTCCATAAGGAGACGTGGATATCATAAAATAAATCTAGAAATACTCAATCACCACTACAGCACGATAGGAAAATGACGAAATAAAAGAATACAACACACGTCTAATGACACAATAATCATACCTGCAATCAGTAACATCCAATCCCCCCAAGTGTGTCGGAAAACCAGTCTACTAAGGTCACAGTCTGGAAAAATATTTTTCCAGTCAGGAAGGAGCAAAGTACATCTCTAAATAGCAGTTCTATATAAATGACATAAACTATGTAGCAGTTCTAGATGGAAATATACCAGATGCATGTATAGGTACGAGAAATGTACAATGAGAGAAATACTGGAAATACTGTAAGTAAATGCAGGAAAAGAACAATATGTCACTAAGCAAGAATCCTATGACTAAGTGTGTGAGTACTAGCTTTAATATGTGATCGGCTTGGGAACTTGATTAGGCTGGTTACATGTGATTAGCTATGGTTCATATAAAGTCAGGCTAACCGTTGGTTAGCTATGATGCATGTAGAGGTCAGGCTAATCACACGTAACAGCTATGGAGCATGTAAATGGTCAGGCCGCACCCGACGTGAGATGTGGGGTGAGCTATGGTGCATATAAAGTTGGGTATGATCACATATCTACACTAAAGTACTCCCCAAACCCCCGACTGGTATAGTAGATCCAATCATGGTACGCTATGGCACGGGATTCCCTAGGAAGGTAGCAAATCTCCCCGGAAATCAGTGTCTGTACATGCACAAGATATCAAGGAAACAAGTCTTGTACAAGCTACACCATGAATAAGGAATAACATCTCATGACGAGATCCATGTATACCAATCCGTGTAACCAATGTGTCAGGAACATGAATATTTACACTAGATACAGTGAACATAGGAGATATCATAAATTAGAAACTAATCAGAGAATGTACTTGCCTTGGGTCCTTAGCTGGTAAAACCAATGTCCTGTCCCAGAGTATCGTCTGGAGGAACCAACAGTCCTAAAAATATATCACACGCAAAACCACATTTGCATCAGATGCTACACTAACACAGTCAAAAAAATACTGGTCTCAGGGCCATGCCAGGTATGGCACTAGTCAACTAGGGTCATCTAGTAGGGATACGTATATAAATACACATATTATTAATTATCATTAATACTTACAATATATATACATGCACCAATTTAAATGTATTTACAATATATATATATATATATATATATATATATATATATATATATATATATATCTTTTAAATACATATTTGATTTATACTAGTTGAACATTATATATGTATACTCATACATATGCTAAAATACATTTTAAAATATATATATATAAGTATATTGTCAATGTTATTATTAAAATATATACTAATACTAGTACATCACATTAAATACATATACAATACATTAATTGTATGTACAAGATATATATATACATTTATGCTAATTATATATATTTGAAAATGTATTAAGTACATATATATATACAATATATACATATACTAAACATTATATTTTTTATACCAAAATAATACGTATACTATTACATTTTATATACCAAAATATGTATATATCATATATGTGCAAAAGTACATTTTAGAATATACCTATACATATTGTCAACATCATTCTTAACATACTAATATTAATTCACCAAATTAATTTATACCATATAAAAATACCCAATATACATACATATACAACTAATTATACATGCTTAATTATACAATTTTATTAATAAAAAATAAATAATATACCTATTCATATTTTAAATACATACATATACCAATACGAAAATATAATCTACATATATATATTTATGCCAAAATACGGTTATATATATATATACTAATTTACATAATCAAAAATCCTTATATATAATACATAACTAAATTTACACATACTAAATAACTAATTTCATACATTAAAACAATAAGACTAATTATGTAGTATTTACTAAACTAATTACCTGAATTTACTAAGCTAATTATATTTATTTACTAACTAATTACATGAAATTACTAAACTAATTATATGAAAATACTAAACTGATTAATTAATAATTACTAACTGATAAATAATTAATCTCTGATTAATAATACTTACTGATAAATAAATAAATAACTGATTAATTAATAATTAACTGGTTAATTAATACTAATATAAATTAATCAATTGATTAATCTATTACTAATTAATAAATTATAACTAAACTTATTTACAAATAACTAAACTAAATTACTTAACTACACAGAACAAGAAAGAGGGAAAAGAAAGGAGGGCTCACGTTGGGGAGGGTTTTCCGGCGAGGTCACGCGGTGGGGCTCCGTCGAGGAGGCGGCGGCGGTCGGTGTTCGTCTCGGGGAGGCGGCGGCAGCGGCTCCAGATCTGAGGCGGCGGCGTCGCTCGGCTCGAGACGGCGCTCGGTTCGAGGAGGCGGGTGGCTTCGAGGCGGCGGCGGTGCTCGGTTCCAGCGGCGGTGCTCGGCTCCAGCGGCGGTGCTCGGTTCCAGCGGCGGTGCTCGACTTCAGCGGCGGTGCTCGACGCGGGTGAGGCGGCGGCGTCGACCACAGGCGCTCGACGCCGAGGGGGTCCAGTCGCCGGCGGCAATCGAACTCGGCGGCGGATCTGATCTAGGTTAGGGTTAGGGTCTGTGTGTCGGGGTCGTGTCCGGGGCTGGACACGGTGGTTGATGTACTGTGGGGGACGTGTCCGGGTCTGTCGGACACAGGGGTGGGTGTACTGGTATTGGGTGGACGTGTCCGGGTCTGTCGGACACAAAAATCTGGTTGTAATATTGTAACCGGACACAGAAAATAAATGGATACGATGGGACACCCGGGGTCGGACCCGAGGCCATCACGGCTGACACGGTGATGCTGGACACACGGATACGAGCACACAAAAATGGTGGTGGCTTGGTGGCTTGTGGGGATTTGTGAGGGCTAGCTAATAATTTGGAGATTAGGGTTTCTTGGGAATGGTGATGAGGAACTTAAATAGGGAGAGAGGGTGAGGATTGGCCCAATTAATGAATGGCCCAGATAATAAATAAACGGGCTTTTCATGTGGGAAAAATGAGGGTGAAAAAGGAAGATGGTAAACTTATAAAATTAATAAAAAATATTATAATTTAAGAAATATTTTTAAGGGCTTCCGATTGGCTACTAATTAACCTTATATTCAAAATATTAGAAAGTATGTAATTCATTTATTTACTACCCCAAATGAATTTAAAAATTATTATGAAGAAAACAACTAGTCCTTTAAATAATTTTATCAAATAAATAACTTTATGATTTCAAGCCAATAAACATTTGAAACTAGAGAAATATATATATATATTATTATTTATTTATTTATTTTGTAATACATCGACATTTAGGAAAAATGATTTTTTTATAAAAGATTTTTAAATCACCTACAAAAATCAAACATTGCTCAAAAATCTAATACTACAATTTCAAGGAGAAAATATGCTATAATCTTGATATAATAATTAAAAACCTAATTATTTCGGAAATTTGAAAATCGGAGGTTACAAGTCTACCCACCTTAGAAAAATTTCGTCCTCGAAATTTAGGATTCTCAATAATTGCCTTTACTCATCATATTATTTCTATCAAAATTTAAATTTTAAACCAATAATCATGAAGTAATTTCATAATGTTATTTCACAACCTTTCGAAAATTATACAACATCATATTCCTGAAAAATCTTCAAGTTTAAAAAATTAAATCCCCTTTGTCATAATCTCCTCCAAAAATTTTAAGTTCGCATCTAAATACCCAAGGATTTAATATCCAATCCTCCAATTGAAATCCAATCAATGCATATTTATAAAACTTAAAAAAATCTGTATCCCAAAATTTAAATTTTAAACACTCATCAATCATCTTACTCCTCTAACTCAATTCAACTGATGTTCATTCAAATCTAAATCCTCATCCCGAGAATTGAATTCGACACTATTCCATTAACGATTTTTATTTTCCTGATTCCCTTTTTTCTCAAATACTCAACGATGCGATACTTTCAGAATCTTCAATGCAACATTCATAATATAAAATTTTAAATTTCTATCTTGCAATCAAATAGATAAATGATAATCTCTCAAATTTTTCTCAAATTTTAATAATCAATTTAATCATATCAAGACCTTCCTAAAATTAATATATCCTCAATTTTGCCCTGTGAATTTCTTAACTCTCTATTTAAGTTATGCTTATCCTTGAATTTCAATCAAACCTCGATTTTCGTACAATCAATGATTCATCACCTCTGTTATAACAACCCTTTAATTCTTTATTTATATTAATGCTTATCCACAATTTAATCATCTTGTCTATTTTTGTCAGTCATAACCTTGTCATAGATCCTTGCTATGGTCAAAATCCCAATGATCATGGTTTAAGAAAACTCTACCTACAGCCATGCAATTTTAAAAATATAGGTCATGTATCTTTTGTCATGGTATTTCAGTCTCTGTTAGGGTGTACTACAAGTTTTATTCTAACAAGAAATCATGCATACAACTACAGTACTAGGAAAATCAATCCATCGAAAGGCGAAAAAGGAACATTAGGAGGGAAAGAAAGAACCTGCTAACATATTACTTGCGGTATCTGCTATCTCTAACAAACACTTAACTCTAGCACATTTACTAACAAATTCTTATTTCTGTACACTGATATCCTTATCAACTAATCATTAATCCACAAGATCCATGAATATATCAATATTTGCACACACCTGTCTATTAATACCAAAATCTGATACCAAGAACCTATAATATAACCATGGTTCAATAATGCATCTAAGTTTGATACCTCTATCTCTTCAGTACCACACTCTCTGTCAGTTCTCGTTCCTACTACAATTGTCCATATTATTTGTTCTCATCACTCCAGTGTACACCAAGTGTAACACCATACTAAGTGCTAAACCCTTTCTAATACAACTCTAGATGGACACCCAAGTCAGTCTGCGGTGCCATCTCAATCCTGCTCAAGTTATCAGACCCTTACACATGTATATCATCTACTCATATATTAATATTCATATTTCTCATCTACCATAAATTTAATTCTCACAAATAATCATCAAGGTTTAACTTCTCGATCAACTTAAAAATAAATGCATATGTCTCCTCAAAGTCAGATACTCAACATCGAATAAAATTTTTTTAATCACTTCTAAAATCTTTGTAGCCTTAACCATGTTTATTGAATTCATATTTGAAATCCTCAAAATTTTAATGACATAATCTCAACTCCTCTATTATTAAAAATAAAATTTTATTTCCACTTTTTAATTTATAACTCCACAATGTACATATCAGTGCTCACGGTCTCTGATACTCAAGGTGCACTCAAAGCATCTAGTGTCTACAATTGTGTACTAAAATTGTACTGCCTGAATCACTTGTACTATTACCTCCAGTGATCAAATTTATCATCAACTGTGTTTTCTTTCATGATTTCAATTTATGTCAACTGGTATATCATCTAATCATCATCACACCGAGTGCTTATTGTTATTAACGTCATCCTCGACTAATCCTCGATATAGAATCATTAGCACTCTTGGTATTACATCACTAGCTTTATTAATGGATCATCTCATCAAGCTCATTATAACTCATGATTACATGTATCTACTATAGCACTCATGTTTCTTTACTCCCATGGGTATGTGTATGGTTCCTCATCTTGATTGATGTATAGGTATTTCTCTTTAACCTTTTACAGCCTGTTACACTATTCTGTGATATATTTCACAACTTTTATTACCAATTGATATTTCTCTACTCATGGCATCTCATTGTTACTCCTCATGCATATATATTTCTTTACCTTTAACACACCCGATATCAATCATCAGATTGAACGTTATGCTCCATTAATCCTTAACACAATTCCTTGATACCTAATTGTTTACATAGATCACTTAATTACATAACCATGATTTTTCAGGACGGGTAATTGGCTCTGATACTAACTCTGAGAACTATCACTGATACTCGATACTCTCCTTCTATAATACCAGTACTAATTATAATAACACCTATCATAGAACTATTGCTACAAGGTACTATACTATGGGTATCCCTAGATTAATGCCTAATGCTCCCATGTCCAACATAAGAAACGCTTACAAACTCACAAGTCACACTCAGTCAAACTAATACAAGACACAACCAAAATTGTAAGTCACTAATTATCATACTAACAAGGAATCCTCAAAGAAAATAAGCTCAAAAGGAACTGGATCAAGGACGGAAGGTATCTTTACTGCTAGTAAAGAAAAGAAGCGATGGAACAAAGTCCTGGAATAACAGAAATAGATAAGTCTTGAGATGAGACTTTAAGAACCAATTTAAGATACAACCTGATAATCATACACGTCTATCAGAAATCATGACACTCAGAATCCTCGCCACGCCAGTGAGCATAGATGCGATAAATGACAGGTTCCGTAACGAAGGTATGCAACTCTATAATCATGTCATCTAGAATCTTTGCCACGCCAACCGGTATGGCTGCGAGAGACCCTAAGTTTCATAACTACAGTATGTACATCCAAGTCAGGTTCCTACGTTCTCGTCACGACAGCTAATATGGCTGCAATAAACTCTAGGTTCCATAACCAAAGTAGACGTTTTACCTTTCTCACTGTCCTCATCAATATATGTCATCAGATGATACCATAAATTTTAGCCCGTAAAATTCATCTCGATATGAAATCAATTCAACAACGATACCAGGAATTAAAATTAACAACTGGTCAACAAGAATCAAACTCAATATCAACGAGTGAGGACGGACGGAAACAAGGGCGAAGGAATTAAATTGGAAATTATAATAAGATTCTCATGGGGTCATCCCAGGAAATCTTTCAAATAAATTGTGATTGAGTATCCTCTCTCATCCTAGTATCCTATGTCCTATGTCCTATAGCAGGCACGCAGTACTACAACGAAGACGTCACACTACCACGATATCGCACAACTTGCGAAGTCTGACCTGCATGGGCCACCACTAAAAATGTGTCACGACCCGCACCCGATTTAGGGGCACGAGAGCGTGGGTACGTCCAGCCTACGCCGCAGCATCGGCGGTAGAACGCTGTCTAGGTCAAGTACTATCTAAACAATCTCACGCTAGTATCCAACTCCATAAGGAGACATGGATATCATAAAATAAATCTAGAAATACTCAATCACCACTACAGCACGATAGAAAAATGAAGAAATAAAAGAATACAACACACGTCTAATGACACAATAATCATACCTGCAATCAGTAACATCCAATCCTCCCAAGTGTGTCGGAAAACCAGTCTACTAAGGTCACAGTCTGGAAAAATATTTTTCCAGTCAGGAAGGAGCAAAGTACATCTCTAAATAGCAGTTCTATATAAATGACATAAACTTGTAGCAGTTCTAGATGGAAATATACCAGATGCATGTATAGGTACGAGAAATGTACAATGAGAGAAATACTGGAAATACTGTAAGTAAATGCAGGAAAAGAATAATATGTCACTGAGAAAGAATCCTATGACTAAGTGTGTGAGTACTAGCTTTAATATGTGATCGGCTTGGGAACTTGATCAGGCTGGTTACATGTGATTAGCTATGGTTCATATAAAGTCAGGCTAACCGTTGGTTAGCTATGATGCATGTAGAGGTCAGGCTAATCACACGTAACAGCTATGGAGCATGTAAATGGTCAGGCCGCACCCGACGTGAGATGTGGGGTGAGCTATGGTGCATATAAAGTTGGGTATGATCACATATCTACACTAAAGTACTCCCCAAACCCCCGACTGGTATAGTAGATCCAATCATGGTACGCTATGGCACAGGATTCCCTAGGAAGGTAGCAAATCTCCCCGGAAATCAGTGTCTGTACATGCACAAGATATCAAGGAAACAAGTCTTGTACAAGCTACACCATGAATAAGGAATAACATCTCATGACGAGATCCGTGTATACCAATCCGTGTAACCAACGTGTCAGGAACATGAATATTTACACTAGATACAGTGAACATAGGAGATATCATAAATTAGAAACTAATCAGAGAATGTACTCGCCTTGGGTCCTTAGCTGGTAAAACCAATGTCCTGTCCCAGAGTATCGTCTGGAGGAACCAACAGTCCTAAAAATATATCACAAGCAAAACCATATTTGCATCAGATGCTACACTAACACAGTCAAAAAATACTGGTCTCAGGGCCATGCCAGGTATGGCACTAGTCAACTAGGGTCATCTAGTAGGGATACGTATATAAATACACATATTATTAATTATCATTAATACTTACAATATATATACATGCACCAATTTAAATGTATTTACAATATAAATATATATATATATATATATATATATATATATATATATATATATATATCTTTTAAATACATATTTGATTTATACTAGTTGAACATTATATATGTATACTCATACATATGCTAAAATACATTTTTAAAATATATATATATGTATATTGTCAATGTTATTATTAAAATATATACTATTACTAGTACATCACATTAAATACATATACAATACATTAATTGTATGTACAAGATATATATATACATTTATGCTAATTATACATATTTGAAAATGTATTAAGTACATATATATATACAATATATACATATACTAAACATTATATATTTTTATACCAAAATAATACGTATACTATTATATTTTATATACCAAAATATGTATATATCATATATGTGCAAAAGTACATTTTAGAATATACCTATACATATTGTCAACATCATTCTTAACATACTAATATTAATTCACCAAATTAATTTATACCATATAAAAATACCCAATATACATACATATACAACTAATTATACATGCTTAATTATACAATTTTATTAATAAAAAATAAATAATATACCTATTCATATTTTAAATACATACATATACCAATACGAAAATATAATCTACATATATATATTTATGCCAAAATACGGTTATATATATATATACTAATTTACATAATCAAAAATTCTTATATATAATACATAACTAAATTTACACATACTAAATAACTAATTTCATACATTAAAACAATAAGACTAATTATGTAGTATTTACTAAACTAATTACCTGAATTTACTAAGCTAATTATATTTATTTACTAACTAATTACATGAAATTACTAAACTAATTATATGAAAATACTAAACTGATTAATTAATAATTACTAACTGATAAATAATTAATCTCTGATTAATAATACTTACTGATAAATAAATAAATAACTGATTAATTAATAATTAACTGGTTAATTAATACTAATATAAATTAATCAATTGATTAATCTATTACTAATTAATAAATTATAACTAAACTTATTTACAAATAACTAAACTAAATTACTTAACTACACAGAACAAGAAAGAGGGAAAAGAAAGGAGGGCTCACGTTGGGGAGGGTTTTCCGGCGAGGTCACGCGGTGGGGCTCCGTCGAGGAGGCGGCGGCGGTCGGTGTTCGTCTCGGGGAGGCGGCGGTCTGCTGAGGAGGCGATCGAGCTCGGCGGCGGCAGCGGCAGCGGCTCCAGATCTGAGGTGACGGCGTCGCTCGGCTCGAGACGGTGCTCGGTTCGAGGAGGCGGGCGGCTTCGAGGCGGCGACGGTGCTCGGTTCCAGCGGCGGTGCTCGGCTCCAGCGGCGGTGCTCGGTTCCAGCGGCGGTGCTCGGTTCCAGCGGCGGTGCTCGACTTCAGCGGCGGTGCTCGACGCGGGTGAGGCGGCGGCGTCGACCACAGGCGCTCGACGCCGAGGGGGTCCAGTCGCCGGCGGCAATCGAACTCGGCGGCGGATCTGATCTAGGTTAGGGTTAGGGTCTGTGTGTCGGGGTCGTGTCCGGGGCTGGACACGGCGGTTGATGTACTGTGGGGGACGTGTCCGGGTCTGTCGGACACAGGGGTAGGTGTACTGGTATTGGGTAGACGTGTCCGGGTCTGTCGGACACGAAAATCTGGTTGTAATATTGTAACCGGACACAAAAAATAAATGGATACGATGGGACACCCGGGGTCGGACCCGAGGCCATCACGGCTGACACGGTGATGCTGGACACACGGACACGAGCAAACAAAAATGGTGGTGGCTTGGTGGCTTGTGGGGATTTGTAAGGGCTAGCTAATAATTTGGAGATTAGGGTTTCTTGGGAATGGTGATGAGGGACTTAAATAGGGAGAGAGGGTGAGGATTGGCCCAATTAATGAATGGCCCAGATAATAAATAAACGGGCTTTTCATGTGGGAAAAATGAGGGTGAAAAAGGAAGATGGTAAACTTATAAAATTAATAGAAAATATTATAATTTAAGAAATATTTTTAAGGGCTTCCGATTGGCTACTAATTAACCTTATATTCAAAATATTAGAAAGTATGTAATTCATTTATTTACTACCCCAAATGAATTTAAAAATTATTATGAAGAAAACAACTAGTCCTTTAAATAATTTTATCAAATAAATAACTTTATAATTTCAAGCCAATAAACATTTGAAACTAGAGAAATATATATATATTATTATTTATTTATTTATTTTGTAATACATCGACATTTAGGAAAAAATGATTTTTTTATAAAAGATTTTTAAATCACCTACAAAAATCAAACATTGCTCAAAAATCTAATACTACAATTTCAAGGAGAAAATATGCTATAATCTTGATATAATAATTAAAAACCTAATTATTTCGGAAATTTGAAAATCGGAGGTTACAGTTACATATAAGGAAAGTGCAAAGGAGCCCAAATGTCTTACTTGTTGTTCCCCCCATCCCATGCTCTAAGCATGCCATATCCAAGACACGATAAAACCTCTAAATAACTGCCAGGTCTACTAGCATACAAAGTTTCTATCAGCATTCATCCCTAACGCACGGCCCATGCGTACAGGAGGCCAACCTGTCACGCAGTCCGTGATCTATATGAGACTCACAACTCGTGTAACAACTGTGTCATGGCCAATGAACCTAATGATGCTCCATTATACTGGGGGGGGTCTCATAAAGCAGGTCCAAAAATATATAAACATCTATATAAGCAGAATTAAACAAGCATGTATCAGCTGGAATGTAAATAATAGTACGATGGCAAGGTATACTTGCCGAGCAAAAGTTCTGTATAGTGCACGTCCAAACAGTGTTAAGTTTGTTGTAAGAAGAAGTGGGTTAGGGTTTGGAAGAGTTATAATATATAGGGATAATAGGCGGTGGAAGCTGCTGCTGTTTCTTTCTTTTCATTGGTTTTGGTTGCGGTTGAGGAGAGTTTAGTAATAATAGGTAAAGAGGCGGTGGAAAGAGACAGTAGTGTTGTTTTACGCGCGGGTGAAAGGAAATTAAGCGGTAGGGTTGTTTTACGCGCGGAGGAGAGAAAGAAAAGTTGGTTTTTGCTGCTGTTGATATTTCTTCTCCTAACGGGTCCGGGTAGGGCTAAACGGGTAGTGGGTTGCGGGTAGAGATCCAATAGGAATTTCTTTTCTAATTATATATATATATATATATATATATATATATATATATATATATATATATACATAGAAAATTCTAAAAATTATATTGGTGCATATGGTTAAGCTAGCAACTGTCCAAAGGGTCTCCTACATGGAATAAATTAGGAAAAATTTATAATGGCTCCATAAATCCTCTAATTGCACAAAATACCTCAAATAAAAATTAATAAAAATCTATTCCTTCTATTTAGCTCATAATTACTAAATAAATTAAATGATTAATACAGTTTTCAGAATTATGGGTCTTACAGCATCGTCAAGAAATAAGCCGTGGGCTTCCTGCTGAGTGTGTCTGCTACAACATTGGCCTTGCCCGGATGGTACTGCAGATCTATATCAAAGTCGACCATCAACTCAAGCCAACGTCTTTGTCTCATATTGAGCTCCTTCTGAGTATATACATACTTCAGACTCTTATGATCAGTAAAGATTTCTACCTTCTCTCCATAAAGATAGTGCCTCCATATCTTCAGTGCAAATATTACTGCAGCTAGCTCAAGATCGTGTGTTGGGTAGTTCTTCTCATGGACTTTTAGCTGTCTCGATGCATAAGCGATAACTTTGCCATGTTGCATCAAAACATATCCTAGTCCACTACCTAACGCATCACTATAAACAACAAAGCCTCTCGATCCTGAAGGAAGAGTCAAGATCGGTGCTGTTGTTAATCGCCTCTTCAATTCTTCAAAGGCCTTCTAACAATCTTCCGTCCATGCAAACTCCTGGTCCTTACGTGTCAACTTCATCATAGGATCCGCAATCCTTGAGAAATTCTCTACGAACCTCCGGTAATACCCAGCAAGTCCGAGAAAACTTCTCACTTCTGCAACCGATGTAGGTGTAGGCCAAGTTTCTATTGCAGTAACCTTCTTTGGATCAACTGAAAGTCCTTCTCCTGAGATGATATGTCCCAAGAAAGACACCTTATCCATGCAAAACTCATATTTACTGAGTTTGGCATACAACTTCTCCTGCCTCAGCGTCTCTAGCACGATTCTGAGATGCTCCTCATGCTCTTCGTTGCCCTTGGAATATACTAGAATATCATCAATAAACACAACCACAAACTTGTCCAAGTACTGATGAAAAACTCTGTTCATCAAACTCATGAACACAACTGGCGCGTTGGTTAAACCAAACGGCATAACTAAGAACTCATAGTGTCCATACTTGGTCCTGAAGGCTGTCTTCGGTATATCCTCCTTCCTCACTCTAATCTGGTGATAACCGGATCTAAGGTCAATCTTCAAGAATACCCTAGCACCACTCAATTGATCGAATAGGTCATCAATGCATGCAAGGGATACCGGTTCTTAATGGTTACAGCGTTCAGTGCCTTATAGTCAATACACAGGCGTACTGTTCCATCCTTCTTCGGCACAAATAATATGGGTGCTTCCCAAGGTGAAACACTGGGCCGAATAAAACCCTTCTCCAGAAGATCATCAACTTGCTCCTTCAATTCCACTAACTCCTTAGGTACTAGCCGGTACACTGATGAAGTGATAGGCTCTGCTCCTGGAGTCAAGTCTGTCATGCCCCAGTCCCAAAATACGTAGGACTAGGAATACGTAATACGCCAGCCGTATGTATACGAACTCCAATATATGGAAACCAAATACACACGTATGCTGTACATGAATATCCAATCCATAGTGGTAATATATGTCACAACAAGTCACACGCAGTTCTATATCTCATCCACAGCACAAATAATAGAATAATGGAAATCAATAACTGAATATCAAAGAAGCAGTCTCAAAATAGAATCTCAAAGTGTGATAGTCGGGTGGAAACAAATCCACTGTAAATCGACTATAATAAACTACTAAAGAGAGAAGAGAATAAACTCTAATATAAGAATAAATGTCTCGAAAAGAATAGCAACCAAAATCTCTAAACAGCTGCAATGAATCACATATAATCAGAAGGTAAGATCGTCTCAGACTGATAGGAAGCGTCAGGTCCAGGTCCATACTCCTGCGGGTACTCCTGCTCATCTATATCTGGGAAAAGGACCAGGTCCTCAGAGGGACGTAACAAGATACATATAAACATGCCAATAAAGTACTAAAATATAAACATCTATTGGGGTTGCCTAACCGTCTAAGCGAATGCAGTTAAGAACACCTTTCCCCACAAGTGAGCTATTTGGCTGAAAACCTGGGATTTGGCATGGTTCTCTATTGGAGATCCAGGGGCCTAAAAAGGCACGATGACTTTCGAACGCCAGAGGCCCGCCTGATAATAATATAATATATAGTGGTCATCACCATCCGTATCTCCGGCGGAGAATCCGGGCGCACAATAGATAAAAGTGCAAAGGAGCTCAAATGCTGTACTTGTTGTTCTCCTCACCCAATGCTCTAAGCATGTCATGTCCATGACACGATAAACCTCTAATAACCGCCAGGTCTACTAGCATGCAAAGTTTCTATTGGCAGTTATCCCTATCTGTCACACGACCTATACGTACCAGTGGCCAGCCGAGTACGCAAGTCCGTGTCCTACATGTGACTCGCACTCGTGTAAGAATAGTGTCATGGCCAATGAAACATAAATGCCTCATGAAGATGGGGTAGATGGGGTAGTCTCATAAAATAGGTCCAATGCATATATATAAATAAAAACATAGTACGACGACACCGTCGTTGCACCCAAGTTTCCTTGGACGCGCAGTTTATATAGCAGTTAAAATAAATAAACTAAATAAAAAGAAAATAAATATGCATGCCTCATATGGAATGTAAATACAGTACAATGCCAAGGTATACTTGTCTGGCAAGAAATCTGTAAAGTGTACGCGCCCAAATATCAAGGACACAGAACCTGGAGCTAAGGACTCCGAACAAACGTCTCCGGATGCTGAAATAAACATCACCAACATTTCCGGAATGAGCAAAATAGCTAAAAAGCACATCCCTTTCGTCCAATTTGAATACAGGGGCAAAACGGTAATTTCGGACAAAAGTGGGGTCCACGTGTGGCCCACTTTGCACCGAAAAGTGTGCCGAGGGTAACAGTCTCTAAATGGGACAAACTATAGGTCAAAAACTCTAGATGTCAATACGAACCCAACGGTATGTCCAAATGTGGATTCCGATGAGCCGAACACAATTTTCTCCAAAAAGTCAACTGTGGGGCCCGCCAATTGGCGATTTGGTCAACCATCTCAGAATTGCGTGAAAATTGGGTCACAGGACCAGCGCGTTACCACGAGTCCAGTGGCACAAGTTTCGTCGCATTCTGACAAGCGTGCACAAAATACGCGCGAGTTTCACAAAAGTTGCGATACGGGGTGTGTCCGCGGATACGGCCTGATTCCGGCGCGCACACGCGTCCGAATCAGTCTCCACGAATTTTTACGTGTCCGGTTACGCTGCGTGCACCATTCGGTACACTTGGTACACGGTGGGGCGGTCCTGTTTGGCGGGGCGTGCTCCGTTTTCCAACTTTTGGAAATCTGGAAAAAGTGGGTTCGCGCAGTTTTGTGACAAATTTAACTATGTCCACAGCAACTAATAATATAGGGTTATTTAACAAAAAATAAACTAGGTCAAGTGTTCTTCATGTATAAAAAAGAATCACCGAATTCGGATCTCTTTGGTGGGAGATACGAACTCGACAATATGGGTGGTCACCGCAGTTTTCTGCGATTTCAGAATTGGGTCTGCTCGCGCCCACTTTGGACGCTATTTTTCGCCTAGGGATACACGTTTTCCGAGGTTGGCTATAATACAAATATGGAAGAGGGTTAATGGGTGAGCGTACCGGTGAAGACGGAACGACGTTTGGTTGAGCGAGTCGACGGAAAACAATTCCGGAGCGAAGGTGCCTCGTGTGGGAATCTGCAGTGCGCGAGGTCGGAGTCGTCGGGATGGTTTGGATGGCTTGGCGGGGCTTCGCTGGCTGCGGTGACGGCTCTAGATGGGAAGAGGAGGTCTGGAGATTTAGGTTAGGGTTTTTAAAAACTATATATATATATATATATATATATATATATATATATATATATATATATATATATATATATATATAATAGGGAGAGAGAGAGGGATGGAGCGGTTTCGGCCAAAGGGGGGGGGTCGGTTTCACTAGCCGCTGAAGGGGTCGGTCTGGATATATTTTGCTAAGTGGGGCGGCACTAGCAGCAAGTTTGCTAGGATGGTCCCTGGCAAGCAAATTCCTAGGAATGGTTACTTAGTAGTTGTAATATTATTATTATTATTATTATTATTATTATTATTATTATTATTATACTTAGTAAATTCTTATTTAATTACTTCTTTTTCTTTCTTTCCTTTTCCTTTCTAATTATATATATACATATATATATATTTGTGTATACATATATATTATATATATACATATAAGAAAATTCATGGATTAGAATAATGCACACCATTAGGCTAGCAACTGCTTAAGGGGTCCCCTACATGAAATAAATTCCGAAAAATTCCTGATGGTCCCATAAGTCATCTAAGTGCCCGAACACCTAAAATAAAAATTATTAAAAATCTATTTCTCCTATTTAGACCTAATTACTACAATTTAATTAATAATTAATAAATAAAGGGTATATACGATTTTCTAGGAAGGGAGTTTTACATTCTACCCAACTTGTAAAAATTTCGTCCTCGAAATTAAAATTAATCCACGATAGAATGCAAGGATGGTATAAGATATAAATTAACAATGTAAATTCATACCTTGGTCTGCGAATAGGTTCGAAAAATGCTTGCGCATGTCGTCCTCGCGCTCCCAAGTTGATTCTCCTGGCGCGCCATGCCTCCATGCTACGCGAACCAAGGGAATAGACTGGTTCCTCAACACTTTCTCTCGACGATCAAGGATTCCACGGGTTGCTCTTGGTAAGACAAGCTCGGCCTAATGGTGATCTCCGAATGGTCGAGAACATGACTGCTGTCTGCCATATATCGCCTGAGCTGCGACACATGGAATACGTCATGTACTCCCTCCAGTGAAGGTGGTAGCGCAAGTCGATATGCCACCTCTCCAACTCTCTCGAGCACGTCAAATGGTCCAATATACCTTGGACTCAACTTGTCGCGTCCTCCAAATCGGATGGTGCCTCTTGTCGGTGATATCCTCAAGAAGACGTGATCGCCCTCTTTGAACTCCAAGGGACGACGATGAAGGTCTGCCCCCTGTTTCTGCCTGTCTTGCGCTGCTCGCAAGTGTCCCTGAATCTTCTTGACTGTCTCTACGGTGTTGACCACCAACTCGGGTCCCAAAATCTGACGTTCTCCCACGTCACTCCAACACACAGGAGACCTATATTTTCTTTCATACAATGCTTCAAACGGAGCCATCTGAATACTCGCTTGATAGCTATTGTTGTACGAAAACTCTACAAGATGTAGGTGGTCCTCCCATGATCCTCCGAAGTCTAACATGCAAGCCCTCAACATGTCCTCCAAGGTCTGAATAGTACGCTCCGACTGTCCATCTGTCTGCGGGTGGTAAGATGTACTGAACTTCAGACGAGTACCAAGACTCTCTTGCATGCTCCTCCGAAAGTGCGATGTGAAGCGCGAATCTCTGTCCGACACAATACTGACTGGTATGCCGTGCAATCTCACGATCTGCCTTATATATAAGTCAGCTAAAGCTTCTGTCGACTGACCCACTCTAAAAGGTATAAAATGGGCTGACTTGGTGAGTCGGTCCACTATTACCCACACTGCATCTCTCCCACTTGGACTCTTGGGAAAACTCGTGACGAAGTCCACAGTGATGTGCTCCCATTTCCACTCTGGAATCGGAAGTGGATGCAATAATCCTGCTGTCCTCTGGTGCTCCGCCTTCACTTGTTGACATACCAGACATTTAGCTACAAAGTGAGCTATCTCTCTCTTCATTCCATGCCACCAAAAGTGTTGTCGTAAGTCACGATACATCTTGGTGCCTCCAGGATGAATAGAATAAATCGAACTATGAGCCTCTGCCATTAGCTCCTGTCGAATCTCTCCATTTGGAACATAAAGATGATCACCACATCGTAATATCCCATCCTCGTGAATGCGCAATCCGGTCTGCTCTCCAGCCTCTGTCCTTTCCTTCAGTCTCCGGAATCTGGCATCTGTAGGCAAAGCTGCCTTAATCCTCTCTACCAATGATGATTGTACTTGCAAGTTGGCTAGTGTCCCATCTGCTCCGGGTAGTATCACTTCAATGCCAAGCTCTTGCAAGTCCTCCAATAGTTCCCTCTGTGCTGTCAAGAAGTAAGCTGCTGGCTTCCGGCTTAACACGTCTGCTACCACGTTAGCCTTGCCTGGATGATAATGTAGCTCTATCTCGAAATCTTTCATCAACTCGAGCCATCGACGTTGTCTCATATTTAACTCCTTCTGCGTGAAGATATACTTGAGGCTTTTGTGGTCTCTATAGATTTCCACTCGTTCCCCATATAAGTAATGTCTCCATAGCTCCAGAGCAAATACAACGGCTGCAAGTTCCAAGTCATGAGTCGGATAATTCTTCTCATATACTCGTAACTGCCTAGATGCATATGCAATCACCTTGCCATGCTGCATCAATACGCATCCTAAGCCTTTTCCTGATGCGTCACTGTAGATCATATAACCTCCTGATCCTGACGGAATCATCAATACTGGTGATGTAGTCAGTCATTTCTTCAACTCTTCGAAGGCTGCTTGACACTCGTCAGTCCATATAAATTCTTGATCCTTACAAGTCAAGCGAGTCATAGGTGCCGCTATCCTTGCGAAGTTTTCCACGAATCGTCGGTAATATCCCGCAAGTCCAAGGAAACTCCTCACCTCTGCTGCTGATTTAGGAACAGGCCATGTCTCAACTGCTGAGATCTTCTCTGGATCAACATAAATACCATCTCCTGTAACAACATGTCCAAGAAATGAAATTCTGTCCAAGAAGAACTCACATTTGCTGAGTTTAGCATATAACTGCTCTCTCCTCAAAGTCTCTAGAATAATCTGCAGGTGCTCCTCGTGCTCCTCGTGGCTCTTCGAATAGACAAGTATATCATCTATGAAGACGACCACGAACTGGTCCAAGTACTGGTGGAAGACTCGATTCATCAAGTCCATGAAGATCGCTGGAGCATTGGTCAATCCAAATGGCATGACCAAAAACTCGTAGTACCCATATCTTGTTCTGAATGCGGTCTTCGGAATGTCCTGCTTCCGTACCTTCACTTGGTGATATCCCGATCTCAAATCTATCTTCGAGAATACCTTAGCTCCACTGAGTTGATCAAACAGGTCATCAATACGTGGCAATGGATATTTATTCTTCACTGTCACTGCATTCAAGACTCTGTAGTCAATGCACATACGCACTGACCCATCCTTCTTGGGTACAAACAACACTGGTGCTCCCCAGGGTGATGCACTCGGTCGGATGAAATCTTTCTCCTCTAGCTCTTTTAACTGTGCCTTCAGCTCATCCATCTCCTTCTTCGCTAGTCTGTAAACATGCGATGCTATAGGTGCTGCTCCGGGTGCTAGTTCAATTGAGAACTCTACGTCTCTGTCTGGGGCTAGTCCTGGCAAATCCTCTGGGAAGACGTCTAGAAATTCTGAAATAATAGGGTGATAGACAACATCGTCCATTGCGAGCTGCATACCATCAAGAATTTCTGTGGATCCTCGGACAAACTCAAGTTCAGGCTGGCCTGGTACCTTAAAAAGAATGCTTCCTCCAAAGCAATCGAAGAAAGCATGGTACTTGCTTAGCCAGTCCATTCCAAGCACAATATCAAAAGATGGCATAGGAAGGACTAAGAGTTGGGCATTCATCTCTCTGCCACATATCACTATAGGGCCCGATCTACAAACTCGACTAACTGGTACAACTCCTCCTCCGGTAAGAATTCTAACACAACTAGATAATGGTGTAGAAGCAATGTTGTGTTTGGCAATAAAACTAGATGATATGAATGAGTGGGTGGCTCCCGTATCAAATAATGTCACAGCAGAAAAAGTAAAAGCAAGGGTAATACCTGCTATGACATCCACCTCATGATCCAGGTCATCTACCTCAAATACAAAAGCTCGCCCGTTCCTCTGTGGCTGTCCATGTCCAGTCCTCATATACTGCTCCTTCTGAGTGGGTAGCGGTGGTCCTCTCTGAAATCCTCCTGCTGCTGGGGGTCGAGGTGCTCCCGGTCTAGTCATCTGCTGGGTTGGCTTCGGTGCTGGAAGCGCTAATCTCGGGGCTGGAGGTGGAAGTGTCTGCTGCATTGGGCAGTCTCTCGCCAGGTGCTGTCCAGAGCCACATCTCATACACTGACCCAAGCGAGTCCGACAATCTCTCGAAATATGTCCGTTCCTTCCACAATAACTGCAATAGGGCTTCCCCAGATTCTGGTACGGTGCTGCTCGGTGTTGCTGATGCTGTTGTGCCAAGGGACGTCTGATAGATCCTCCGTGCTGTGTCCTTGCCGGTCCCTGCTGTATCCTTGCTGATCCTTGTTGTGTCCGCAGCTGACCTCCATTTACTCTGCTAATGGTTTCCTAAAATCTGGCCTCTGTCAGTAGTTCAGCGTAAGAGACTCGGGACTGCGAGCTTGTATAATGTTGTAGCTCCTGGGTCAATCCTCGATGAAATCTCTTAGCCTTAGCCAAGTCATTTGGTATCAAAGCAGCGCCATATTTGCTGAGTTGACTAAAGTCGGCATCATACTCGTCCACGGTTCGGTTCCCTTGCTCTAAGTGAAGAAACTGATCATACAAGGTATCCCTGACAGTGTCCGGGAAGTACTTTCCCTCAAAATACTCCAAGAACTGCTCCCAAGTCTGGTAAGTACCCAACTGGCGCTCCATGGATTCCCACTAGTGATGAGCATTACCATCTAGAAGCGTTCGTACACCCGTCATCTATAGGTCCGTGGGTAACTGCGATGCCTCCAGTAGCTTCTGCGTGTGAGTGATCCAGTTGGTAGTCTCCTCCGGGCTCTCAGTGCCCTTGTACTGCCTTACACCCATCTGAACAAAATCCTTTACTGATCCAACCCTAGCTTGAGGTACTGGAGTTAGTGCTTGGGCTGGTACAGTAGCCTATGCAGCCATCCTCTCCAGGGCTGCCAAAAATTCTTGCCTCTGCTTGGCTGCCTGCTGCCTCTGTTCCTGTATCATCATCTGAAAGAAGTGGAACATCTGCGCTTGGCCATCTTGCGGTACTGGGACAGGTGGAAGGTTCCCAATAAGTGAAGCGGGAAGATCAGATGGAACAGGGGTGTGAGTCTGTCAATCTGGTCCCGGAAGCCTAGGAATCGTTGGGGTCCCTCCTTGAGTCTGACCATTGACTCCAGAAGTTGTGTCGCCATTGGCGGTAGTACATCCATTTTGCATATCCATCTCTCTGCAGTTGATGTACGAAACGATTAGAAAAAGTACAGGAATCAAACAGGATGCAAGTATTAAATAGGAAGGATGAATTTCAGTCAAGCGTGGATGAGATCCTTATACTCTATTCTTATACGTAGGCTTGTTCGGTACATTTACGTAACCGAGACAATATATTCTCGACCTGTATGGGCCACCACAAAAATATGTCACGCCCCAGTCCCAAAATACGTAGGACTAGGAATACGCAACACGCCAGTCGTATGTATACGAACTCCAATATATAGAAACTATATACACACGTACGCTGTACATGAATATCCAATCCATAGTGGTAATATATGTCACAACAAGTCAAACGCAGTTCTATATCTCATCCACAGCACAAATAATAGAATAATGGAAATCAATAACTGAATATCAAAGAAGCAGTCTCAAAATAGAATCTTAAAGTGTGATAGTCGGGTGGAAACAAATCCACTGCAAATCGACTATAATAAACTACTAAAGAGAGAAGAGAATAAACTCTAATATAAGAATAAATGTCTCGAAAAGAATAGCAACCAAAATCTCTAAACAGCTGCAATGAATCACATATAATCAGAAGGTAAGATCGTCTCAGACTGATAGGAAGCGTCAGGTCCAGGTCCATACTCCTGCGGGTACTCCTGCTCATCTATATCTGGGAAAAGGACCAGGTCCTCAGAGGGATGTAATAAGATACATATAAACATGCCAATAAAGTACTCAAATATAAACATCCTTTGGGGTCGCCTAACCGTCTAAGTGAATGCAGTTAAGAATACCTTTCCCCACAAGTGAGCTATCTGGCTGAAAACCTGGGATTTGGCATGGTTCTCTATTGGAGATCCAGGGGCCTAAAAAGGCACGACGACTTTGGAACGCCGGAGAACCGCCTGATAATAATATAATATATAGTGGTCATCACCACCCGTATCTCCGGCGGAGAATCCGGGCGCACAATAGATAAAAGTGTAAAGGAGCTCAAATACGGTACTTGTTGTTCTCCCCACCCAATGCTCTAAGCATGTCATGTCCATGACATGATAAACCTCTAATAACCGCCAGGTCTACTAGCATGCAAAGTTTCTATTGGCAGTTATCCCTATCCGTCGCACGACCTATACGTACCAGTGGCCAGCCGAGTACGCAAGTCCGTGTCCTACATGTGACTCGCACTCGTGTAAGAATAGTGTCATAGCCAATGAAACATAAATGCCTCATGAAGATAGGATAGTCTCATAAAATAGGTCCAATGCATATATATAAATAAAAATATAGTACGTCGACACCGTCGTTGCACCCAAGTTTCCTTGGACGCGCAGTTTATATAGCAGTTAAAATAAATGAACTTAATAAACAGGAAATAAACATGCATGTCTTATATGGAATGTAAATACAGTACAATGGCAAGGTATACTTGCCTGGCAAGAAATCTGTAAAGTGTACGCGCCCAAATATCAAGGGCACAGAACCTGGAACTAAGGACTCCGAACAAACGTCTCCGGATGCTGAAATAAACATCACCAACGTTTCCGAAATGAGCAACATAGCTAAAAAGCACATCCCTTTCGTCCAATTTGGACACAGGAGCAAAACGGTAATTTTGGGCAAAAGTGGGATCCACGTGTGGCCCACTTTGTACCGAAAAGTGTGCGGAGGGTAACAGTCTCTAAATGGGACAAACTATAGGTCAACAACTCTAGATGTCAATACGAACCCAACGGTATGTCCAAATGTGGATTCCGATGAGCCGAACATAATTTTGTCAAAAAGTCAACTGTGGGGCCCGCCAATTGGCGATTTGGTCAACCGTCTCAGAATTGTGTAAAAATTGGGTCACAGGACTAGCGTGTTACTACGAGTCCAGTGGCGTAAGTTTCGTCGCATTCTGATAAGCGTGCACAAAATACGCGCGAGTTCTACAAAAGTTACGACACAGGGTGTGTCCGCGGATACGGCCTGATTTCGGCGCGCACACGCGTCCGAATCAGTCCCCACTAATTTTTACGTGTCCGGTTACGCTGCGTGCACCATTCGGTACACTTGGTACACGGCGGGGCGGTCCTGTTTGGCGGGGCGCGCTCCGTTTTCCAACTTTTAGAAATCTGAAAAAAGTGGGTTCGTGCAGTTTTGTGACGAATTTAACTATGTCCACAACAACTAATAATATAGGGTTATTTAACAGAAAATAAACTAGGTCAAGTGTTCTTCATGTATCAAAAAGAATCACCGAATTCGGATCTCTGTGGTGGGAGATACGAACTCGGCAATATGGGTGGTCACCGTAGTTTTCTGCGATTCCAGAATTGGGTCTGCTCGCACCCACTTTGGACGCTATTTTTTGCCTAGGGGTACACATTTTTCGAGGTTGGCTATAATACAAATATGGAAGAGGGTTAAGGGGTGAGCGTACCGGTGAAGACGGAACGGCGTTTGATTGAGCGAGTCGACGGGAAACAATTCCGGAGCGAAGGTGCCTCGTGTGGGAATCTGCAGTGCGCGAGGTCGGAGTCGTCGGGATGGTTTGGATGGCTTGGCGGGGTTTCTCTGGCTGCGGTGACGGCTCTAGATGGGAAGAGGAGGTCTGGAGATTTAGGTTAGGATTTTTGAAACATAAATATATATATATATATATATATATATATATATATATATATATATATATATTATATAATAGGGAGAGAGAGAGGAATGGAGCGGTTTCGGCCAAAGGGGGGGTCGGGTTCACTAGCCGCTGAAGGGGTCGGTCTGGATATATTTTGCTAAGTGGGGCGGCACTAGCAGCAAGTTTGCTAGGATGGTCCCTGGCAAGCAAATTCCTAGGAATGGTTACTTAGTAGTAGTAATATTAGTATTATTATTATTATTATTATTATACTTAGTAAATTCTTATTTAATTACTTATTTTTCTTTCTTTCCTTTTCCTTTCTAATTATATATATACATATATATATATATATTTGTGTATACATATATATTATATATATACCTATAAGAAAATTCATGGATTAGAATAATGCACACCATTAGGCTAGCAACTGCTTAAGGGGTCCCCTACATGAAATAAATTCTGAAAAATTCCTGATGGTCCCATAAGTCATCTAAGTGCCCGAACACCTAAAATAAAAATTATTAAAAATCTATTTCTCCTATTTAGACATAATTACTACAATTTAATTAATAATTAATAAATAAAGGGTATATACGATTTTCTAGGAAGGGGGTTTTACAAGTCTATTGTGAATTCTATTTTCCGATTAGGTGGTAAACCTGGAAGATAATCAGCAAATACATCCACAAACTCTGATATTACTCTTGGATAACCTGGCTCCCCTTCTACAGATAGTACCCTAAGAGTAGGCTGAACACCTTGCTCTATAACTCCCCGAAGAAACTCAAACTCTGGATGACCAGGCGGTCTAAATATAACCCGTCCAAGGCGGCAATCTAGGGTCGCATGGTACTGACTTAACCAGTCTATACCAAGTACAACATCATAATCCTGCGTGGAAAAGATCAGAAATTGGGCTCGTATCTCTCTTCCATAGACTACTACCGAACAAGATCTACAGATGTCACTAACTGGGATAATTCTACCTCCCGTAAGAATTCTCTTAGTCTTCGAAAGGGGTGCAGTAGCTACTATATGTGTGGCTACGAAGCTAAAAGCTATGAATAAATACGATGCTCCAGAATCAAATAAAGCTACAGCAGGTAATGAAGCTACTAATATAGTACCTGTTATAACCTCTCCTGCAGTAGCTTCCTCCTCAACAGCCAATACAAATGCTTGTCCTCGTCCCTGAGCTGGACCTCTCTGCTGATGAGCCTGCTGGAATAGTGCTGCCTGTGGTGCCAATGGTGGTCTCTGCTGATACCCTCCTGGAGATGGTGGTCTGACTCCTCCAACTCCCGTTTGTGGTGCTCCCAATGCTGGATAAGCTAGCCTTGGTGCTGGTAAAGCTAGTCGATTTACCGTTGGTGCTCCCTCTCGGCGCTCGGAGTAGTCCTTGGCTGGATGCTGGTTAGATCCGCAAATCAGACATAGTCCAAACTTGCATCTATACTCCCTCTTGATATGGCCTACCTTGCCATAGTAGTGACAAGTAGGAAGGGATAGGGCTCTTGGTGATGCTCTCTGAGGTAGATTCCTCTGGGATCGCTTTGCAGACTCCCCTTGTGATGCTCTGGATGGTACTGATGTGAATGGCCGCTTCAGACTTGACTCCCTCCTAGTGATGCGCTCCATGTGTCATGCTGTAGCAAGGACATCGGTGTATGATGTAGGTACAACAGATCCGATCAACCTCTGGAGCTCAAACCTGAGTTCGTCGAAGAACTTCTCTGCCTTCTCTTCTTCTGTAGGAATTAGAGAAGGGGCAAAGCGACTCAGTCGAATGAACTCAGCATTGTACTCTTCCACGGACATATTGCCTTGAATAAGGCGGTTGAACTTGTCTCGAAGTTTTGACCGAGCAATAGCTGGGATATACATCTCCTGGAAGAGTCTGGAGAACTCTTCCCAAGTGACTCGGTCATGTCCGAGCCTCCTCTCTTCAGATAGCCACCAATAGTGCGCATTGTCAGTCAACTGCATCCTGACAGCAATCATCCATCGCTCCCTCGGAAGTTCAGCTGCTTCCAACTGGTGTTGTGTGTTCGTGAGCCACTCGTGAAGCTCAGTTGGCCCCTCCTTGCCAAAAAAGGTACGGGGATTCAGCTGACAAAAATCCGTGATAGATCCCATCGTTGGTCGCCTAGCTGGTGGGTTCGCCTGCTCCAATGCGGTTACTAGGTTGTTTCTCAAGGACTCTGTCTCATAACACTGAGCCTCTTGTTGAACCTGCTGTTGGGCTTACATCATGGCATAAAATATTTGAAATATCTGCTGCCAGTCCATGGCTTGCCCTGGTAGAAAAACAGGCATCGGTGGAGTGAACTGTGGCGGAGGTGGGATGTCATCACGTCAGAATCTTAAATTATGTTGGCCAGCTTGATCGCTTTGAGAGGATTATCCTCTATTTTCTGGTGTCACTCCATCATCATAGGTGACCACAGCATCGTGTGGTGTACCTAAGGGATTCTCGCCACCGATTCTCGTATCCATTACTCTGCATTAAAAATAAACTATGAAAACGCACAGAGGAATCAAAACAGGATGCAAATCAAGCAATTAATTCGAATCCGATATAGAGATCAAAAACGATTCAAATCAATGGATGAGATCCTATAACTTATCCTATCCTTATTGTAGGCTTGCTCGGTCCCTAAGTTAAAACCGAACAATTTAGTCGTTGACCTGCATGGGCCACCACAAAAACTATGTCACGCCTCAGTCCCAAAATATCGAAGGACTAGCCACGTGGCAATGGCCAGCACTACACTCTAATAAGCAAACACAATTTAATGGACCCATCAAGGTGTACTTAAGCTGTAACATAAAAATAAGTCTACTAAATATGTTACAAACTAATCTCATCCATGAAAGATAAATATGATCAATATCAGCAAAATCAAATATAATTGTCATCAAGTCTCAATAAAGTAAATCGGGGAACAACCCGATAATAAGTCTGATACACTGGTTCAACAGACCAGAAACAAAAGAGTCTAATAAAAGAAAATACTGAGTATGGATAACAGATACTCTGGAGAAGTCCTCAGCCATCACCTCGTCCTCGGGGATCGGTTCAGCTACAGTGTCTGCTCCTGCTCCTGCTCCGTATTCCTCGGGATAGAATTTATCTGCTAAACCTGGGGACATAATCCGGAATCCAGGTCCTCTGAGGACATAGCATGGTACAAAATAACACAAGCCAAAATAAATTTAGTGCAATAAATAAAATAATAGGGTAATCTATGTATCCATCTATGTGAAATGCAAGTGAGAGCATCAATAGTACTCAGGCTGAGACCGCTATAAGCTCTGTGTTGGGGAGCCGGTAGCAGTAATATCACGTAATGTGCTAGCTCCGATGTAGAGTCTACGGCCTCACAATATTAAATACATATATAAAAATAGCATGTAGCCTGTGTGTCTCTCCCCACCCAATGTAATCACATGTCTCATGTCCACAACATCTCATGTCCATGTCACGCAAGATCATAACTAATGCAGCAAGTCATATGATAGATATGAATATAATGTCTATGTCATAAATCCTGTAACCTATACAGAATCACCATGAATATCTCAGGAAGATACTGTCTCATGAATAGTGTCAGGTGTCCTGGGTATGACGTACTTGATAATGCAAGCACGAGAATATATAGGGTATATCTATGTCTAGGTGACGTTACACAACTTCGCGTACGGTGTTGACACCCTAATATTATAGACATTAAGTAATATCGGTCCTAGGTTGAACAGATACAATATATAAATAAACCAAGGAATGTTATGTAATAAGAACTGCAAGGTTGGCAAGGTACACTTGCCTGGGGTTTGATACCAACAGCTGCTCCGGTATTAGCAGAATCTGCAGGTACTCCTCCAAAATCTGTAATAAACATTACCATCAGGTTCAGAAGATAACAAATAGCTAGAATTTTATGTTCTTGAGTCCAATTTGAACACAGGGGCAAAAGTGACAGTTTTTGGTCAATGCGGAGTCCACATGTGGCCTACTTCGCACCAAAAAATATGCCAGAGACAATATTCTCCAAATTTGTCAAACTTAGTATCTACAAGTCCAGAACGATGATACGAATCCAACAGAAATTTCAGAATTGGATTACGATGAGCCGATCACAAAATCGCCCGTCAAGTGGAGCCGTGGGGCCCGCGATACGCAATTTTGTCAACGTTCTCAGAATCGAACCAAACTTAGGTCACAGGACCAGCGTATTGCTACGAGTCCGATGGCGCAAGTTTCTTTTCGATACGACATGCGTACACGAAGTTACAACGAGTTCCAGAACAAGGCCGATACGGGGTGTTGTCGACGAATACGCGTTGATTCCAGTGTGCACGCACATCTAAATCAACTTCCACGGAATCCCATACGTCCGTATTAACGGCACGCACCTTTCGGTGAAGTCCGCACACGACCAAGTCGTCCCGTTTAACGGGGCACACCCAGTTCCGGGGAAAAATAGGATAATTATTTTCCTAATTTTGGGTCGCATATTGCGATTGCCACAGGACGCGATACCCATAAAAGTTGCACGGGTATCGAGAGGGTCATGTATTCTACGCGTTACAGAAGACGGAACGAAAAATGGGGCAGCGAGAAGAGAGAAACAGACACCTGAACAGGGCTCCGAAGAAGACTGAAAATACGTGATTCCACGAGGCGGTGCGACGCGGCATGGCGGTGGTGGCACGGCGGCTAGGGCTGAAGGAGGCAGCGATGTGCTGCTGGGGTCGCCGGGGCTTGTCGTCGAGTTCATCGCTGGAGGGAAGCTTGGCGGAGGCCGCCGGAGCTGGTGGTGGCAGGGTTAGGGTTCGAGGGTGGCGGGGACAGGGGATCATGGTGATGGGGGTTGTCGAGGCACGGTCGATGACGGTGGTGGTTGCAGAGGAGGAAGGCGGTGGGGCTCGGGGAGAGCGGAGGGGAGACGCGGTGGCGGCTGTGGGAGCAAGAGGAAGCGGCCGTAGGAGAGCGGTGGAGAGAGGTGGTGGATGCGGTGGTGGTTGGGGGTTTTTATAGGGGCGACGGCCGGCGGGTAGGGAGGTGGACGGTCGAGCGGGGGAGAGGAAGAGGCGATTGTTGGGGAGGCAAACCGAGGGGTCGCCGACGGGTATCGGGGCGGTCGGCCGCGTAGGAACGGTAGAGGGGAACCGTCGGGGAGCTGAGCGATTAGGGAAACACTGTAGATATGGTTCGGGTCGGGTTCGGTTCAATAAACCGGTTGGTTTAATTTGGTTTTAATTTAAAACTGGGTTTTTAGGTCTTTAAAAATGGTTATGGGGTCCAATAAATTTCAGAAAATTATCCTATGTCTAATATTTTATTTTACACCCAAAAATATTATTTTTATAATATTTTAATATTTATTTTAATACTTAAAAATATTTAAGTCATAAGAACATTTAATTTAATTATTTAAAAATAGCAAAAAAAATCCCAAAATTCATTTTTAATATCCGAAAAATTCGGGTGTTTACACTATCGAGCACACTTGTCACTCACTCAAACCACAATAGTACATCATCCCTAATACCCACATAATTATCCTTTGTTATCTTAGACTCATTGACACTCAACAATAATACATCTACCTACAACCTTAACTCTGGACACAAGTATCAATGATACTCCAAGATACACTCTCTCCCCTATTACCAATTTAAGTCTAATACTCAACTTGCATGATGTCACTTGCTTCTGTTGCATCATACTGCTGCTACTGCCATTTCTGTGTAGGGATATTCGACTACTCTATCTCATAAGTATGCATAAGGATCATACACATGGCCCTCAACCAGAGCCTTAACCAATACCTGTACACATACAGATAGGCACACATACACACACACACTCACACACACACACTGACAATTACTAGCAATTCACGGTCACTAGACCCACACCAATGCACATATCCTCACTCGTGCACATGTTGTGCACACTGTGTACAGTGATAGTACACTCACACACTCACACTCATCATACCACACAACTGATATACTAATATCAGACTCAATACCATATATTCCTATATATAAATATCTATATATAACAGAAGAAATGCTTGGAAGAACTCAATACATACACTAATAACCATTTTATCAAACATCATGATTGCATGATCAAGATACCCATAATACACCCTAAATATCCATTACATGTGATACCACTACCCAAAATACATGAACCATGCCCTAATATACCAAATACACATAACATAATAGGGAATGACCTTCTAGTATTCCACCAAATACTTGGTGTGCCATCTCGGAGTTTTTCCTAAATGAACACAAAACTCAATGTAGCTTCCACTATATGCCTCATATGGACCTAGTTCTTCTTCCTATGGGTAGTCCTAAGCCAAGAAAGGGTTCCTATGCATATATTACACCATTTTAGAATTAAAATGACAAAAAAAAGAGGATTTTACCTATTGGAAGATGGATTCCCAATATAGCTCCATCAAGTGGCACAAGAATGAGAAATGAACACAACTCCTAGCAAGACTCCTCTTCCTCAAACCTCTTACAATCTTCAAACTTCTAACTATCCATGGTGATGATAATAAGAGGGATTGGGATTGGTTTGGAGAAATTTGGTGGAGAGAATAAAGATATTTGGAGGAAGAAATAAATGAAGTAGAAATAAATAAAGTTGGAAGAATTAATGGAGGCTCTCCCCCTGTTATTAGGGCCGGCCACCTTAGGGTTAGGGTTGGTTTGGTTCAAAATATCTAAAATGCCCTCCAAGTTAGCATGAAGAGTTATTTTAAGGAGTTTAACTAAGAGAATTTCTAATTTAATTATAAGGGGTTATTGAACATTCTCTTCTAATTAAATTAGTCAGCCATGACTAAATTGGTTGCACTATTGGACATGAGAAGTCTAGTTGGGTTCACTTAGGTTCAATAATAATTAGTCTAACTAAGAAACTAATATATAACCATCTTCTATATTATATATATATATATATATATATATATATATATATATATATATATATATATATATATATATATATATATATATATATATATATATATACGCATTATTATTATGAAATAAAGATATATCAATAATAAATAATACAAAATGATAAAAATATTCCTATGCTGAAAAGTTGTGGTGACAATCCGACCCTACATAGAAAAATTTTGCCTCAAAATTTAAGAAAGAACTAGCATTACACAAATAAGTAAAGAAAATACCTCACAGCTCGAATAGATAAGGGTACTGCTCGCGCATCTCGGCTTCCCTATCCCAACTAGACTCTCTCAAAGAATGATACCTCCACGTGATGCCAAGGAAATTGTTTGGTTCTGTAGCACCTTCTTCCTGCGATCCAGAATATCCACTAGCATCTGTGGATAACTGAGAGTCGGACCCACCTCGATCACCGAGTGATCTAATACGTGAGTAGGATCTGCCACGTATCGTCTCAATTATGACACATGGAACAGGTCATGTACTCCCTCTAGTGCAGGCGGTAAGTCTTGTCCGTAGGCCACTGTACCGACCATCGCAAGAACACCGAAGGATCCGATGTACCGTGGACTAAGCTTCCTGCCTCCACTAAAGCGAATCGTGCCCCGTGTGATAAAATCCACAAGAACACCAGATCACCAACCTAGAAAAAATATAATCTTAATATGCAATCTACAATAAATCAATCACAAGCAATACAAAATAAAACTACCTCAAACTCTAAGGGTCTTCGGTGGTTGTCGGCCCAATGCCACTGTCTGTCCTACGCCACCCGAAGTATATCTCTAATAAGCTTCATCTTCTCAGTTACATCCACAATCATCTCTGGTCCCAACAAGGCTTTCTCACTAACATCATCCAAAGATAAAGAAGTGCGACATCTCCGTCCATACAATGTCTAAAATTATGACATCTCAATACTGGCCTGGTAATTGTTGTTATACGAAAACTTTACCAGGTAGAGATTATCCTCCCATGAACCTCTGAAGTCTAGAACACAACTGTGTGGCATATCCTCGAGAGTCTGAATATTCCTCTCTGAATGCCCGTCTGTCTGGGGCCGATATGTAGTACTGAACTTGAGCTGGGTTCCCAAGCTAGCCTACAAACTCCTCCAGAAGTAGGATATCAAGTGACTATCCTGATCCGAGAATATGCTCACAGGGACCCCGTACAATCTGACAATCTGACATACATACATCTTCGTCAGATTCTTCGTAGACGTACCCACTTTAAATGGCAAGAAGTGGGCCGATTTGGTCAACCTATCTACAATGCCCTAAATTACGTCTTTCCCTCCTGGAGATCGCGGAAGTCCTAAAATAAAATCCTTGGTAACATGCTCCCACTTCCACTCTGGAATGGATAAGGTCTAAAGTAAACCACCTGGTCTCTGCCTCTCTGCTTTCACTTGCTTGCATACTAACCATTTGGATACGAAGCATGTCACCTCATACTTCATACCATTTTGAGCAACACGAGGCTATGGGCATTTCCTCCTCTTCATGTAAAGGTCTCTGGAAACATTGTCGGGTTAGCATCGCGGGTTGTAGCCGCTGGAATACCGACTGTCTAGCTGTAGGACCTGGTGCTTTGGAGTAAAAATAATTGATGATGATATTGGCATATGTGTGTCTATGAGAGGACACATCATGTGCGAGGGTTGCCTCTCTCATCTTACGCTTGTGACTAATCACGTTGCGTAAATCAGACGATGGAAGCTTCACTTTCACCTCCATTTTATGCGCTCAGACGAGCTTTGCGCATGGAGACGAGATTGGTATATTTGCTCCTTGACCCAGTTCTTTCGTAAAAATTGTAACTAGATCATTGATGGAAGACTTAAGGGGAAATGGACCCACTAGATGCGCGTAGGTAGAATGGGCGCATGGGTCTGTCATCTCAATATTTGTTCTCGGACTTGGTTTAGTTGAAACTATGACATCCAAGTGGGTTCGAAAAGGCTCTAAGGTTCGACCCACTTCCGGTGCATGAGCACCTGGGTCTGCCCTATAGAGTCTTTTATTAGTAGCGCATGTCACGAGCAACGATGCATGCTTTTGGAGAGCTGCCGGAACAGCCCCTCGAGCACGCATGGCTCAGGATATTTTGGGTTTTATTGCGTCAGCGTCCATGGATGCATAATAAAGGGAATATAGGTTAGGAAAACCCGAGCCCTTGTTAGAAGCAGCCTTACTTTGAGGAGGTTCCATGCACCTGTGATCAACGCATATTTTGTGGCCTAGATGGCATTGCACGTGCGCATCGTGGGTCTTGGTGTGACTCTTCTCGAGCGCAGCTTTAGAGATGAAGATAGGATGCACGCCAACCTTATTTGCACCTACGACAAAGGTTGGCGGCACTTCTAGAGCAGATCTGGGTTCAGCACAGCGGCCTTAGCAACCACATCCTTTGAACTTTTTGAGGTCGTGCTTGCCTCGGCAAGGGACTCGTCTTATCAGCTGAGTATGGGTCAACCGTCGGTGCAACTACGACATGGGTTGATAATACATCTGACACTAATTTTAGGTTTGTCACAGAGGCACTAACGTCCCAAATTCTATGTGTCTTGCATGGTCGTACGGGCCTCTTTGGCGAGCTCAATTTGTCCAGCATATCTTCTAATGCTTGTTGGTCGAAGCGGACGACCAACATCCTCTGAGTCAAACCTAACATGGTCACCTCGGATCACATCACCAGCTTCTCATTGGAGGAGAAGCTCTTCCCTAGTAGAGTCACCATTTTTTTTGACATCGCAAAAATATATATTTTTTGGGTGGAGGGTGTAAACCTCTTATTTATTATGAATTGACAAAGAGTACAAGAAAATTCCTATACAAGAGGATCTAAGTACAAAAAGAAAGATCTGGACAAGTGTGACTGTGGAGATTGAGCATTGTAGCGGCTCCTTTACTCCGTTGACGATCCGAAACCAAGGAGGTTGACGAGGATTCTAGCGGCGCTTTTGTCTTTTCCTTCTCCGCTTTCACGTGTGGGCACTGTCTCTACGTGTATTTCTTTTACGTATAGATACGACTGTTGCTTGCATGTGGGAGATACCCACTATTTATAGCCTTAGGAAGGCTTTACATATGTAACTACCACATTTCTCGAATAAGGGTAATTTCATCATTTTGTATTATTATAAATATTATGATTATAATTTATTTAATATTGTATGTGTTATATATTTTGTGACTAATATTTTTATTGTTTGGTAGATTGGAAAATTTGATTAGACATGACCCCAGTGGACCTAATCAACTTGACATGACAACTTAACCAATTAATTAGACTAGTCCATTTTATACTCAATTAGTTAACCATTATCTTCATTTAAGGATTAGTCTTAACCTTCAATAAAAAGATCAGCTTTCTCCCTAATTATTTCTTCATGACAAACCTCAAGGGGTATTATAGACAAATCACATTTCTTTGAGAAGGGGAAGATGGTAGCCGGCCCTAAGAGAAGGCTCTCATTCTCTCTCCTCTCTCTTCATGCATTCTATTTTATCTCCTAATTGGTGTTCTTCCGCAAATAGCTCAATCCCTCCACATAAATCTTCATAAGCCAACTCAAATTCACTCATTCTCACCATCTAAGGAGACTAGAAGCTTGAGGTTGGCAGGAGCACTTGGAGAGGAAGGCTTTGGACAAGAAGTTGGTGTCCAAATTGATCAACATAAGCTGAGGCTTTGAGGTGAGCTAAGGGTCGGGTTGGGGTTGTAGCAGGCTCTACACAGTTAGTGCAGACTTGGGGTTTCAAGTTTTGATCTATAGATCTGTAGGTAGCTTGGATGTGGCCTTGGTGTAATGTAATATAGTAGTATGGATAACTACAAGCTCGGGTGCAGAAAGGGGTATATCAGATATTAGGGGTAGATGTTATTTTAGTTATTTCGGTAAGAAAGTGAGGGAATTGGAGAAGTGTTCAGTGAATGGCTTGTGTGGAGTATTGTAGATGAAATATAACAGCAGGTGGATGGAGCTCCTACAGTTCTCAGATTAGATTAGAGGATGTTGCAGCTGTGCACTTGTGTTGCATAGTCCAGGTGAGGTTGATTGTATGTTAGTGTATGTGTGTGTGTAGGTGAGAATTTTGAGTATTGCATGAATAACACTTAGTAACTTGTACCTAAGTGTATCAGGTATTGAGGAGTGGATCAGTGAGTGATTAAGGGCTATGTCCTTGAGTTGAGAGAGTAAATTAGGGTGAGGATTATGTTATATTGAGAGTGATAGGGTGTTGATGCATTTTTGACAGTAGGTAGGGGAGAATCTAGGTTAGTTTGGAGAGTGATTGATAGGAGAGGGTGAACTAAAGGGAACCCGACAACAGCAAGTGTAGATGGGATACATGTGTAACCAGATTAGTATTAAGTTATATATATATATATATATATATATATATATATATATATATATATATATATATATATATATATATATATATATATATATGAGTTAGTGTCTAAGGTTTAATATAAATGTGAGTATCAGTGGATTATGATATATGACGAGGTCTATGTTTTAGGGTGTGTTGTGTAAGTTAAGGGTATCCTACTTGGGAAAGGATCGATACTAGTATTAGTTATGAGATACTAATAGGTAATAGTTATATTCAAGGTATTAGAGTCTAGTGTAGGCATATTTGAGGTAAGGGTTAGTACCAGGTTTAGTAGTGGTTTTGGATTGATACCTTGGAGTATCAAGTGTGGTACCATGATACCAATGTATTATGATACTAAAGTAAATAGTAAGGTATTGGTTGGTAGCTTAGATAAATTGTAATACAAGTATATATGGGTTATATATATAATAATAGTAGCCAGTTCTATATTAAAGTTATATATATAGGTTATATAATATATAATATAAGTATTAGCTAGTATTGGTTACTATAACTTAGATGTAACTAGTATTGACTTGGCAATCTAGTACGACCTAGTTAGACTAGCATGACCTGGAAATGGCCTAAAAATTATATTTTAGCATATTTTAAAATATTTATCGCTGCACTACACCAAATGACATAGAATTTCATATATAGGTCCATGGGGCATCGATACAGACATAGTTTGACATTCATTTCTCTGACCACATGCGAGTATATTATTTGATAGTTTCCATTATTTGATAATCACTATAATATAATTATTTAGAAATGTATTACTTGATTTTTGACACATTGGTACACGAATTAGTATACACATGGATCTTCAGTAATGCGATATTATTTATTATTTTGTTGTTTCTCATGTTCTTGTATAGTTTAGACAATATTTAACACTAGACAATATTTAATATTAGATAATGTTCATTAAGTATCTTATATTATAACGTGTCATGGTTAGATCCATTGTACTAGTTGGAGAAAAGGGGAAGTATTAGATAGATATATAATCAAAGCCTAGACAATGTTCAATGTTCAATGTTTAAGTTAGACAATATTTATCCAACGTTTAAGTAGACAATGTTCAACCCAAGCCGATCAAATATCTAACTAGAATTTCAAACACTTAGTGTAGTTACAATTCCTCACCATATTTTGTTGTCTCTATTCTATTTTAATGTGATCAGTTTATACCATATTGCTCTAGTTTGTCTGTCTCTTTCTACCATACTATGATATTATTTATTGTGTCTTATCTTATATTATATTCTTTTTTTTTGTTTATAGTTATTATCAATTAACTTGGAACTACTATTGGGTTGTATTTCACTCCAATCTTGACAAGATATATTTTTTATATGACTGGTTAGAGGAAATGTGTCCTACCTTTTATGGGCAACAAGATGGGAGCTGCCTGAGGATCTATTACCAACTATTAAGGAGACATAGCTATTTTTATTATTATATTATAGAGGTCTCAGTTTATATTTTGGAATGTATATATATGTTTAAGATTTGTGTTGTAGCTAAACTTTTAGTCTTGGATATATTATATTTTGACTTGGTGACTCTTTCTTCTATTCTATCTCGTGCCTTTATCTTCCTTTAGTTTTATATTGTGATTGAGTATCGATTATAATTATACTATCATATTGTCCTACAATTAGAGTTGAAATATCTTGACAGTTTCATTATATATATTGTGTGAGATATTTAGATTATATTGTTGACCTAGACAATATTCTATCGTCGATGCTACGGCGTAGGATGGATTATGTACTCGTGCCCTCATGCCGGGTGCGGGAGTCACGACTCGCACCTGATGTAAGGATGCAAGTCAGAAACAACGCCCAGCCTATGCCGCAGAATCGGCGGTAGAACGTTGTCTGGGTAATCTATCTAACAATATAATGAGCCACCAACAATAATAATATACTCAATCACAGAACTAAGGATAGAAATAGTCATATACAACTCATGAGTCTAAAATAATACATCAATGAGTTTGAAAGAATGCTAATAAATAAGATGGAGACAAATCCAGTACAATAAATGCTAAGAAGGTACTAATCCTGGGTCATCTGTCTCAGTCGGGATAAGTCCCTTTTGAGCCAGGGTCTCTGACTCTAAGCCCACAACATCCTGAGGTCCATAATGTGTAAGGTACCACTCCTCAGTATCATCTGGAAAAAATATATCCAGTCAGGAAAGAAGCAGAGTACATCTCTAACAACAGTTCTAATCAATAATAAAAATTATGTAACAGTAAATAGATGTGAATATACAAGATGCACAATAGATACGAGAGATATACAATAAGGAACTGGAATAAATATAATAATGAACAATATATCAATAAATAAGAATACTAATGACTAAGTGTGTGAGTATAGCTTTAACATGTGATCATCTTGGGACTGTGCATATCCAATAGCTAAATGAATCTCGTGTGCTCGTGTGTAAATTAATAATCGTGTTCGATCATGGACAACTTGTGCACAAGGGTATAAGTTCTGCGGACGGTGCTGGGGCACTGGCACCGATCCGATCCGGGTAGACTTCGTGTGTAGTCATCGTGTGCGGACTAGATAGCTTGTAACGCATCGTGTGTTATCGTGTATTCAATATGAGCTCCCGTTGCTTGATATCCATGTCCATGACTAGTCCATTATGGCATCAAGCCAGTGATCATCGTGTGCAATTAAACTTGTGGCTTAGTCATCGTGTGCGGATGGGATAACTTGCAACACATCGTGTGTTCATCATGTGCTCTCGTTGCATGTTATCCTTATCCATGACTCTGTCCACCTCGTGTGTTTAAACTTGAACATTATAACTATTCAATGCTTGCTTGTAAAATAGAAGATAAACAAGTCATCCTCGCTTAGCGGCTATCCGCGTGCGAGTCATTGCATAGCATCAATGAATAACTTAACACCTGAACGATCATGTTATAAGGACCCTCCTGTTTGCATATGCTATGCCTCTGAATGTTTATACTTACCGTGCCTGAATTAATCATGTTTGCCTTGGACAGAGAAGGAGAAATGGTAAGTTGGTAAGTCTCGCCGTGTTTTCTCAAACATCGTACGGCGCACTGCCCGACACGATAAGCTATTCAATATTTGCATGAAACTGATCCTAAGGCAACTAGAAAGACAACTTAATAGTTGTACACGGAACCTGTATTACGTGTTTGGATTTGTCGAGCGGGCGAGTAGCTTCTCCACCAGTGCATTCAATGTACTGATAATCCACCAGTTTGTATGCAGGGTGCGGGAGAACCTCGTTCGGTGCGGATGCCTCCAACGTGCGTGCTAAGGCCAGGAGTTTCCCTCTGAAGCCTTGCAACGGTGCGTCCGGGACTGAAGCGTATATACAAGACATAATGTTGTGAACATAGCCCGAACTCGCCTGAACATCGCCTGTACAATCATTCCATAGTTGTAGCCACTTGGCACGCTTTTACTGTTTCAGAGAGAGAGGCTTGAGCGACTTGTAATCTCGGCTACACGCCGCCTGTAACACTTGTTCATATCAATAAAGAGATTACTTTACTTCAACTTGTGTTTCAATGCTTCCGATATATATATATTTGTCAACTCAGTGAACCTGTTATCGATCGCCTATGCGTTCATGACTCCGCTGTACTCGGACAATCTGTGCGACTCTGTGGCTTAGAACTCTTGCCGCCAGCCAATGAACCATGGCCTTGCACGGGCGTGGCTCACGCTCGTGCGGCATCACGCCCGGATGGGTCAAGCGATCGTTCCGCGGGAGCGCTGGCGAGGGTGATTCCCGCCTAGCGGGAACGGCCGATTGCCTGCGGAAGATCGGGGCGTGACAGGGACAACGTGGGCATGACCTCCTCGACATGCTCATATATCTCCATGGTTTTGTCAGCAGGAGGAATGTTGGACGAGGGTGTACTATCACGCCAGGAACTACTCGTCCCAACAGTCGAAGATGTGAGTGATCGATATACTGAAGTACTGGGCGACGATGATCCGGAACCAACAGTAGGCAGTACCGGAGTGGCACTCTGTCTACCTTGGGACCTGCCGAATCTTCCGCGTCGTCCTGTCATATTTGATAACAACATATGATGAATATAGAGAAACACAAATATATAGTACCGTCTATAGTCGAAATGTGATGCATATCTCAAAGCATTCTACAGTCAAAATATAATACACATATTCGTGGACATCCATTGAAACTAGGTCCCGCCGTATCATAATTGTCCAGATTAAAACTAGGTCCCGCCGCATCATAAACCATGTTCACCAACCCGTCGTCGTAAGCATCGTGGTCGTGGACATCCATATACGGCTCCACATAGGGCTCCGACTCCGATGCTAGAGATACAAGTTCTCCGTGCGCGGTCCACTGATAGTAATTCGCGTGAAGCCCTTCGAGTATAAATGATATATAACTTCCACTTCTGGATAATATTTCCTGTTACGACATCTCACACACGGACACTTAATTTTGGTACCGTCTATGTACTGAGGGAAAGCTTTGGCGAACTACAGGAACTATTGTACACCCTCAATGAATTTATCCCGCACACCACACATGTCATCAGGATGACGGTTGTACATCCACCAACGATGACACAAATAGTAATTCATATCCATTTTTAGATACTTCTGCAAAAATGACAGTATGTATCATATATATCATTACATACAGTGGTTTATCACCTAACTTCATAACTTAACCGTACTATAAAAATCATAACTGATATAATACATACTTTCATTTATCAAAGTCTAAAATAAGCAATATTCAAAACAACTGACCATTTATCAAAGTCTAAAATAAGGAATACTTTTATTTCATAACTGATATAATACATACTTTCATTTATCAAAGTCCAAGAGCCATTGAAATGATAAACAGGGTTAACTAGTTCATGGTGATGTTTCTAAGCCACTTCTAGATCCATACTAGTTTATACTAGTCAATACTAGGTTAATACCTTGATACACTATGTATTCTAGGTCGTACTAGGATATTCTGCTTTGAAATTAAGTACTCTACTATCCACACTGAGAGCCTCTTACACTTGGCCTGGCACCTTGCACTTCATCCTTATACTTGCTCACTGGACTACAACCCAGTTAAGGGTTGTATTGGCATGCAACAAGTGCTTGTTGCTGCCTTGCCATTGCTCAAGCATGCATGTGTTTGATGCTGCTCAAGTATGCACCAACACTCTCCCACTGCAGAAGATGACAGGAACCAATCCCCTCCGCACAGTGCCAACCCGACACCACTGTAACACATTGCCAGCTTGCCTAATGCACTAGGCCAAACTGAATTGAGTTCTGTTCCTGAAACCTCATAGTTCAGTAGCGACACCCACACACAACTGGACTCTTCTACCCTCTCCCACATCAAGCACAACTAGAAGACACTATGAACACCAACACAGATATCAATAGCTTTATACCTATATATATATATATATATATATATATATATATATATATATCGAGATACACTTATATATGCATACACTCTCTCATATGCAAATAGATAATACACCAATTTACATATATATCATATGATACTCTAAGGCATAAATAGACACACACACACAACCACTAGTCCAATTCACAAACATTTGGTGTGCAACACCAAGATACTCTAGGATACATCCTCCATACACCACACCACTATGATACCAACCCTCAATTCACATGGATACATCCAATAGATCAAATATTGTGTGTGTCAGTGTGTGTGTGTGTCGTTCCTGTGGCAGTGTCAGTGGCTGTATCAGTGTGACTGTGTGTGTGTGTGTGTGTGTGTGTCTGCATCTGTGTGTGTGTGTCATGTGTGTCTGTCAGTGTCTGTGTGCGTGTGTCGTATCTGTGTGCGTATGTCGTGTATGTCAAGTGTGTCTTGTGTCAGTATCACATGAGAGAGGAAGAGAGAGAGAGAGAGAGAGAGAGAGAGATTACCTAGAGCTCGAGGAGGAGGAGGGGGGATGCCGGAGTAACCGCAGCCGTGGAGAGCCGGTTGCCGGAGAGGGGGGGCGGGGGAAATCGAAAATTTTTGAAATTTTTGACAGATGGGGGAAAAGAAAACTGAGCCCTAATTAACCAAAATTTAGCGACGTTTAGCGACGTCAAATAAAAATGTCGCTAAAATAAAATTTAGCGACGTCAAAGACGTCGCTAAATACGTTGCTAAATATTTTCGATAGATACGTCGCTAATTACGACGCTAAACGTCGCTAAATCAGATATTTTAGCGACGTTTAGCGACCTTAATTTAACTTATAGCGACTAATCTTTTAAAATCTTAATAAAAGTCGCTAAACGTCGCTAAATGTCGCCATTTAGTGACGTCTAGCGACGATTTTTACGGAGTCGCTAATTTAGCGACGTTTTTAATTGGAGTCGCTAAAATACGTCGTTAATCCCGCTTTTTCTAGTAGTACAAGGAATAACATCTCATGACGAGATCCGGATACCAATCCGTGTAACCAGCGTGTCAATGAAACATGGATATCTATACTAGATAAAATGAACATAGAGAATATCATAAATAAGAAACTTTTAGAGAATGTACTCTCCTGAATCTGGATGAATAGTCTTACAGATGTCTAATACGGTGCCTCAAAGACCTAGATAGGGAATACAACATCAATACAAGGTTTCAAAAAGAAAAATAAGTTAAACAAGTCAACGTCTAGGTCAAAGAGCCATTTCTAAGTCAAAACAGTCAAACTAGGTCAACTCTAAGTCAAATTGGTCAAACTTGGTCAATATACCTATTTCTAGGTTGCATGAGTCTATCTTAATGATGTTGGGTTCATACACTAAGAATCTAGGTCATACAAGCTAAATCTAGGATACTAAGGTATCGTATCTTAGGATACGCAAATAAAAGATATAAAATACTATATATGCACACTCAAACAATATATGTATACTAATCCTAACTACCAAATGCTATGTGGATACCTTGGCTTTGAACCAACTCGGTATCGCAACAGTAAACCCCCAACTTGATACCCAAACCCAATACCTTGGGTATCCTCAATACCTTGGCACTTACCTTGGTATCTCAAGGTAATTATCAAATCCTCATTTGAAGCTAACACTCAACTTAAATATATGCTAATCAATTAGCTACTAAATATAACATACTAATATAATACAATACAATACTTATATATAATTTAGAATCTAACTAAAACCTTATCATACATATAGATACTTACTAATACCTTACCATACATAGATATATGTATAGTTACCAACTATAACCCATAACTAACTAACAATTATACTAATAATGCATATACTACTAACCCAACTAGCTAACTTACAACTTGCTAGCCCTCCCCGATACGCTGCTGCTCCCTTGAGCTTGCATTTGCTGCTGCTGCTGTCGCTATTGTTGCTGCTGTTGTCACTGTTTTGCTGCTGTTGCTGTTGATAATGCTGATGTTGCTGCTGCTATCGCAAATGCTGCTGCTGTCGCAAATGCTACTGTTGCTGTTGTTAATGCTGCTGTTGTTGTTGCTAATGTTGCTGTTGTTGTTGCTATTGCTGCCGTCACTAATGCTGCTGCTGTTGTTTCCTATTGCTGCTGTCGCTAATGCTGCTGCTACTGTTTGCTATTGTTGTTGTTGCTAATGCTGCTGTTGTTGTTGCTATTTCTAATGTCGCTGATGCAGTTGCTGTTGAGTGTCGAGTCCCCACTTCTCTTAACAATAACAGACCCATATATATACACAAAATATATACCAACTATATATATATATATATATATATATATATATATATATATATATATATATATATTATATATATATATATATATATATATATATTATATATATATATATACACATCCACAATAGTATACATATAGATAGATATAAACATACACATATAGCTATATATATATATATATATATATATATATATTATATTTATATTTATATTTATATTTATATTTATATTTATATTTATATTTATATTATCTCATATGCGTACACACACACACACACACACACACACACACACACACACACACACACACACACACACATATATATATATATATATATATATATATATATATATATATATATATATATAAACACATAAGTATATAGATATATGATACACTAACACATATAAGTATATATATACATAACAATATACATTCATATAAATACATTTATTATAAATGACTAAAAATAATAGGAATTAGATCTAGCAATGAAATGCAACCAACGCGTGGAGTGTATTGCACCCGTATCACACTAGATCTATGATACGCTTGCGACATGAGTCCACCACACATCCAAACGTATCCCGAAGGACACGATCAAGTCTAATATATAATTTATGAACAATACGAAGAGTCAAACATATAACTATATATCCGTGTCAAAATATGACATGCACAAAGTTCCGGGTCGGAGGAAAAACCCCCAAAACAACACGTATCACCAAATTGTTGGATACGACCTACACATACCCAATTGTGGACACGACACTATCCCCAAACACACAAACATATGCCAATTTGATCTATAGGACCAATTGACAAACACAACAAGTGTCGATCTTAGAATTCTACCAAAATTGACACAAAAATACCATAACTTTCTCAATAGGCCTCCTATGAACTCAAAAACAAATCCTATGGGTAGCCTATGCATATGGGTTGATTTCTCATGGCTAATTCTCATATTTAGAACCTAAATTAAGAAAAAAAACTGAATTGTACCTATTGGGAGATGGATTCCTAATGCAACCTCCAAATATGATAAAATTGGCCTCCAATTTATAGATCCTTGCTCCTCTTTGTAGATCCTTGCTTTCTCCTTCTAGATCCTTGCTCTACTAGCCTCCAATGGTGATTTAGAAAGGAATTGGGATAAAATTTGGTAGAAAAATGATGTAGGAATGAAGAAATTTAATAGAAAAATGATGTAGGAATGAAGAAATTTGGTTGAGGAAAATTCTAGATCTAGATTTGAAATAAAAATAGGAAAAAAAACTCCCCCTCCCCCCTCTTTTAATAGGCCGTCCCCCCTTGCCCCTTCCTCAAGCTAATATGTAATGTCCATTATACCCCTTGGGGCCTCTCATGAAGAAATAATTAAGGAGGAAAGGTTCTATCTAATGGTTTAATTAAATTAATCATCCTCCTAATCAATGGGCTTTCTAGTTTGGCTCAATTCTAACAATTAATACATGTTGGTCCATGAGTCTAAACTAAACTAGTTAGGTCCACTAACAAAAGTCCAAAATAATAATCTAACGTCTAACAATAATAAAATAATACAATAAATAATTATTCAACATGCACAATATTTAATTAATTATGAAATGACTAAAATACCCTTTCCTAAAAAATATGGTAGTGACAAGAAGAGAAGAAGAAAAATAATGGTGAAGAAGAAGAGATCGGCTGAATATAGTGGGAAGGGAGGAGAGAGAGTGTGGGAGAAATTTTAGGGTTTTTCTAGGGATTAGGGTCGACCACATGTGGGGGGTTGTGTGTGTTGTGATGGGGGAATGAGTGGTTGTGATGGGGGGATTTGAATCAATGGCCATGATTTAACATGAAAGTAAAACAATATAAGGGGGAGAGAGAATATGAGGTGACCGGTCACATGAGAATGGGGGGGGGGGGTTCTTCATTAGTTTGCACTAATAGGAGGGTGACACCTAGCACCATTTTTGCATTTAAGCCCCTTAAAATTTGGATATTTATACATGAAGGAAAAATGGTGAGAATTTGATGTGGGGAGTTATGTTTGGTATTTTGTAGGATAAGAGGGTATTGGATGTTTTGTATTAGCCTTGTGAATGGGGGTGGGTTAAGTTGGGATTAGGTTAAGTTGGTGTCCCCAATTTAATTAAATAAAGTGTCATATGTGCACTTAAATTAAATAAAAGTACATGGGATCTCAAATGGGAGTGACACAAAGGTCATGGACGGTGTAGGATAGGTGTTAGTCTTTGTCCCTTTAATTGGTTAGGCAAAACGGTTTGAGTTTGTGTCCCCAAATTGATGGCAACAACATAGGTACAAGACAGGATTAAAGAAATAATTTTCGTGACTGGAAAGTTGTGCAATTAAAATAGAGCACAAGGGAGTGTGTTTGTGAGTGACGAGAATGTCCAGTACCTAGGTTGGCTTGTCAGGTCAATAGTGCAAAGATTTGTTAGAAATTAAAGGCTATTGTTGTGCTCCAATTATTGTAGCAACGGTAAGGTGCACCAAGGGTTTAAATTAAAGAACCAGTCTACACAACCCAAATTTCTAATCCTTAATCAACCTGAAGCTAAACCAAAATTCTTACCATACCAAATCTACCTAAAATATTGAGGGGGTTTACAGAGCACCATGAATCTCAACTTTGTGCTATATTCTTTGTGCCTCCACCCTCAACCCATATATATAGGATGAGAAAATCCTATTCTAGGTCATAATAGGATTTCCTAAATAAAAAAATCCTAAAATAGTAATCCTATTATAACTTAAATAGCTACTCCAATTCCAAATTGGATTCCAACAATAGGTCAGAATAGGATTTCCTAAATAGGAAGCCCTATAATAGAAATCCTATTATAATTAAAACAACTACTCACAATCCAGACTGGACTCCAACAAGGTACTGGAAGCCAATAAGAACTTTGGCCACTACTTTTGCCTTTTAAATAAGATCTGGCCACCTTTATATGATCTATATATCTTGTTGCATTATACTCATCATTGTGTGATTTATATATGCTTGGTGCATTGCCAGACAAGGCCGAACTTGATATGAGTCCTACGAGGCGGTTGCCTTGGACCCAAAATTTTAAAGGGCACCAAATTTTTAATGCTATTTTATGTATGTAAGGCTAATTTTGAAAAAACAAAATTAACAAACTCATTCTGGCACTTTTAGTCCACAAAATATTTTTTTTATTATAGGATATCTAAAGTCATATATTAGAATACCAAGAGACAAGTCAATTAGTCAGATTAAAAAAAATTGCAGTCATTGTCAAAATTTTCTTCCCTTTCGTCGATTTAACAGGCTGATGCTCTCAATCTTCTCTACTTTTCCACCGTTATCAATCTCCTCTTCTAATGTCTTTATCTTTATGTGTGTTTCTTGGAGGTAATTGAACAACAAAATAAGTTATAATTTTTTTGGTTTGGAACATCTTCAATTTTATTCGTATTTCATTAGAAATATATTGTTTTTGATATTATATTTTATTTATTTTTAAATTTTTTTGTTGAAAATACTATTATATCATCATTGATGAAAAAATAAATTATGTGAATAATAAGCTTTGAGGGCACCATTCTTATAGTTCGTCTCAGGCCTTAAAATCTAAAGTTCACACTGTTGCCAGATTTGGTTCAGTAATAGCAAAAATAATTGTATACATAAATACAAATTGCCATTATTGTTAAGATATATAAGTATTCTATTGCGACTCCTGCAGGATACTGAGGAGATCCTTGGAGTCCATAGTCACTAGTCACTGGTTATACTCACAGTCTCACAAGACTTTTATTACCATGACCTGAGATTACTTACGTAATTTTGCTAAGATATCCAATTTTCTAAGAGTTCTAGTTACATATATTTATTTCATTTAAAGATAATGTAAAGCTGACACATATTTACATCTTTCTATGACTATGATATGTAAAATTCATATGAAACATATGTTAATATGCGAATAAAATATTTAGGTCAGTCGTTAGTTGCAAATTTATTATCTCTCAGAAGAACTAACTCAATTATCAAATGTCTGATTATTATTTTTCTTTTCTTTGTTGTTCTCTTTTTTTCCTCTTCGCAAATAGTTTTTTATACTGGGATTAACTCCTTTTTTGGGTTTTACTTATACATGTTGGTTTCATTTTATAAAATTTGTAGATTGACAAAGATGTCAGAACCATCATCTAGTATTACTGGTAGTAGTGTTGTCTTTGCACCTGGTCCTATTTTATCATAAACACATGTTACTGGCACTAATAATGTTTCTGATGAGAACTTAAGGTGTCACGCCCCAGTCCTAAAATATCGAGGGACTGGACACGTGGCAACGGCCAGCAGTACGCACCGATGGATAACCCAATTTAATGGAGCCATCAGGGCGTACTTAAGCTGTAAATAAGGTCTACTATAACAAGTCACACTAATCTCATCCATAAAGATAAAGAAATAACTGCATAATGAAATGAAAATAAGTAGCAACAATAATCACAGCAAGTCAGTCGGAGAAACAATCCGACTTAAGTCTGATAACTGGCTCTATAGGCCAGGAACAAAAGAGGTAAACATGAAATAGTACTGAGTACTGGAATAGGCACTCAGGAGAAGTCCTCGGCAATCACCTCGTCTTCAGTGTTCGGTTCTATTCCAGCAGTAGCTTCAGCTCCGGTTCCGTATACCTCGGGGTACTGCTCCTCTGCTAAACCTGGGGACATAATCCATTCCAGGTCCTCAGTGGACATAGCAAGGCACAAATAATACAAGCCAAATGAATAAACAGTGCAATAAATAAATGAACAGCAGGGTAAACTAAGTAACCATCTATGTGATATGCAAATGAGAGCAACAGTAGTACTCAGGCTGAGACCGCTACAAGCTCTGTGTCGGGGAGCCGGTAGCAGCAATAACACGTAAAGGGTCTAGCTCTGCTGGAGAGTCTACAACCTCACAATAATAGTAGATATATATATAGAATAGCCTGTAGCCTGTGTGTCTCTCCCCACCCAATGTAATCACGTAAGCCATGACCATAACGTCTCATGTCCATGTCAGCGGGATTATAACTAATGCAACAAGTCATACTGTCTATAAATAAATGTCTCTGTCAAGTCCTGTATCCTATACAGAATTACCACGAATATCTCAAGAAGATTCTGTCTATGATAGTGTCAAGTGTCCTGGGTTGTAGGGTACTTGATAGGTCAAGTACAAGAGTAAGGGGATCGTAAATCCATCTCTAAATGACGAACCCAACGCCGCGTACGGTGTCGGCACCCGACTATGATCGGACACTAGGTACGTCATACGTTCCCTAGGTTAAGCAGTTTAAATCAGTTTATATGAATTTATACAAGACATCCAGCAGAGTATTTTTACAGATAATATGAAAATAATGACTGCAAGTTTGGCAAGGTACACTTGCCTGAGGTTTGAATTCCACTTAGGTCCTAGTTTCGGAAATTTTTAGAGATATCTCCGAAAGCTGAAATAAACAGTACCATCACGCTCAGAAGGTGTCAAACAGCTAGGAACGCCTGTCCTTGGGTCCAATTTGGAGACAAAGGCAAAAACAGTAATTTCGGGCCAAAACGGGGTCCACCGGTGGGCCCGCTTTGCACCGAAAAATGTGTCAGGATCAACGGTCTCCAAATTCACCAAACTTAGTGTCAACAGGTCAGGAACGCTGATACGAACCCAACGGAACTTTCAGATTTGAATTCTGATGAGCCGATCACAAAATCGCCCGTCGAGCGGGGCCTATGGGGCCCACGACACGCGATTTCGTCAACGTTCTCAGAATCGAACCAAACTTGACCCACAGGACCAGCGTATCGCTACGAGTCCGATGGCGCAAGTTTCGTCTCAATCTGACGTGTGTGCACGAAGTTAGGGTGAATTGCAGAAAAGGCGGATATGGGGCGATGTCCGCGGATACGCGTTGATTCCGGTGTGCACGCACACCCGAATCAGCTTCCGCGAAATCCCACACGTCCGTATCGACGAGGCGCACGTATCTGTGAAGACCGCATGCGACCAAGTCGTCCCGTTTGGCGGGGCGCACTCAGTTCCGGGGTGAAACAGGGTCTGGTTTTTCCTATTTTTGGATCGCGGTGTGCGATCACCACAGGACGCGATGCCCCGAGCGGTTTGTCCGGGCACCGAGAGGGTCATACAGGCTTCGCGTAAAAATTTACAGAATCGAAATCAGAGGTCCGAGGTGTGAGATACGAGTACCTGAATGAGGCTTCACGAAACGGGGTTTGCCGCGTCCGTCTCGTGTCCCGGACACGTATCCACTGCTAGGGCTAGGGTTCCCTGTGTCCGGGTCTGTGTCCGTGTCTGCTGCTGGCGGACACAGCAGAGGCGGCGTTGGCGGCTGAGGGAGGAGGACGGCGTCGTCGGGGACGCGGGCTCGCAGGTCGGTGCCGGCAGAGATCACCGGAGGCGGAGGCGGGTGGAGGATATGGAGGAGGAGGACGGCTCTGGGAAGGAGGAGGGGAGGCTGGACGGCGGGTGGAGGTCGGCGCAGGGGCGGTGGTCCGGCGGAGGGCAGCGACTAGGGGAGGGGACCGGGGCCGGAGCTAGGGCACGGTGGTGGAGGGTTTGATCTGGGGGGAGGAGGACCGGAGGGGTGGAATTTATAGGGTGCTCGGGGCGGGGGTTGGCCGAGGACGTGGCCGGGGAACGCGGAGGGGCGTGGACGGGGCGGTTCTCCGGCGATGTGGCCGGAGAACGCGGGGTGGAAACGTGGGGGAGGGGAGATGGGCATGCGGGTCGGGTCGGGCGGCGGGCTCCGGGTGAGCGGACCCGCCCGACCCGCTAGGGTGACCGGGCTGGGTCTGGGCTGCTAATGGGCTCGGCCCACTGGGCCGGGCCGGGCCCAAAACTAAAAAACAGTAATAATAATATAAATAATATAAATAATAATAATAATAATTAATAATTTAATTAGGAAAATAGTTTTTAGGCTTCTAAAAATAGGTCTGAGGTCCAAATAAATCCAGAAAAATTACCCTAAGTCCGATTTTCTATTTTACATCATAAAATCATATTTTTATCACATTTTAATATTATTTATTAGCAATTTAAAATCCTACAATCACCACATCACATATTGTAAATTCCTGAAAATTGTAAAAAAAAATTCCCAAAATTGATTTTTAAAAATATCTGAAAATTTAGGGTGTTTACAATCTACCCCCCTTAAGAGGATTGCATCCTCGCAATCGAAGGGTAAAATATAAAGGCAAGATTTTACAGAATTTAAAGAATGCTTAGGTTTTACCTGCATCAGCAAATAAGTGTGGATAACGCTGGCGCATAACATCCTCTCGTTCCCAGGTCGATTCGCCAGGAGAGTGCTGTTTCCAAGCTACTCGAACCAGTCTGATTGTCTGCCCTCGCAGTGTCTTCTCGCTGGTGTCGAGTATACCCACTGGCTGCTCTTCGTATCTCAGGCTAGGTCCCACCGAAATCTCAGAATGGTCAACTATATGACTCGGGTCCGTCACATATCTCCTCAGTTGTGAGACGTGGAATACGTCATGCACTCCCTCTAAGGATGAAGGTAATGCAAGACGGTAAGCCACCTCACCAATGCGCTCCAAGATATCAAATGGCCCAATGTACCTTGGGCTTAACTTGCCTCTGCTGTCGAATCTGATAGTACCTCTAGTGGGCGAGATCCTCAAAAATACATGCTCTCCTTCCTTGAACTCCAGGGGACGTCTGTGCGCATCGGCCCAATGCTTCTGTCTATCCTGGGCTGCACGGAGATGATTCTGAATCTGCCTTACTTTCTCTACTGTCTCCGTTACCAACTCTGGACCCAGTAATTGACGTTCGCCAACGTCACTCCAGCATATTGGCGATCTGCACTTCCTTCCGTACAACGCCTCGAAAGGTGCCATCTGAATGCTTGCCTGATAGCTGTTGTTGTAGGAGAACTCCACTAAGTGCAGATGATCTTCCCAAGATCCTCCAAAGTCCAGTATACATGATCGCAGCATATCTTCCAGGATCTGAATTGTGCGCTCTGATTGGCCATCTGTCTGGGGATGATAGGCAGTACTGAATTTGAGCTTGGTGCCGAGACTCTCTTGCATGCTTCGCCAGAATTGAGATGTAAATCTCGAGTCTCGATCTGATACAATACTAACCGGCACTCCATGTAATTTTACGATCTGTCGCATATACATGTCGGCTAGTACTTCCGTGGATTGTCCGACTCTGAACGGCAAGAAGTGAGCCGACTTAGTGAGCCGATCCACGATGACCCATACTGCATCCTTTCTACTAGGGCTTCTTGGAAATCCAGTGACGAAGTCCATGGTAATATGCTCCCACTTCCATTCAGGGATGGGAAGTGGCTGCAACATACCTGCAGTCCTTTGGTGCTCGGCCTTCACCTGCTAGCAAACTAAGCATTTTGCCACAAATCGGGCAATCTCCCTTTTCATTCTATGCCACCAGTAATATTGTCTTAAGTTCCGGTACATCTTGGTCCCTCCTGGATGAACCGAGTATATGGAGCTATGTGCTTCTGTCATCAACTCCTGTCTTAATTCTCCATTCGGAACATATAGGCGATTTCCGCACCTTAATGTTCCGTCTTCGTGGATGCGAAGTCCCGTTTGCAAGCCTGCTTCGGTTCTCTCTTTCAGCCTTCGGAATCTGGCATCATTAGGCAAAGCTTCCTTGATTCTCTCCACCAGCGATGACTTCACTTCGAGGTTAGCCAGCAAACCATTTTGTCCAGGTAGAACAACCTCTATCTGAAGATCTTGCAAGTCTTATAATAGGTGAGGCTGCTCCCTTAAGAAATAAGCCGAGGGTTTTCTGCTGAGGGCGTCGGCTACAATATTTGCTTTCCCCGGGTGGTACTGCAGATCGATGTCAAAGTCCACCATCAACTCAAGCCAACGCCTTTGCCTCATGTTGAGCTCCTTCTGTGTATAAACATACCTCAAGCTCTTATGATCAGTGAATATTTCGACCTTCTCTCCATACAGATAATGTCTCCAGATCTTCAATGCAAAAATCACTGCAGCTAGCTCCAGGTCGTGCGTTGGGTAATTCTTCTCGTGGACCTTCAGCTGCCTCGATGCATAAGCGATAACCTTGCCATGTTGCATCAAGACACAACCTAGTCCACTACCAGACGCATCACTATAAACAATAAAACCTCCTGACCCTGAGGGAAGAGTCAAGACTGGTGCTGTTGTTAAACTCCTCTTCAATTCTTCAAAGGCATTCTGGCATTCTTCCGTCCATATGAACTCCTGATCCTTCCGTGTCAGCTTTGTCATAGGTTCTGCGATCCTTGAAAAATTTTCTATGAACCGCCGGTAATACCCAGCAAGTCCAAGAAAACTTCTCACTTCCGCAATCGAGGTAGGGGTAGGCCAGGTTTCTATAGCAGTGACCTTTTCTGGGTCCACAGACAGTCCTTCACCGGAGATAATATGCCCTAAGAATGGCACATTGTCCATACAGAACTCACATTTGCTGAGTTTGGCATATAGCTTCTCCCTTCTCAAAGTTTCTAGCACAATTCTAAGGTGTTCCTCGTGCTCTTCGTGGTTCTTGGAGTAGACTAGGATATCATCAATGAATACCACCACGAACTTATCCAAGTACTGATGGAAGACCCCGTTCATCAAACTCATAAATACGGCGGGTGCGTTGGTTAAACCAAACGGCATTACTAGGAACTCATAATGTCCATACTTAGTTCTGAAGGCCGTCTTTGGGATATCTTCCTTCTTCACCCTAATCTGGTGATAACCGGATCTAAGGTCAATCTTTGAGAATACCTTAGCACCACTTAATTGGTCAAACAAATCATCAATGCGTGGTAATGGGTACCGGTTCTTAATAGTGACAGCATTAAGGGCTCTGTAATCAATGCACAACCGCACAGTTCCGTCCTTCTTGGGTACAAAAAGTATAGGTGCTCCCCATGGTGAAACACTGGGCCGGATAAATCCTTTCTCCAGAAGGTCGTCAACTTGTGCTTTCAACTCCACTAACTCCTTAGGTGCTAGCCGATATACCGATGAAGTGATAGGTTCGGCTCCTGGAGTTAGGTCTATTGTGAATTCTATCTCCCGATCAGGTGGTAAACCTGGAAGATCGTCGGGAAATACATCCACAAATTCCGTTATGACTCTTGGGTAACTTGAATCTTCTTCTACAGTCAATACCCTAAGAGTTGGCTGGACCCCTTGTTCTACAGCTCCTCGAAGAAATTCAAACTCAGAAAGTCTAGGGGGTCTAAATATCACCTTTCCAAGCCGGCAATCCAGTGTTGCATGGTACTGACTTAACCAGTCCATACCAAGTACAATATCGTAATCAGGCATAGAAAAGATCAGGAATTGGGCTCGCATTTCTCGGCCACAGACTACTACCGAACATGATCTACAGGTATCACTAACCGGGATAATTCCACCTCCCGTTAGAATTCTCTTCATCTTCGAGAGAGGTGCGGTAGCTATTCTATGTGTGGCTACGAAGCTAGCAGCAATAAATGAATGCGAGGCTCCAGAATCAAATAATGCTACAGCAGGAATTGAAGCTACTAATATGGTACCTGCTATCATTTCGCCTGCAGTAGCTTCTTCTGTGACTGCTAGTGCATATGCCTGACCTCGTCCCTGAGTGGGACCCCTTTGCTGACGAGCTTGCTGGAACAATGCTGCCTGAGGTGGTAGAGGTGGCCTGGCTCCTCCAGGCCCTGTCTGTGTTGCTCCCCCAGCTGGAAGAGCTGCAGGTGGAGCTGGTCGATTCGGAACTCCCTCTCGACGTTCCGAGCAGTCCTTTGAGAAGTGTTGTCCAGATCCGCAAACCAGGCAGAGCCCCAGCTTGCGTCTACATTCTTTTTCAATATGTCCTACCTTGCTGCAGTAATGGCAAGTAGGCAGGTTCTTAGTTGCTGCTCTTGGGGGCAGGCTCTTCTGGGGCCGTTTAGCAGATTCCCCTGGTGATGACTTGGACGGTGCTGAGGAGAAGGGACGTTTCAGGCTTGATTCCCTCCGAGTAACGCGCTCCAGCCGACGTGCTGCAGCTAGGACGTCGGTGTAAGAGGTGGGCGCGACCGATCCGATTAACTTCTGAAGCTTGAACCTGAGCCCATCAAAGAACTTCTCCGCCTTCTCCTCTTCGGTAGGAATTAGGGAAGGGGCGAAGCGGCTCAAGCAAATGAATTTGGCGTTATATTCCTCCACCGTCATGTTGCCCTGGATCAGGCGGTTGAATCTGTCTTAGAGTTCTGACCGAGCCACAGCAGGGATGTACATTTCCTGGAAGAGTCTGGAGAACTCCTCCCAGGTAACCTGATCATGTCCGAGCCTTCTTTCTTCGGACAGCCACCAATGGTGCACGTTGTCCGTCAGTTACATCCTGACAGCAGTCATCCATTTGTCCCTTGGTAGTTCAGCGGCCTCCAACTGATGTTGCGTGTTCGTAAGCCATTCATGCACTTCAGTTGGTCCTTCCTTGCCCGAGAAGTTACGGGGCTTGAGTTGGCGGAAATCCGTGATGGATCCCGTAGCTGGCCGCCTATTTGGTGGATTTGCATGCTCCAACGCTGCGACTAGGCTGTTCCTTAGGTTCTCGGCCTCTCGGCGTTGGGCCTCCTGCTGGGTCAGCTGTTGGGCCTGCATCATTGCGTAGAACATCTGGAACATTTGCTGGCCGTCCATTGCCTGTCCTGGGGGAAAGACAGGCATCGTAGGAGGGAACTGGGGAGGAGGCGGGATGTCATCACGCCTGAACCTGGAACTTGGCTGGCCAGTTTGATTGCTCTGAGAGGATTGTCCTCTGGTATCTGGCGTCGTTCCAGCTTCACAGGTAAACTTTGCTTCAGGCGGTGTACCCAAGGGGGTCTCGTCACCACTTCTGGGATCCATAACTCTGCATCAAAAGGAAACAATGAGAACGCACAGAGGAATCAAAACAGGATGCAATTCAAGCAATTAAATAGAATTCGACATAGAGTTCAACAACGATTCAATCAATGGATGAGATCCTATAACCTATCCTATCTTGTTGCAGGCCTGTCCGGTCCCTAAGTTGAAATCGAATAATTTAGAATTGGACATGCATGGGCCACCATAAAAACCATGTCACGCCCCAGTCCCAAAATATCGAGGGACTGGACACGTGGCAACGGCCAGCAGTACGCACCGATGGATAACCCAATTTAATGGAGCCATCAGGGCATACTTAAGCTGTAAATAAGGTCTACTACAAAAAGTCACACTAATCTCATCCATAAAGATAAAGAAATAACTGCATAATGAAATGGAAATAAGTAGCAACAATAATCACAGCAAGTCAGTCGGAGAAACAATCCGACTTAAGTCTGATAACTGGCTCTATAGGCCAGGAACAAAAGAGGTAAACATGAAATAGTACTGAGTACTGGAACAGGCACTCAGGAGAAGTCCTCGGCAGTCACCTCGTCTTCAGTGTTCGGTTCTATTCCAGCAGTAGCTTCAGCTCCGGTTCCGTATACCTCGGGGTACTGCTCCTCTGCTAAACCTGGGGACATAATCCATTCCAGGTCCTCAGTGGACATAGCAAGGCACAAATAATACAAGCCAAATGAATAAGCAGTACAATAAATAAATGAACAGCAGGGTAAACTAAGTAACCATCTATGTGATATGCAAATGAGAGCAACACTAGTACTCAGGCTGAGACCGCTACAAGCTCTGTCTCGGGGATCCGGTAGCAGCAATAACACGTAAAGGGTCTAGCTCTGCTGGAGAGTCTACAACCTCACAATAATAGTAGATATATATATATAACAGCCTGTAGCCTGTGTGTCTCTCCCCACCCAATGTAATCACGCAAGCCATGACCATAACGTCTCATGTCCATGTCAGCGGGATTATAACTAATACAACAAGTCATACTGTCTATAAATAAATGTCTCTGTCAAGTCCTGTATCCTATACAGAATCACCACGAATATCTCAGAAAGATTCTGTCCATGATAGTGTCAAGTGTCCTGGGTTGTAGGGTACTTGATAGGTCAAGTACAAGAGTAAGGGGATCGTAAATCCATCTCTAAATGACGAACCCAACGCCGCGTACGGTGTCGGCACCCGACTATGATCGGACACTAGGTACGTCATACGTTCCCTAGGTTAAGCAGTTTAAATCAGTTTATATAAATTTACACAAGACATCCAGCAGAGTATTTTTACAGATAATATAAAAATAATGACTGCAAGTTTGGCAAGGTGCACTTGCCTGAGGTTTGAATTTCACTTAGGTCCTGGTTTCGGAAATTTCCAGAGATGTCTCCGAAAGCTAAAATAAATAGTACCATCACGCTAAGAAGGTGTCAAACAGCTAGGAACGCCTGTCCTTGGGTCCAATTTGGAGACAAGGGCAAAAACGGTAATTTTGGGCCAAAACGGGGTCCACCGGTGGGCCCGCTTTGCACCGAAAAATGTGTCAGGGTCAACGGTCTCCAAATTCACCAAACTTAGTGTCAACAGGTCAGGAACGCTGATACGAACCCAACGGAACTTTCAGATTTGAATTCCGATGAGCCGATCACAAAATCGCCCGTCGAGCGGGGCCTGTGGGGCCCACGACACGCGATTTCGTCAACATTCTCAGAATTGAACCAAACTTGACCCACAGGACCAGCGTATCGCTACGAGTCCGATGGGACAAGTTTCGTCTTGATCTGACGTGTGTGCACGAAGTTAGGGTGAATTGTGAAAAAGGCGGATACGGGGCGATGTCCGCGGATACGCGTTGATTCCGGTGTGCACGCACACCCGAATCAGCTTCCGCGAAATCTCACACGTCCGTATCGACGAGGCGCACGTATCTGTGAAGACCGCACGCGACCAAGTCGTCCCGTTTGGCGGGACGCACTCAGTTCCGGGGTGAAACAGGGTCTGGTTTTTCCTGTTTTTGGATCGCGGTGTACGATCACCACAGGACGCGATGCCCCGAGCGGTTTGTCCGGGCACCGAGAGGGTCATACAGGCTTCGCGTAGAAATTTACATAATCGAAATCAGAGGTCCGAGGTGTGAGATACGAGTACCTGAATGAGGCTTCACGAAACGGGGTTTGCCGCGTCCGTCTCGTGTCCCGGACACGTGTCCACTGCTAGGGCTAGGGTTCCCTGTGTCCGGGTCTGTGTCCGTGTCTGCTGCTGGCAGACACAGAAGAGGCGGCGTTGGCGGCTGAGGGAGGAGGACGGCGTCGCCGGGGACGCGGGCTCGCAGGTCGGCGCCGGCAGAGATCACCGGAGGCGGAGGCGGGTGGAGGATATGGAGGAGGAGGACGGCTCTGGGAAGGAGGAGGGGAGGCTGGACGGCGGGTGGAGGTCGGCGCAGGGGCGGTGGTCCGGCGGAGGGCAGCGGCTAGGGGAGGGGACCGGGGCCGGAGCTAGGGCACGGTGGTGGAGGGTTTGATCTGGGGGGAGGAGGACCGGAGGGGTAGAATTTATAGGGGGCTCGGGGCGGGGGTTGGCCGAGGACGTGGCCGGGGAACGCGGAGGGGCGTCGAGTCGTGGGGGCGTGGACGGGGCGGTTCTCCGGCGACGTGGCCGGAGAACGCGGGGTGGAAACGTGGGGGAGGGGAGATGGGCATGCGGGTCGGGTCGGGCGGCGGGCTCCGGGTGAGCGGACCCGCCCGACCCGCTAGGGTGACCGGGCTGGGTCTGGGCTGCTAATGGGCTCGGCCCACTGGGCCGGGCCGGGCCCAAAACTAAAAAAACAGTAATAATAATATAAATAATAATAATAATAATAATAATAATAATTAATAATTTAATTAGGAAAATAGTTTTTAGGCTTTTAAAAATAGGTCTGAGGTCCAAATAAATCCAGAAAAATTACCCTAAGTCCGATTTTCTATTTTACACCATAAAATCATATTTTTATCACATTTTAATATTATTTATTAGCAATTTAAAATCCTACAATCACCACAGCACATATTGTAAATTCCTGAAAATTGTAAAAAAAAAATTCCCAAAATTAATTTTTAAAAATATCTGAAAATTTAGGGTGTTTACATAAGGTCTAGTGGTGTTGGTGAGAAAGAAAATCAATCAATAGAAGAACCAAAAAAAAGAAAAAGGAGATCTCCAGTATGGCAGGATTTTGACGTAGCAGATGGTAATATTAATGTCATTTGTAAGCATTGCAAAAAATCATTTGATGGGTCTAGTTCAAAGGGAAATAGTCATTTGAAAAATAATGCGAACACTTGTCCTAAAAAGTAACAAAATCCCAAGGTCAGAAACTGTTGTTTTCAATAATTATTCCTAACAAACCTCCAAAATTAGGAACTTGGAAGTTTGATGCAGAAAAAACATGATTGTCTTTTTTTGGTTGATTGCGACGCATGATTATTCATTCAATATGACAGAATTTGAGTATTTTCAAGAATATGTGAAAACCATCAATCCATCTGTGAGGTTTTATACAAGAATACATTTAGGGAAATTTTTTAAGAGTTTTTAATGACATGAAAGATGAGTTGCATAAGTTCTTTGATCAATTGTCATCTCGAGTTAGCCTCACAACAGACTTGTGGACATCCGAGCATCAAAATAGAAGTTATTGTTGTGTAACTTGTCACTACATTGATGATAATTGGGTATTACAGAAAAAATAATTGCATATCACATGATCCCATCTCCACACATTGTGGTCTTGCTCTTAGTGAATTCATCAAATCTATAGCACTTTCATGTAATATTGATAACAAATTTTTGCTATAACCATTGACAATGCTTCGAGTAACAATGTTATGGTACGTCACCTTAAAGAATGGATTAATGATAAAAAGGTATTATTTCTTCTTGGAAATATGTTTCACATTAGATCACACATATTTTAAACCTCATTATACAAGATGGGTTGAAAGTGGTTGATGGGCTGTTAAAAAAATTCAAGATAGTGTTAACTTTTGGAAATCCTCTCAAAGTATAAAGCAAAAGTTTGAAAATACATTTTTTGATATGAAGCTGGTTGGTAAAGGAGTAGCAAGTGATGTCTCAACTAGATGGAATTCAACATTTCTTATGCTTGAGAGTGCATTAGATGTACGTTTAGCATTTTTTATTTTAAAAGAGTTATCTCCTAATTAAACATGTTTACCTACACCAGAAGAATGGAAGAAAGGTCAAGTGATTTGTGATTGCATGAGAGTATTTTATGAAGCTACACTTCAATTTTCCATGGTTAAGTATCCTTCGGCTAATTTTTATTTTAAAGGAGTTTTATATGTGTATAGGAGTATTCTTGCTTGGCTATCTAGTCAAATTGATTATATTTGAGATATGGTGAAGGTGATGAAAGAAAAAATTGACAAATATTAGGATGCACGTAATATAATGATGTGCATTGGTGTGGTATTAGATGCTCGATATAAATTTGAATTTGTTGAATTTGGTCTCAAAGAGATCTATGGTGAATATTATTGTCAACCTTATGTCAACAAGATTCGTGATTATTTAAATGAGCTTTACTCTTCATATAGAGTATCATCTAATCCTTCATTTGACAGTAATAGCAATTCCTTTGTTGCTAATTTGGATTCACCTTATTCTACTTGTGAGAGTAATAATAACATGAACTCAAGTACTTCAAGGATGGAAAAAAAAAATTAGAAGTTAAGGATGCAAAAATTGGGCAATTCACAAGAAGGCAGAAAAATAACAGAATTAGAAAAGTATTTCGCACATGATTGTGTTCCAATAGATTAGAAATTTTATGATATATTATCTTGATGGAAAGCTAATAGCCCCACTTATTCAATACTTGCAAGTATGGCTCGTGATATCTTAGCAGTTCCAGCATCAACTGTAGTATCTAGCCTCAGAGTCTGCCTTTAGTTGTGGTGGTAGAGTAATTACTGAGCATCGATCTTCGTTGGCCCTCGATATAGGGGAAGCATTAAATTGCATTAAGGATTGGTTGCCATCGCTTAAAAGTAAGTAAATTCTTTATTTGTTAAGTAAATTTTATAATTTTAATGTTTATATTGTTATTGTTCTAATTTTCTTTTTGTATCCCATGTTTGAGTTATATCAGATAGTAACTTGGTCGATGTGCCAGAAGTTATGGATATGACTAGTTCTTCACCTGCAACAAGTTAGGTAAGCATATTTGGGTTTTTTTTTTGAAATATAAGTTACATCTAACACAAACTTTGAGATCACATGAACCAAACCTTGTTTCTAGATTAGATTGAACAAGTTGTTATTTGGTGCAGAACAATATTGATTCCACTTCAACTAATTACTATACGTAATATTTTTAGTTTCTTATCCTGATATACTAATATTTGATACTTTGAGATCACATGAAGCAAACTTTTTTTCCAGTTTCGTAACTTGATATGCTAATATCTGATACCCATGATGTATTCTCTTTTTTCAATATCATTTTAATATCTGATCACATGAACAAATCTATGTTCTGGATTGCTTTGGTTGGCATTCTTATATATATTATTTTTTCAATAATTATTTTTTTATTTATATGAACCAAACTGATGTTCTGCCATTAACTAGGATTTGTAGCCTTCCACTATAGTTCCATCAACAATTATCTTTGGTGAACAGCCTTAATTTGTTGCTTTGAATACTTATTATGATATTTTTATTATTTGTTTCTTGGAATGCTTTACTATTTTATGCAACACATTTATAGCTTGTTGAGCTTGTCTTCACTGTTAGTTAAAATCTTCACATTTATAACTTCTTAGAAGCTGATTTGCGATGAAAGAATTTGCAGTGGTAATTGATTCTCATTTGGAACTATGAGCAATGACTTGCTTTTGGATAAATGTGGTCTCTACTCCTAATATTGTTGTAATATTTATTATGATATTTTTATTATTGGGCAGATGGACAACAATTTGCAATTATTTCTCTTGATCTCACCAGCAAATGCACTACATAGCATAAATTATTGAAGATGGAAGATTATTTTGAGCCGTTTGTTGACTGGTTGCTGATTGAATCCATGCTTGAAGCTGCAAATGCAATATATAGCATAAATTATTTTGTGCAGCCGCTTGAAGCTGCAATATAGAGCTTAAATTATTTTGTGTTTCTGGTTGATTGATTGTAGATTGATTATTACTTTGGTCTCTTCATAGTGAATCTTATTTTGTTTATCTCTATTTTCATGATTATTTATGTTACGTATTGTAAAGATTATTATAGTTTATCAAATTTTGAATATTTTGGATTTCATATATTCAGATAATAACAAAATTTTTAAAATTTTGAATTTTGAATATTCGGATAATAAATAAAATTTTAATATTTTAAAAATTCGGATAATAACAAGACACTAGGTACATTCGATTTTTTTTAGCTTATCGAATCGAATCGGATTTTATCCGATATCCGTTAAACTGGACGGTTACGAATAAAAAGTGTCAAAAGGAATATCCATTCGGATATCGGATCGAACTCGGATATTAAAAAAAAAAAAAAAAAAAAAAAATTGGATACAGATATTGTTCTATCCTTACCACTAAGCATCCGTTGACACCCGTATGTGGTATATTATTTATTGATGTATGAAATACAAATACTTAACTAAATTACATGGTATATTGAAAACATATAAATTATATTTACGACCCGTAAAGATTAAACCCAAACCATAAAACAAACTTGAACAGGAAATGGTTATAGGATGTCATGCTTATAGTTCGTGGAGAAGAAGTCTTCTAACGGTCATTTGAAGCCTTCAAACCATAGCCAAAACTACCCCTCTTTTCCCTCCCAACCTCAAATATTTCAAAAGTCGGTTACACTCCAGCCCCTATATACCCCTCCCAATTCTTGACTATCCTTCCATGAGCCACATAAGCCTCAATTGAATAAAATCAACACCACTGAATAAATCACCACCGATGGCTTCCAAACACCTCTCCTTCCTCCCCCTCCCCCTCCCCCTCCTCCTCCTCCTGCTGGCCACCACCGCCTGTGCTGCGCCCGAGAACATCACGGGCTCCCGCGACATTACCGCGGTCCTCAACCGGTTCCCCAACTTCTCCACCCTCAACAAGCTCCTCACCCAGACCAAGGTCGCCTCCGACATCAACTCCCGCCAGACCATCACGGTCTTCGTGGTGTCCAACTCGGCCATATCCTCCCTCACGAGCCTCCCTTCCGACGTCCAGCAGAAGGTCCTATCCCTCCACGTCGTCCTCGACTACTACGACATCAACAAGCTCACCAACCTCCCGAACACCACCGGAGAGCTCACCACCCTCTTCCAGGGCTCGGGCAAGGCGGTAGGCAAGAACGGGTTTATCAATGCCACCGACGTTGGCGACGGACAGATCAAGCTCGGTTCCGCTGAGGACGACCAGCTCACATCCGACGTCATCAGGGAGATTGCGATGCAGCCATTCAACATCTCGATTGTCGAGATTAGCCAGATGGTCATCCCCTCCAGCATTGCCAGCTCTGGCGGAGGAAGCAGCGGCAGCAACAGCAGCAGCAGCAGCAGCAGCAGCGCTGCTACGCCCACTCCCGCACCCAAGGCGGATACATCGTCAGGAGCACCCCCCAAGGCGGCTCCTGTGCCCTCTGGAAGCTCGACGGCGGCGGCCCCGAAGAGCAGCTCGAGCGATGAGACACCTGCACCATCCGTCACCACCGACGCTCCTGCTAGCTCAGCTGCCACCGACGCTCCTGCAAGCACGTCCGCTGGATCTGCCGCGGATGCTCCGGCTGGGTCTACGGATGACGCCGAGGCACCTGCAACAGCAGCGAAAAAGAGTTCGTCGGCAGGCCGATTGGGTGTAGGGTTAGGAATTGGTGCTGCCATGGGAGCCGCCTTCTTGGCTACTCTGTAAATGATTGGGATTCCGACACCAGAGAAGAAGCATGCTGGGAGGGGGAGAAGAGAGGTTTTGAACGTGTGGTGATTGAAACATATTTATTTTTCATATTCATGTTCATATTATAGCAATTGATTATTATTGCTCTGAATAAATTGACAAATCTCAAAACTATATATCAGCTGCTATTTTCTTTTTCTCTCTCTCCACATATATATATATATATATATATATATATATATATATATATATATATAGACATTCACATATATTTTATTTTTTAAAAGACCAACTGAAATCGGTTTATTTTCATTAGATGAACTTTATAATTTATTTTTTATTTTTTATAAATTATTGTTGAAATATCAAATAATACCTTTTTTTTTATAACCCTAGTTTCGGTTTTCTGTCTCAGTTTTATTATTTGGTTTGGAACATCTCAGTTTTATTAGTATTTTATTATAACAAATATTTTTTTGATTATTAAATTTTGTTTATTGTTTTATATTTTGAATTTTGAGTTGCTATTATATGATTGTCGATGAAAAAAAATAATATGATATAAATATTAAAATTTTGTGATTACTAATTTTAGAACTCGTTTCAGATTCAAAATATAAATTCTATGACGGATTAGGTGCCAACCGAAAAGATCACAAGTAAGTGAGCCTAACTCCTACTGTATCTAGAACTGATGGTTTGAAAACGCCTTGGTCATTTTTCCAATTGAACACTTTGCAAGTACTTGCACGCTGGCCTTTTTAGCCCACTTTAAAGGACTCCTTCGTGCCGTGCTAGGTCTGGATGATCTTCTCCACTACAGTGTCCTCTTGCATTGTCTACTCCGGATAAATGACCGACTCATTTACTGATGAAATAATCTCTTCTGGCTCTCATCCAAAATTAACCGCACGAAAGACTTAATGTTTTTGACGTTCACGATAGAGTAGACCTTCATTAAGCAGGGTAACTTCAACCGGAAGCATTATCATCCATCTTCCGGAGAATCTTGCAGGGCCTATCCGATGGACTTCAGTTTTCATCTCAAGGGGTCTAATTGGACCGGTCGGTCCGGAATCCGCCACGGATTCGGTCCGGTCAAATCTGGTTCGGGTCGGTCCGGACCAAGTCAACGATCCGGACCAGCTCGGCCCACCTCCTCCGTGGGTCCGGACTAGGTCGGCAAAATCGGTCCGTAAGTCCGGTCCGACCCGATGTACAACATTGCGAATCCGGACTGGTTCCGAATTGAACCGGACCGACCCTATTTTTTTGTTTTATATATATATATATATATATATATATATATATATATATATATATATAATTCGGGCTGGCCCGGCAAGAACATGGACTGGTCCGGACCCAGACCGGTTCGGCCCGGTCCTACCCTAACCGGGTTATGGGCTCGGGCTGGGTCGGATTATTTGTTGACCGGGCCGAGCCTGGCAGGGCCGCAGCTCTCTTCGGATTGAGCCCAGACCGGACTGGACCAGGTCAAACCGGTTGACCCGAGCCGCAGGCCGGCCCGGACCGGTCCAATACACACCTTGAGTTTTCATCCAACTCCCTTTTGTTGCTCTTTTCCAAGGTGCAACCAAACTGAATCACCCTCTTAAAAAATTGGTTGCACTTGATGTCGATCATGCCGCTCTTTGTACTTCGCAATTATTGTTGTTGAGAACGAAAGTGTGATTTGTTTCCTAAAACAGAAAGTACCTGCAAAAGAACCGAGCAAAAATGCCAAACAAAAATCGCAGACACAGAAATTTTTACGTGAAAAATTCAAATAGAAAAAATCACGGAACGATCGAAGTCTAACCCTGAAGAACCTCCATTAATGGAATAAAGAGAATACATCATCTACAAGCTCCTCCCGATCCAACACGGATCACCACAATGCTTAGGAATAGAAAATAGATTACACCACGAAGATAGAATACAATAAAAATTTATCCAAAATTGATCTCCTACTCCGAAATGGCCTCCAATCCTTTTTTCTCCTTTCCAAAGCTACACAAGCACTCTTACCTCTTTTTTCTCTCCTTGTTGCATGTGTTAGGGTTAGAAAAACCTAACTTATACTCCTCAATCCCGCAACCAACATGAATCGTATGATACGATCCAACGGTGTACAAAATATTTCAAAATTTTCGTTCAGCCCGCCGATGAAACTTGGACCGAATTCGACCTGAGTCGGTATTTTGCGAGTAAACGAAACAGCTGCTCTCTGGAGCTTCTGGAGCACCCAGACCGTGTTCGGCCCGAACTCGGTCTAGGGAACCGAGTTTGGTCTGAACTCGGTAGGCTTGTTTCCTGCAACCCCCCCTCCCACTTTCATGTTTGCTGCTCCCGAGCTTCTCCGACTTCTCGAATGGCCCTCGTCGCTTTCCCGAGCTTCCCTGACACACAGACGGCGCTCGTCGCACTCCAGGGTGTTCTCCACATAGGTTGGGAACCACACCAACTCCAATAAATCTCTCATTTCACAACTATATGGAGGGGGGTCGTCATCCCGATGATCCCCCTGCAGTACTCAAACTTTCTCCTTGGAAGAATCTTTGTGAACATATCAGCTCCGTTGTTATCTGTATAAACCTTCTCAAATACCGTTTCCTTCTTATCAACCATATCTCGTATCTAATGATACCGTATATTAATGTGCTTGGACCGGCTATGAAATATCTGGTTCTTCACAAGGTGAATTGCACTCTGGCTATTACAAAGCAAAGGATACTGCTCTTGCTTTAGGCATATTTTCTGTAACAGCTTCTTCATCCACAACAACTCCTTATAACCCTCCGTCGCCATAATATACTCTGCCTTTGTCGTCGATAAGGGAACACACTTCTGCAACCGCGACTGCCACGATACCGCTCCACCAACAAACCTCATCACATAGCCCAAAGTCGATCGTCTCGTGTCTATATCTCCAGCCATATCAGCGTCGGTATAGCCAACCATCTTCGGCTTATCACCACAAAAAAAAGTCTCTAATAGGCAGTGCCCTGAAGGTATCGTAGGATCCACTTGACCGAACTCCAATGTATCCTTCCAGGATTGGAAAGATACCTACTAATTGTGCCAACACTACCAGAAAAGTCAAATTGGCGACGTAAAGAAACGTCGCTAAATGACCAAAAAATGTCGCTAATCACTTTTAGCGACGTAATTAGCGATGTTTTACAGAAGTCGGAACTCAGCTAGTCGCTGAAAAGAAAAATATCGCTAAACGTCGCTATACCGACATTTGTTAGCGACGTAAATGTGTCGCTAAATTAGCAACGTTTAGCGATGCAACATCGTTAATTAGCGACGTGCTCATCAGTCGCTTAACATCGCTAATTAGCGACTTATATAGCGACGATACAGCGACCTCTTTAATGACCTGGCAATACTGCCATATCAGCAAGTTGTGACGTACATCGACGTTTTTAGCGACATTTTTAGCGACGTCATTAGCGACGTATAGTAATGTCGCAACGTAGCGACGTATTTAGCGACGTGCAGTAACGTCGCTAAACGTCGCTAAAAATATCGCTAATTATATAGTAAAAAAATAAAAAAATGAATACTGAATTATTTCCAAACTATTATTCCTGTAGTTTATTAATTCATAATCTGTACAAATAGACCCGGAGCAATCCTCTGTTGAATTTCCTAGGTTTGCCGACCCCCTTGGGTTGAACACTCAACACCGATAAATTAACATATATTTAATATGAATAATATAATAAAATTTGAAGAAAATAAAATATCCAACAAATATTATCGTAAAGAATACAGCAAATATATATCCATACAATGAGTCTCATCCTAAATAATACAAAGAATACAAATATCCAGCAACTATACTACTGCGGATCTGCAGGGGATGACCACCGGCGCGCATGAAGGATAAGAACAGATCATACTGCTCTCGTGAAATCGACTCCGATGTCGATGGAGAAGGCAGTGACGTCGGTGGAGCCTGTGTCGATGTAGGCGCACCAGGAGGACATATCTGTTCCATGTCTGTGAGTTGCTGGTTGTAAGAATCCATAGTAGATAACAGCTTCGTACTCCTATGGACCATTGAATCCTGCATCATCGTCAGCCTCTCGCCCATGGATAACTGTGATGCCTGCAGCTCTGTCACGTTGCGCTCTGTCGAGGATCTAAGATTATTTGTCAAATCTCGGAGCTCCGTGATGCTACGGTCGAGCATATCAAATCGTGCGATGAGCGTCGGATCGTCCGCCTGTGGCTTGGACCGGGGCTGCTCCTCCATCCTTCGCAGCAACTCATCATGGAGAGACGCAATCTGACGGTCAACGGCCTCCTAGATTCTGGCTGACGACTGCAAGGGCTGTGGGGAATGCGCACTTGTCGGGGAGGCCCTAGATGACTGCGTCGCAACCAGGGCATCATAGGATCCCATACCGTAGTACGTACCCCTCTGGAGATCACCAGCGGCTGTCACCCACAGGTCGTCCGCCGACGGAGCTGGAGTGGACTGCGAGGAAGTACCAGCCTCTCCAGTTGTAGGTGCACTAGCAGTCGCCCTCTCACGTAGCCTAAGATACTCGGCCTAAAAAAGTTTGGAAACTCGATAATTGCCTAAGTTATATTAAAATTAACACAAAGTAAAGTAATACTTATATAGGTCTGCGAGGCCCTCTCATCAATGAGATTTTTGTCCTTGCGATGAGTGGCCAAGAAGACGGTCACCATGTTTGCATCATCACCCCTCTGTACCAGTTAAAAATATATTATTTAGTACTAAACTTAAATATTTTTTCTACTACCATTTTATCGTACTTAAATTAAAATAATATATCTTAAATAAAAAATATAACAAACGACAAAAATGTTCCGTCATCGAAATCGAGCCACCACACCACTTGGCAGCATTCCACCTAGCCGCCTTGGCCTTCTCAGACCTTTCCTTGTAGCTCGGATCGTCGAATCTAGCCCTCATCGCAGTCCACTGCTCAGGCGTGATCCAACCTTGGATCGGTTTTTCAACACGATCACAAGCCTTATGGTCATCCAGAGCATCATGGATAAGCTTGGCCGTAACGGTAGGAAACAGCCGCTCAATCAACTCGGCCCGGTACGGAGGATAGAAATACGTTTGCTACAATAAATAATTTAGTAAGTGAGCATCACGGATAAGTTATATAATATGCATAAATTAGAGGATTTATATAATATACTTTTACCTTGAAGTGCGCAAACCAGAACGCCTTCCTCTCCTCCGGAGCTTCAGAGTAGTTGATCGAAGGGCCACCACAGTTGTTCCTCAAAAATAGGCCCAGGCGTCTCTGAACCGACGATGGACGATATCTATACAGAGATAATTATTTTGATCGAAAAAGTCAATATATGATGAATAAAAAAATACACGATATATATGATGCTAAACCATCTAATTGACTTACTTTGTACCATCGGCCCAAATCTCTGTTCTCGTCTCCTCCGGAGATGCGCATGGAGGATCTTACTGATGCTGGGACAACGTCGACACGACCTCCTCTACATGCTCATCTGTCTCCATGGTTCCATCAGCAGGAGGAATGCTGGACGAGGGAGTACTATCGCGCCTGGAACTACTCGTCCTAGGAGTGATGCCACGTAACGTCATCGAAGTCGGAGATGTGACTGATCGATATACTGGAGTACAGGGCGACGACGATCCAGAACCAACAGTAGGAAGTACCGGAGGAGCACTCTGTCTACCTCGGGACCTACCGAATCCTCCGCGTCGTCCTGTTATGGGTGCGACCAAATCCGTCACACTTATACCCCTTAGCAGGCTCTTTGATAGTACTTGGTAAATCTTTTACCTCTTCCCATATCGTGTATCCGGGCCACCTTGGCGGTGGATTGGCCTTCTCCACAATGCTCGCACAAAAAGCATTCATGTTCCTCCGGTACGGATGATCCTTCGGCAAAAATTGTCGATGACAATCGAAGAAGCATGGTTTACCTCCGTGTTTCAAACGAAAAGCCTTAGTACGGTCCATGCAATAGGGACATGAGAGACGACCATGGGTGCTCCATCCCGATAATATTCCATAGGCCAAAAATTCGTTGATGGTTCACATAAGTGCTGCCCTCATCTGAAAATTCTGCTTTCTAGAAACATCGTACGTGTTGGCACCTACTTTCCACAACTGATTCAACTCATCTATCAAAGGCTGTAAATACACATCGATGTTCTTCTTCGGATTATTCGGACCCGGGATAATAACGGTTAGGAACATATACGGAGTCTTCATGCACATCCAAGGAGGTAGATTGTACGGAGTGACGATCATAAACCAACATGAATACTGGGAGCCCGAAAGTCCAAATAGGGTAAAACAGTCAGAGGAGATCCCCAATCTGACATTACGCGAATCCGAAGCAAAATTTGGATACTCTCGATCAAAGTGCTTCCATGCTTCTCCATCGGATGGATGATCCAATACTCCTTCGATCTGTTTTCGCCTATGCCAACTTATATTTTCTGCAGTCTCCTTAACCATAAACAACCGCTGCAACCACGGCATCAAAGGCAAGTAGTGCATCGAATCGGTAGGCTTCCTTGCACAGACATACTTTCCTCTAACAGTGGCCTTGTAGCGATCAATACCACAGAATCTGCACGCATCTTCATCCTTGTCGTCTTTGTAGTACAGTATGCACCCGTTGCGACATGCATCAATTTTCTCGTATTCCATCTAGAGCGATCTCACCATCCTCTTAGATCGATAGAAGTCTTTAGGCAACTTTGCACCCTCGGACAAGATCTCTATAATCAAATCGATCAGTCGATTATAGCATTCTTACGACATGTTAAAATTGGACTTGATGCTCAATAATCTTGTAACCACCTCCAATGGTGAATGATCCTCACAACCAGGATATAGTGGAGTCATTGCATTCTCCAGCAACTCCATAAACTTTGCAGCATCAACATTCGGTGCCTCATCAGCTGCATTATAATTGTCCGGATTGAAACTAGGTCCCATTGTATCATAATTGTCCAGATTGAAACTAGGCCCCGCCGCATCAAAAAACCATGTTCATCCACCCGTCGTCGTAAGCATCATGGTCATGGATATCCATATACGGCTCCACATAAGGCTCCGACTATGATGCTAGAGACACAAGTTCTCCGTGCGTGGTCCACTGATAGTAATTCAGCATGAAGCCCTTCGAGTACAAATGATATGTGACTTCTACTTCTGGATGATATTTCTTGTTGCGATATCTCACACACGGACACTTAATTTTGGTACCATCCATGTACTGAGAGAACGCCTTGGCGAACTGCAAGAACTGCTGTACACCCTCAATGAATTTATCCTGCACACCGCACATGTCATCAGGATGACGGTTGTCCATCTATGAACGATGACGCACATAGTAATTCATATCTATTTCTAGATACTTCTGCAAAAATAACAGTATGTACCCTATAAATTATTACATATAGTGTGATTCTCTAAAGGAAGGTAAGAACTGCTCTAACTTGATACACAATGCCCTATGTGTGTGTATGTATATCATCTGACTTGTCAATTGGTAGTGAGTATGTGCAACTGCAGGGCATGGATGGAAAATAATATGGAAGAGAGTTTCAGAAAGTAGCAGTCATTCCCCGTTTGGACAAGGTCACAAGCTATCTCATATTTAGTGTAAAATATTAATTTTACGCACTTATTTAACTAAAGAACTTATCAATGCAATAGCCAAGTGACTGATTACTTAAAAAGAGTTTTTACAAACAATATCATTACTACTCCTAATGCAGATTGGGCCATGTTATTGAGAAATAAATACCTCAAACAGTATAATTTATGGACTGCCAGACCTTCAAAAACTTCCTCGAATATCTGATGCAGTATCTTGAAGTACAGAGATTACCTATCGGGCAATATCCATCTGACAGATCAAAGATGGTTCTCTCATTGACATATGGAATGACCCTTGGGTCCACTCGCGACCAAACTTCAAAGGACTTGGGATTGCAGGAACTCAAACCATAGTACAAAGAGTTCGTGACCTGATTGATCAAACTGGACAGTGTCGGAATGACCAACTAATTTTCAGCATCTTTTCCCCTATTGAGGCAGCAACAATCCTTCAAACGCCAATCATCTCCAGCATTAACCATGACAATCTCGTCTGGATTTACACTAATGATGGAAGACTGAGCTCTAAGTCTGTCTTTAAATCAATTATTGATCAAAGAGAGCACACCCAACCCTGTTGTCAAGATTTCTCAAATTGGAAGGCACTGTGCAAACTGCAGCATATATGCCCTCGAGTACTTCTCTTTGCCTTGAGAGTAATTACTGACTCAATAGCTACTAGAGTCAACATCAACAAGAGAATATCTACCTTTGAACTAAAGTGCACTTTATGTCAGGTATCTGACGAAACTTTAGATCGATCACCTATTTTTTTTCTGCCCTGTCACAGGTCCAGCTTGGAATGCATTACCGGGTGCCCAGTCTCTTCTTCAGAATTACTCCTCAATGCAAAGCTTCTTCCAAAGCCTACTATCGGGAGATGACAACGACTTGATCACATCTTCCATCTACCTACTTTGGTCCATTTGGAAAGCCAGGAATGCTTCAATATGCTTCTTATGGGAACATCACTACTTGATCACATCTTCCATCTATTGACTTGATCACATCTTCCATCTACCTACTATTTTTGATGTTGTCTTTTATGGGAACATTACTACTTAATCATGTGCTTCTTATTCCTAATCATGATCTAATTTAGTTTCCTATCTTTGATTAATTTTCAGTTTAACACATAGAAAGAATGTAGGTCACAGATTACTGAATGCTAGAAATGCGGACACTAACCCTAATACTGACACAGACACACGAACACGAACATGGGAATGAGGGTGTGTATGTGTGTTCGAGTTAGGGTTAGTGTGTGTCGTATCGTGTCGTGTGATGTCGTATCTTGTTAGAGAGAAAGAGAGACAGACAGAGAAAGGAGACAGAGAGAGGAGCTCACCGAGGAAGGGAGCCGAAGGAAGAAGGTGAGCCAGAGGAAGGAGGGGACGCGGCCGGAGGCGTGAGGACGCGGTCGGAGGGGGGTCGCCGAGAGAGAGGAGGGGACGCCGGAGGGATGAGGGGAGCCGGAGGGGGAGGACGCGGTCGGAGGGGGTTGCCGGGAGGGAGGAAGCACGTCTCCGGAAGGAGGAGGGTCGCCGGAGGAAGGAGGGGACGCGGGGAGGGGGGAAATATTTGGGAGAGGGATCGAAAGAAATGGGGGGAATCAACCCTAAATGAAACTTATTTAGCTAAGTTAGCCGCTAAACGTCGCTAAATAAAATAAATTAGCGACGTTTAGCGACGCTAATAAAGAATTCGCTAATTTAGCGACGTCCTGGACGTCGCTAAATACGTCGCTAAATGTCTAAAAGAGGACTGTCGCTAAATAAGTCGCTAACCGTTGCTAAATGAAACAAATTAGTGACGTTTAGGGACCTTAATTAAACTTATAGCGACTAATATTTTGAAAACTGAATAACAGTCGCTAAACGTCGCTATATGTCGCCAATTAGCGACGTCTAGAAACGTTATTCCTTGGAGTCGCTGATTTATTTAATATTAGCGACGTTTTACTATTACGTCGCTAAAAAATATTGCTAATCCCGCTTATTCTGGTAGTGCAACTAAATGAGCGATGTACGACCTCGTACACACCATAACATACATAAGACTTTCCACAGCTGAGGCAAATGGAACCCACTCTATATCTTCCTGCTCATCATCGGTAGATGGACACTACTCCTCAGTGAACTTAAAGTGAGCCATAAGGGGGCAACTCACTTTCTTCCACCCGTCCATCCCGAAATGCTAAAGTACCCGGTAAATGTATATATTTTGGGACAAGTGTAGAAGCTTGGAATCTCTCTCTCTCTCTCTCTCTCTCTCTCTCTCTCTCTCTCGGCTGATCTCCATCCCAATAATAGTCTTCGTTGCGCCTAAATCCTTAATAGAGAAGGCCGTGCCCAGTTGGCGCTTCAACTCCTCTATCCTAGTGGTATTCTGACCCACCAGTAGCATATCATCAACATAGAGCAATAAAATGATGAAATTATCCTCGACAAAATATCTCATAAACTAATAGTAGTCCAACGTCATCCGTGCATAACCAAGCTTCGCCATAAAAGAGTCAAACTTCATGTACCGCTGCCTCAGAGCCTACTTCAGACCATAAAATCTCTTTCTCAACCGGCAGACCATGTGTGACTTACCCTTCTCACAAAATTCCTTTGGCTACTCCATGTACAACTCCTCCTCAAGATCACCATGGAGGAATATCTTCTTTACGTCCATCTACTCGATCTCCAAGTCAAAACTGGCTGCCAATATTACTACCACTCGAATAGATGATAGCTTGACTACTGGCGAAAAGATCTCATCGTAATCAAAGCCATTCCATTGACTGTAGCCTTTAACTACCAGCCTTGCTTTGTAACGAGTGCGAGTAGCATTATCTTTCTGCTTCACTCTGAATACCCATCAATTTTTCAAAGCCTTCTTTCCCTTTGGCAACCCCACCAGATCATAAGTAGATTTTTTCTATAAGGAACTCATCTCCTCCTCCATAGCCTCTATCTACTCCTTCCTGTGTTCGTCTTTCATAGCCTCTACAAAAATTTTGGGCTCTCCCCCGTTAGTCAGTAGCACATACTAACCTGGTGAGTATCTAGTAGATGGTCGATGTTCTCTATCGCTCCTCCTCAACGGTACCACTGGTGCTGGCTGTATATCAACAACCTCCTCCCCTTCAGAAACTACCTCCTTGGCATGCTTATCCTTCTGAAGGTCACCCTGAACACCATCAGCAGGCTGATGATCAAGATTGGGAGCAACTCTATGTACTGGCTCTCCCATAACTGGATCCTCTGCGATATCCTATGGAAACTGCTCGAAGCTAAATGACTCTAACTCAGGCAATTCCTCAGCCACAGAAGGCATCTTAGAACCCTGAGTGTTGGTCATGATCTGATTCTCGATGAATACCACATCCATGCTTCTGTAGAGCTTTCTTTCCACTAGATCATAGAGTCTATAGCCAAACTCATCCCGATAGTAGCCGACAAAGATGCATCATCTCATCTTCGGCTCAATTTTGGATCTCCCATCCTTTGGTACATGCACGAAGTCTATACAATAAAAACTCACAGGTGATTGTATGACGGCTCTTTGTCGTACCATACTTTGTTAGGTACATCACCTTGAAAAGGAACACTAGGAGATAAATTAATAATATAAGTAGCTGTATAAATAGCCTCACCCCAATAGCTGTATGGCAAATTTTCTTCTGACAACAAATACCGTACCATCTCTATCAGTGTCTTGTTCATGTGCTCCGCTATACCATTGAACTGAGGTATCTTGCACGGAGTCTTCTGGTGTCGTATCCCTTGATCTCTATAATAAGCATCAAAGAGACCAATGTACTCACCGTCATTGTCGGACTGAACACATAGCAGCTTCTTATCTGTCTTTCTTTCAATAGGGGCCTGAAACTCTTTGAAAGTGGGCAGCACCTGATCCTTGGTATTTAAGGCATAGACGAAAACCTTTCTGGAACAGTCATCAATAAAAGTTACAAAGTAAGAAGCACCACTAATATATTTAACCTTCATAGGAACGCAGACATCCGAGTGAATCAACTCGAGCAACGTCGACTTCCTCGAACTTGGATGACTTTGGAAAGATACCCTAGTTTTGCTTTCCAGCTAAACAGTGTATTCACTTCTACAACTTTGTAGGCTTGAGCCCTGGAATCACCTTCATATTCACCAAATAGTTCATTCTCTTCTCACTGATATGGCTAAGCCGCCTGTGCTACAACTAGGTAGTCGCGTCAGAAACTGTGTTCACCTGTTGTTCTTCATGTGTGCTTTCCTCCATATAGTAGAGACCAGACTACTTGCTTCCTCGGGCAATCACTATCGAACCTTTGGAAAGCTTCTACTGACTGTTCCCAAAGAGACTGAAGAATCCATCGTCATCAAGTCTTCCAACGGACACAAGGTTGAAGCGGATATTAAGGACATGACGGACATCTTTGAGAACAAGGACTGTACCCATCTTTTTCCTCAAATGTACATCTCCAATGGCAACCGCCTTTGACACATCTCCGTTGTCCATCTTTAACATACCATAATCGCATGTCATGTAAATGGAAAATAGTGCCCTATTATGAGATACATGCGTTGAAGAACCTGAGTCCACCAGCCAAGAGTTGTCATTGCAGGCGAGGTTCATAACTACCTCATCATCTACGGCGATCACATCGCCTCCATGTGCCGAGGCCGCCACTGTAGTATTCTCACTTTGCTTTCCCTTGTCGCCTTTCTTCTATCTCTTCCAAACAAAAAAGTTTTGCTGGATGTGGCCCTTCTTCCCATAATGATAACACTCTGAGTCCTCGTACGGACCCTTGAACTTGTCCCTGCTCTTGTCTCTGCCACCGCCCGGACCCCTGCTTTTTTCCCTTTTGCGACTCTCTGAAACTAGCCCCTCTGAGTGGGATATGGATGAAGTGCCCTGAGAACGTCTCTGCATCTCTTCATTCAGTACCCCGCTCTTGGAAAACTCTAGACTGACCATGCCTTCTAGAGCATAAGCGATCATATACACTCGTACAGTTTTTCACGAGTCTGACAATGTACACAACAACCATAGTCCCTGTACTTCATCGTCGAACTTGACTCCCATCGAAGATAGCTGGTCTACCACGTCCTGGAACTCACTGAAGTAATCCATAATGGATGCCTTATCTTTGTACCGCAGACCCATCATCATCCGGATTACGAAAAATTTATTTACCCCGGTCTTCTTTGCATACAAAGATTCCAGCTTATCATACAGTGTCATCGCATGCTCAATGTTGGCAACTTGGTTATACATGTTCTCGTCAATAAACTGCTTGATATACCCACACACATGTATGTGCTCAAAATTCCAGTCCTCTTCGAATTTATCAACTCATCGCTCGGAAGCAAATACGGGCAGATGCAGCTTCTTGACAAATAACAAGTCTTTCGTCTTGCTCCGCCAATAATGCTAGTTGGTACCGTTCAGGTTCACCATTCACACCGACTTTGTGTCCATCTCTCCTTCCTGGTATGCCTGTCAACTCCTGACACCCTTCTAAAATTTCAGAACCTGGCTCTAATACTACTTTGTTTCTAACGAAAGCATAAAAATATTTCCCAAACCAGAGAGTACCTGCGAGAGAACTGATCAAAACGCACAAACCCAAAAATTCCAAAACACAAATCGCAAACACATAAATTTTTACGTGGAAAACCCAGATAAAAAAACTATGCGACGATCGGAGTCCAACCCTGAAGAACCTCCACTAATGGAATAAAGAGAATACACCCTCTACAAGCTCCTCCCGATCCAACATAGATCACCACAACGCTTAGGAATAGAAAATAGATTATACCATGAAGATAGAAGACAATGAAAAATTATCCAAAATTGATCTCTTCCTCTAAAATGGCCTCCAATTCTTCTTTCTCCTTCCCAAAGTTGCATAAGCACTCTTGCGTCATTTTCTCTCCTTGTTGCATGTGTTAGGTTTAGGAAAAACCTAACTTACACTCCCCAATCTCGTAACCAACCTGAATCGTAGGATACGATCCAACGGTGTATAAAATAACTCAAATTTTTTGTTTAATCCGTCGTTTGAACTCGGACAAAATTCGGCCCTAGTCAGTATTTTGTGAGTAAATGAAACGGACATAATTCAACCCTAGTCAGTATTTTGCGAGTAAATGAAACAGCAACTCTCTGGAGCTTCTGGAACACCCAGACCGAGTTCGGCCCGAGTCAGTATTTTGCGAGTAAATAAAAAAGCAGCTCTCTGGAGCTTCTGGAACACCCAGACCGAGTTTGGCCCGAACTCAACCTGGGGGACCGTGTTCGGTCCGAATTCGGTAGGCTTGTTTCTAGCACCCCCCCACTTCACTGTTTGCTTCTCCCGAGCTTCACCTACTTCTCGAATGACCCTCTTCGCCTCCCCGAGCTTCTCTGACATAGAGACGGAGCTCGTCGCACTCCGGGGTATTCTCCACATAGGTTAAAAACCCTACCCACTCCAATAATTGCTCCACCTTGTTATGAACATGTTGGATCCCTTCTAAGAAATATTGAGCTTTTGCCACTTTCCCTTCTTCCTTTGAAGTTGGCGGTATAGTGCTAACTATGCACTCTAAGTCAAAATAACTGTGGTAAATAACCCAAGCATACCTCAAAAGGTGATTTCATTGCCAAGATGTGCATCTCCTGGTTGAAGGTGAATTGTAGGTAGAGTAAACTCTTATCCCAAGTTTTAGGATGTTAAGAGTTATAACCCCACAGTAAGTGTACCACTGTTCGATTGACAACCTCCTCCTGGTTGTCGGTTAATGGATAGTATTGTGTTCTTCTCTACACATTCGTCTACATCGTCTTCTATAGAACCTCCAGAAGAAATTCATAGAAAAGCTTACACTTTCAGATACAATCGGGTAATTAGAACGTATTAGAAGAAAAATTGTATCGCCTCCTCCCCGGTGATCATCATCTTCCAAGGAATCAATACCACCATCTTGAATAAGTGATTTGAGTACTATGGATAAGTAGTCATTCCCTTGTCCATCCTCCGGAGACCTCCCACGAATTAGGACTGGTGCAATCCCAACTTCTGATTCGAGGGCTTAGAAGTACAACGCAACACAATTCTTTGTGAATGGCCCCATGTTATTATATTACAGGCTAGTAGATGTAGTGTTGAAGATTGTCTACAGTCTTTTTCACCCAAAATTAGACAGCCACCTTCGAAGTGTGCGCCTCTAATATCTAATGCAACCAGTCTGCTTCTTTTGGTGCACATAACTATGTCTTTATAAATGCCATTATCCGCTCTTAAATAATTAGGTACAAGTGCGTGACCAAGTCCAGCCTACGTCGTAGTATCAACGGTAGTACACTATCTATTCCTCCACAATCAATAATGAATATAAATCCTCAACAATATGGGTATAATAAAACCATAAAAACATAAGTATCATCACATGGCACATATAATCCATAAATATAAGAATATACCAAATATAACCTTTATATCACAATTCTAACTCATTCACAATATTTAGACTAAAGAAAAAAAGAAAAGAAAATATAACATAAGTCAACAACACTTAATTAATTATTAATGTCCATATGGTTTAAAAGGAATCGTCGGCCCAAATCAAATTATAGTAATATCAAGTCTTCTAAAATTCCAAGTCCATAAACAAGAATTTCGAAAACAAATATGCTAAATGAAATAAAGAAGCTAACTAAATATTGTGTCCCTATTTTGGATTCACATCCTCCGAAGGCCCATAGTGTATAAGGTACAAGTCCTCTAAGCTATCAACATAAATATCTCAAGTCAGGAGTGAGAAAAGTAAACATGAAAGAAGACACGCTAAACAGTAATGCTATCATGTGACTCTAGAAAGATAAGTGGTACAATTGTGTGTAACAATAAGGGATAGTATCAATGACAGGTATAACAAGAAACAAGAACTATGTGTAACATGTGTCATTTAGAATTCCACTATTTGGTGGCCAATCCAACACATTGGTGTATGATCAAACCAAACTGCTATTAAACGAGAAGGATGGGTTAGGTATACGAATAGTAGTCTATAACCTATAAGAGCTTTCTCCCATCCCAGTTATGATATAGTTCTAACAATTCAGTCATTCAAGTAAACGGGTAACGAGTAAAAGTGAGTAGAACGAGTAAATGAGTAAAATCATACCTAACTGAGAAATAAGAAATATAAAATAACTTTATGTGTACAAGTGTTAAGAACAAATATTTTGATATAGACATGGATATGAAGAGAATCATACGATAACTGGAGATGACAATGAAAATATATAACAAGAATGCTAGTAAAAGTGATAAATGTGATTGTTCATGTAAACTTGTCTACTCCATCTGTTTGATGAGTATCGATAACTACTAGATGGTCGATCGTGAGTCACTCCCTTTATTGTGCCCATATCAAATATCACACAAAACAAGAAATAATTAATAATACATAACTTAGAGTTGACCTACCTAATTATTTCTAGGATTTAGACCTACTTTCAAAATTTCCTAGATTATTTATTGGCTTTATAACTACCAAATAATTCTTTAAAAATATGTGAAAAAAGGATTAAGATCCTACATAACCCCATACTATACACTAATTATTCCAAAACCAAACTCTTACAATTTATTGGTTATTATATTTTCCTAGTAACTAATTCTTTTAATATGGATAATAGGGAAGGGAATAGTGATATCTCCCAAACTGCTTACCCGATGAAGCTAAAATTTTGGTCAAAGTTAGACCATATACTCATTATAGAGATGACAAACGTTCAAAGATGATGTTCCAATATTGAGTTATAAAAATTCTAAGTTCCCTATTTTATGGAAGGATCAAAATTATATAGTCCTTTTATGATTATTTCTCTTTGAGGCAGAGATCAGACTTATGTGAGATATAAATATTGATAGTACATGTTTATAGATGTTAATTATTCTTAATTTATTAATGATTTAGTTTTTCCATACTTTTATCCTAGAACTTCACAAGCGATAATATCGATACAGATACATGTGTATTTGTTTGACTTGTAGCATAGGATATTAGTTACGTACTCAGCTTGTCATATTCTGAGAATGGAGCATTATAGTTTTAGAGTTCATCATGGTAGCCCATAGGTGCGAACATTGTTTATTTCCAATTTAGAGACCTTTAGCCTTGGCACGTTTATTTCAGTATTCGGAGATATTTAGTCATAGTCCCTACTTTCTGGTTCCTTGTGCTTGTCGTTTGGACGTCTATACCATACTAATTGCTTGCCAGGTTAGTATACCTTGCCACCATATTGTTATTACATTTATTTACTGCATATTTATTTCTTGTTGTTTATTTCTTATTTATTTTGATATAAAATTGTTCGTCCAAGAATGACGGGTGCAACAGTGGTTGTGTTGTCTCCGTTGGTCTTTATTTATCTTATGATGTTCGACCTAGAATTATGAGACCACCCCATGATTGAGAGGCATTCTTATATTTCTTTGTCCATGACACGTGTTCCATGATTATTTCTCATATATGACACGAACTTGCGTAATAGGCTGGCCACATTTACGTAAAGGTCGTACGACGGATAAGGAATAACTACTAATAGAAATATCATGTTTTAGCAGACTTAGCAGTTACTAGAGGTGTTTTATGTTATGGATGTGACATGTTAGTAGCATTGGAAGGGAATAACAATGAGTAGGCATATGGGCTACTTTGCACATTTTCTTTACTTACCCGCACGCTCCGTCGGAGATGCGTGGTGTGACGACCCCTATTATCATGGTGGCCTCTGACGATCGAAAGACATTATGCTTTGTTGGCCTATGGTTCCCCGGGGGAACTATATTGATCCTATTTTTAGCCAGACAGCCCATGCGTTGGAAAGTTGTTCTCAAAAAGTGCATTTCAGATAGACGGTTAGGTAACCCCTTTGGATATTTACTTTTACTACATTATTGGCATACTTTTATTGTATTTTGTTACGTCTATTTGAGGACCTGGATCCAGATTTTCTCCTGGTGTAGACGATTAGGACTATCTATGGGAGTACGAATCAGGACCTGATTCTTTATTTTCTATTGAGGAGGTCTTACCTTCGGAGCATCCATGATTATCTCATAGTTAATGGATTTTAATTGATACTCTATTTATTTAGCATTATTTTATATTGGAGTTTTGTCCTCCTCTCTTATTTGGTTTTCTTTAGTCATTGGTTGTGGATTTGTCTCCACCCATCTATCATTTGGATAATTAATTTCTTGGATATTTTAGACTTGATCTTTTTGATCTATTTGCTTAGTTTATTTATTGACTTGAGTCCGTGGATAAAATTTAGTTGTATGTGATTTATGTTGATAATATATATACCAATTGTGAAATGATTATTCATATTACAGCATACGTGTGTGCTATAGTTTCCATATATTGGAGTTGACATATACATACGGTTGTCATGCTACGTATTCCTAGTCCTACGTATTTTATGGTGGCTCATGCATGTCAAGATATATATTGTTTCGTATATATTATTGTGCCGAGCAAGCCTGTGAATATGATTAGAGTCTAGAATCTCATCCACTTATATTTAATCATCCTTCTTTGAATTCCTTCTCGAACTCTCATTTGACTGCTTGACTTGCATCTACCTTGAACTTGTTCTAACGATTATCCTTATCTTCATGTCCAGCGAGATGAATCTTTGAAGTGGAGGTGTTGCTACCCTCTTCATTAATGTAGGTGACTCAGCCGCTCTGGAAGGATCATGTGGTATGCCTTCTACGATGATGTCCCCTACTATACCACTCCATCCAGGACCATCATCACAGGCATACTAACACCCCTATCGGTTCAGTACTACCCTCAGACTTCAATGCCACCAGTGGGGCATCTGTCACAGTAGACTGCAATTCCCCAAGGTAGGAGTGTGCCACTACCACCGCCTGCCTAGTTTCTGCCTCAGTTTGTTGCACAGATGCCTCATGTGCCACCGCCGTAGTTCTCGTAGCCCGACGGGAATGTTAGCTCGACCTAATTTATGCTGACTATGATACAGGCTCAGTTGTAGCAAAATGAGTTGCTGAGACAAGCTCTTATAGCTGCAATGAACTGGCCTCATCCGTCATATCATCCCATGTGTCAGCACCAGCACCTCAACCACCAACATGTAGAGGTTTTCAGAGAGGACCATCGCTACCCCCTCAGACGAAGCATCTTAATAGGGCCAGGCCAGAGGAACCTCCTCAGAGGATTGGACAGGCTTTTGCAATGGAGATAGATGACACAGAGCAGGATATTGATGTTATACCAGGTATTACTCTTGTTGCTACCTTTCTCGATGTAAAATTAGTTAATACGGGAGCCACACACTCGTTCATATCTTCTAGTTCTGTTGCCAAGCACAATATTGCCACTATACGCTTGTCTAGTTGTGTTACAATTCTCATTGGGGGAGGAGTTGTACCTATTGGCCATGTTTGTAGATCTTGTTCTGTAGTAGTTTATTGTAGAGAGATGAAGGCTCGACTCTTAGTTTTTTTCTATGCCGAACTTCGATATTGTTCTTGGGATGGACTGGCTTAGTCAGTACCATGCTTTCTTTGACTACTATGGAGGAAGTATTCTCTTTAGAGTACCAGCCCAGCCGGAGCTCGAGTTTGTAAGATGATCTACAAAGGTGAAGGATAAGTCAGAGGATTGTGCTCAGATGGCAATTAAAGATGTAAACCCCCTCACCCAAAATAGGTATTATGTGTGTATTTTATATTATTATATTTATTATAGATTATTTTAAATATTGCATTACTTTAGAGTATTCTCTTAGTTAATTAGAAAATAAATTTCTTAGTATATTTAATTATGTAAATATTTATTTAGAATTATTTTTAGGCTATTTTAGATTTTTTGGAGATTTTTCTAAAATTGTTAGGTAATTAAAACATAGGGAACCTAAATTTCTAGGACTTTCATGATTTACTACGAGTCCATACTTGCATATTATTTCTACCAAATATTTATTTTAGTTTAAAATATTTAATTATATTTTTCTGTAATTTATTTAGAATTTTAAGGAATTTATTTAGATTTTTGAAATTATTTAGGATTTATTTGGATATATATAATCTTAATATTAGATAGATGCTAATTTAGTGTTAATAGATATTAATAAGATTATATATAAATTATTTGAATTATCTTTAATTTTATTTAAGATTATAAATTATTGAGATAAATTCAAACTCTATTTTAAATTAATTCAAATCCTGAACCTACTAGGAAATCAACTTCATGCATATCCTATCCTTATTTAAATTCATCACAATCCTATCCAAATTAACCAATCCTAGTCCTATTTAATTAAGTAGTGTCCACCATTATAAATACCTCATCCTTCATATTTTTCTTCCCCAAATTCCTCTCTTTTTCGTCCAAAAAATAGTCAAAATTCGTCATAAATTCAGCCTCATTTTTCACTAGTTATGACGAATTAAAAAGACGATATCTCCTAGCTCCGGACTCCAAACACGCTCCAGTTTTTTTTGTTAGAACGATAATGAGGTTAGATTTCTGATTATATAAATTTTTTTTCTAAATTATGAGTATTAAATTCTGTAAAATTCGTAGAGCACAGCATGTCCGAAAATAGACGTGTTTCGATGTTTTCGTGATTCCGGGAGAACCATGAGTCAGAATCACGAACCGTTTAAAGTTTCGGAAAGCTAATGTCGAGATCATCGACATAAAGTTTTCTCAGAATTTAATTCGAATTATTTATATACTGTTAATTCTGTAGAACTTCTAGGTTAGAATTTAACCATCGGTGCACAATACAAAATTTGTATGTGCCATAATTCTCAAACGAATTTGAATTCGGACGAGCCGTAAATTCCAGCATATTTTTGACGCTGAAATCTACAGAAAATCATGCATGAAAGTTGAGTTTGTGTCGGTTGACTTTTTGGTCAACAGATCGCCTCGATTTGCGTGCCATGAGATCCGAGTTGATAAAATTCAGTTTCTTTGGACAAAATTTAGGAATTAACATAAAAATAAGAATAATAAGATTAAAATAGGATTTTAGAGTAATTATTCTAGAATTAAATAAATTAAAATAAATTATCTTTTGACGTGATAAATTTGTAATACATAGGCTATTTGGACTGTGACTTGGACTCTGATTCATACCAGCAGCAGGACCCCAGGCAAGATACCTTGCCAAATTATTTACAGTACTTTGCATGCTATTTATATTTCTTTTTATTTATTTCATTTCTGTATAGTTCTTGCATGTGTAGTTTTTCTCCAGTCATTACTATGTATTAGATATGTTGACACACACATGGCACCTAGTATCATGGGAGAACAATCATTAGGCGTATGGGCTTTTAACCACTCTGGTAAACCGTAGTATATAGTTCGCACTACGGGCGTGTGTCGCGCTGGTCGCTACCCCAGAGGTATGTCGATTTCTGTAGAGTCGCGCTGGTCGCTACCCCAGAGGTATGTCGATTTCTGATGTTCTAGACGGGTGTGTGAGTTGTGAGGCTTAGATCGAGTAGACTACCCTTGCCCATACGTCGAAAAGTTGTCCTCATTTGCATTCATATAGATTGTCTTGTACAGCGTACTTATTTATTTTCAAACCATATGCATGTTTACTGTATTCAAATTGGCTCGTATTTTCTGTATCTTGTTACGTCCCTCTGAGGACCTGGTCCGCTGCCAGGTGTATCTTTTCTTGAGTATTTGCAGGAGCGCAGATTTGGATGGTTACATGTGATCCGAGGATGTCTTCTCTTCGAGCTGTGATGGATAGTTGGTATTCTTATATTGTGTTGTGGTGTTGTACTCATATTGTATTTGCTCTTATATTCGAGTTGGTAGTGGATTTGTTTCCATCCAACTATCATCCTTAGATACTTCTTATTGAGATCTAGTTTCATACATACTGGTTATTTATTTCTATATGATTTTGGTGGATGAGATTTAGATTTTACCCTGTAACTTGTATTACATTTTATACCACTTGTGGATTTTATATTCATATTACAGCATACGTATGGATTTGGTTTCCATATATTGGAGTTTCCATATTCATGCGGCTGGCATGCTTACGTGTCCTAGTCCTACGTATTTTTAGGACTGGGGCGTGACATGTTTTTGTGGTGGCCCATGCAGGTCGAGACCATATTGTCTCGGTTACGTTACTGTACCGAGCAAGCCTGCACCTAGGAATAGAGTATAGGATCTCATCCATAATTGACTATGATCCCCTCTCCTTCCAATCCATTTTGTCTGAATAATTGTATCCTGCTTGATTCTTGTACTTCCCTAATAATTCTTTGAGTATAGCCTTCTGCTATAATATAGGAACCCCTATTATTAGGATGATAATTATGGTAGCACGCCTATTAAGAATATAACGAGAATATAGACACACCACTAAGTTTAGAATATCTAGTGAACCCTATAATTCCTTATCTATAGATTGGTTTATCATTACCCCTTGATGTATTATGAAGACTTGAGAGTAGTATAGACGCTACTAGAGTTAGTTAGAAGTTTTACCATAATGTTTGACCCTAGTATTGAGGAACCAATAGAAAACCAAAATTGAATATTAGGACTGAACCTAACCTTCATAGTTAGATAAGTAGTAGAGAACTATAAACTTAGATCATTGTCTTATTATTAGTAGACAGCACCTTAGGAAGCCTAGAGGATTGTGAACAATACTTTTTCCTTAATCATACCTCGAACATAGCAACTAGCATACCACTCCCTCTTAGAAAACTATGATGCTATCTAGAGCCCTCTATTTTAATTTCATATATTATTCCTTTGCGACCTTAGCGTTCGCTAATTGCGCGACGACTAAATTTTGTTCTTCTATTCTTCATTTTTTCAACTCGTGCCATCTGAAACCTCTGCTTATAGACCAAGTGTTTTTATTCTATGATTAGTATATATAGCCGGCTAGGATTATAGTTGTAATTTTAAAATTTTGAAATTGTGTGCTTAGTAGTTAGAACTTGATAGTTTAAGTTATTCTTGTAGATTGAGACATGGTGCTTATCCCTTAGTTTTAAATTGCGTAACTTGTACCACACCTCAATACGAGTTATATTCCCTTTCCCTTGAGGCCAGTAACTGTTCCATTCTTACTATTGACACTTGCACTATGACTAAGATGTAAGATGACCATGACCTATGTAATAGAAGAGGATACCCCAATAAAGTACCAAGACCCTTTCTCATAGACCTTAACAGGAGCTTTTACGATATCCTTAAGACAATAAAATAGTAGTTAAATTATTTTAAGTTGGGTAGTATACCTCACCACCTAGTATCATATAGTCCTTGTGATCCATTGATAAAGTGTAACTAAATGACATTAATTGTATGCTAGCAAAGACACAGTGTTTATTCAGACAATAGAATTTAGAGGTCCTTGCCCCCATTTGGTCGACTAGCGACATAGACAAGGAGGTTGTATGATAACTATAGATATTTGTAGAGTCTTTATTATTATTGCTTATTTTGTTTTTTTGTTTTTGTTTTTGTGAACTTGAATTGACTTGTACCTCCTTTCATCATCATCTAGCGTACTTATAATTGTTGTACCACCTTGACTTATGCCGCTATTATAGCCTAGTTTTGCAAGCTTATTCTTTCATCAAGCTTGTTCACTATATATGTATTAGTGGATGCATACATTAATACATTTCAGAATCAGTGTACTACGGTCTGATCAACCATAGTGCGCGTGGTTCGTCCTTCGTATAACTACTTTACGTGGATTGAGATATCTAGTGATTAGTAGATGAATATACTTACCCTCTGGATACGATAAAGCATATCATATCAAGTACATAACTGCACCGATGTGAGCATGCGAATAAGAAATTACCAAATAGTGTTTCAATCCACAACTGCCTTGACAATTCCTATCTGAATCCTTTAAACGCTTTGATTCCCATACTTCCATTCTATTACCCCTCCTTGAACTCTTTACCATTGTTTTCCGTCTTCCCTTATTTCGGAAAGACGAAACCTCGTGCTTGGAAATAAGTGATACACTGATAGTGCTAGGTACACCCCATAGGCTAATCATATGACTTGGTGACTCTCTGTTATAAATGATTAAGGGCATATCATAGATGATATGTTTGGTGTTAAAAACTTTGAGGATTCAATAACATGATTAAATAATTTGGGGCATAGCTTTCTTAGATGTATAGCCTTAGATGATAGATGGGTAAATTCTAAGTTGGTTAGAGACCGCAATGTTCACTTGAGAGGAATTCTTTAGACTGTAATCAAGTGAGATTTGATAGAGAGACCATACCCTAGTTTAATTTCGAGGACGAAATTGTTTTAAGTTGGGTAGATTGTAAACCCCCTCACCCAAAATAGGTATTATGTGTGTATTTTATATTATTATATTTATTATAGATTATTTTAAATATTACATTACTTTAGAGTATTCTCTTAGTTAATTAGAAAATAAATTTCTTAGTATATTTAATTATGTAAATATTTATTTAGAATCATTTTTAGGCTATTTTAGATTTTTTGGAGATTTTTCTAAAATTGTTAGGTAATTAAAACATAGGGAACCTAAATTTCTAGGACTTTCATGATTTACTACGAGTCCATACTTGCATATTATTTCTACCAAATATTTATTTTAGTTTAAAATATTTAATTATATTTTTCTGTAATTTATTTAGAATTTTAAGGAATTTATTTAGATTTTTGAAATTATTTAGGATTTATTTGGATATATATAGTCTTAATATTAGATAGATGCTAATTTAGTGTTAATAGATATTAATAAGATTATATATAAATTATTTGAATTATCTTTAATTTTATTTAAGATTATAAATTATTGAGATAAATTCAAACTCTATTTTAAATTAATTCAAATCCTGAACCTACTAGGAAATCAACTTCATGCATATCCTATCCTTATTTAAATTCATCATAATCCTATCCAAATTAACCAATCCTAGTCCTATTTAATTAAGTAGTGTCCACCATTATAAATACCTCATCCTTCATATTTTTCTTCCCCAAATTCCTCTCTTTTTCGTCCAAAAAATAGTCAAAATTCGTCATAAATTCAGCCTCATTTTTCACTAGTTATGACGAATTAAAAAGACGATATCTCCTAGCTCCGGACTCCAAACACGCTCCAGTTTTTTTTGTTAGAACGATAATGAGGTTAGATTTCTGATTATATAAATTGTTTTTCTAAATTATGAGTATTAAATTCTGTAAAATTCGTAGAGCACAGCATGTCCGAAAATAGACGTGTTTCGATGTTTTCGTGATTCCGGGAGAACCATGAGTCAGAATCACGAACCGTTTAAAGTTTCGGAAAGCTAATGTCGAGATCATCGACATAAAGTTTTCTCAGAATTTAATTCGAATTATTTATATACTGTTAATTCTGTAGAACTTCTAGGTTAGAATTTAACCATCGGTGCACAATACAAAATTTGTATGTGCCATAATTCTCAAACGAATTTGAATTCGGACGAGCCGTAAATTCCAGCATATTTTTGACGCTGAAATCTACAGAAAATCATGCATGAAAGTTGAGTTTGTGTCGGTTGACTTTTTGGTCAACAGATCGCCTCGATTTGCGTGCCATGAGATCCGAGTTGATAAAATTCAGTTTCTTTGGACAAAATTTAGGAATTAACATAAAAATAAGAATAATAAGATTAAAATAGGATTTTAGAGTAATTATTCCAGAATTAAATAAATTAAAATAAATTATCTTTTGACGTGATAAATTTGTAATACATAGGCTATTTGGACTGTGACTTGGACTCTGATTCATACCAGCAGCAGGACCCCAGGCAAGATACCTTGCCAAATTGTTTACAGTACTTTGCATGCTATTTATATTTCTTTTTATTTATTTCATTTCTGTATAGTTCTTACATGTGTAATTTTTCTCCAGTCATTACTATGTATTAGATATGTTGACACACACATGGCACCTAGTATCATGGGAGAACAATCATTAGGCGTATGGGCTTTTAACCACTCTGGTAAACCGTAGTATATAGTTCGCACTATGGGCGTGTGTCGCGCTGGTCGCTACCCCAGAGGTATGTCGATTTCTGTAGAGTCGCGCTGGTCGCTACCCCAGAGGTATGTCGATTTCTGATGTTCTAGACGGGTGTGTGAGTTGTGAGGCTTAGATCGAGTAGACTACCCTTGCCCATACGTCGAAAAGTTGTCCTCATTTGCATTCATATAGATTGTCTTGTACAGCGTACTTATTTATTTTCAAACCATATGCATGTTTACTGTATTCAAATTGGCTCGTATTTTCTGTATCTTGTTACGTCCCTCTGAGGACCTGGTCCGCTGCCAGGTGTATCTTTTCTTGAGTATTTGCAGGAGCGCAGATTTGGATGGTTACATGTGATCCGAGGATGTCTTCTCTTCGAGCTGTGATGGATAGTTGGTATTCTTATATTGTGTTGTGGTGTTGTACTCATATTGTATTTGCTCTTATATTCGAGTTGGTAGTGGATTTGTTTCCATCCAACTATCATCCTTAGATACTTCTTATTGAGATCTAGTTTCATACATACTGGTTATTTATTTCTATATGATTTTGGTGGATGAGATTTAGATTTTACCCTGTAACTTGTATTACATTTTATACCACTTGTGGATTTTATATTCATATTACAGCGTACGTATGGATTTGGTTTCCATATATTGGAGTTGCCATATTCATGCGGCTGGCATGCTTACGTGTCCTAGTCCTACGTATTTTTAGGACTGGGGTATGACAAAAGACGTCATTTATCTTCCTATCATTTTAGAGTTTCAAGATGTATTTCTAGAAGATTTTCCAGGGCTACCTCTAGATAGAGATATAAAATTCTTGATCGAGTTTACTCCAGGAAAAGCACATATAACATCGCATGTTTATAGATTGGCGAAGAAGGAGATTGATGAGTTAAAGGTGTAACTTGAGGAGTTTGAGGGAAAAGACTTCATCCGACCAAGTGCATCACCCTGGGGATCTCCATTATTTCTTGTACCCAACAAGGATGGATCAATATGCATGTGCATTGGCTACAGAGCCTTGAATGTTGTGACAGTGAAGAACCAGTATCCTATGTCGCGCATTGATGATTTATTTGATCAGCTTAGTGGATCTAAGATATTCTTGAAGATAGACTTATGATTGGGATATCACCAGATGAAGGCACGAAAGCAGGATATTCCGAAGACCGCATTTAGGACGAGATATGGACACTACGAGTTTACGGTCATGTCATTCGGATTGACCAATGCTCTAGCTATCTTTATGGACTTGATGAATCGTGTCTTCCATCAATATTTGGACCAGTTTGTGGTAGTCATCATAGATGAAATCCTTGTCTATTCGTAGAGCCACAAGGAGCATGAGAAGCACTTGTGGATTGTCTTAGAGATATTGAGGAGAGAACGGTTGTATGTAAAGCTTAGCAAGTATGCGTTTTTCTTAGAGAATGTCTCATTTTTGGGGCATGTCATCACTGGATATGGTATTTCAGTAGATCCAGAGAAAATCTTGGCAATCGAGACATGGCCCGTTTCTACTTCAGCATCAGAGGTAAAAAGTTTCCTTGGACTTGCGAGATATTACCGACGGTTCATAGAAAAAATTTCTAGGATAACAGAGCCTATGACTCGGATGACTTGCAATGACCGAGAGTTTATATGGACGGATGAGTGTCAAGCCACTTTTGGAGAGTTAAAGAAGCGACAGGCCACAGCACCAGTATTGACCATTTTATCAGGATCAGGAGGCTATGTGATCTATAACAACGCATTAGGGAAAGGATTGGAATGCATATTGTAGCAGCACAACAAGGTGATTGCGCATACATCTAAGAAGAGTGCATGAGAAGAATTATTCGACTCATGACTCGGAGCTTGCAACCATTATTTTTGCCTTAAAGCTTTGGAGACACTACTTATATGAGGAACGAGTGAAGATCTATACAGACCACAAATATAAGGCAAAGATGGTGGCTTGAGTTGATGAAGGATTTTAAGATTGAGTTGCATTATCACCTGGGCAAGGCTAACGTAGTAGTAGATGCATCCAGCCGTAAGCCTATGTCTCTCTTTTTAATAATACAAAAAGAGTTATTGGAGGACTTGCAAGAGATTGGCATAGAGGTTGTATTACCCAGATCAGACATGCTAGATTTCGGAGATTGAGGTAGAGGACCGAGACAGGAGAGCAAACAGAATTGATTATTCATGCTGATGAGACATTGAGATATGGTGATCATCTATATGTTCCCAATAGAGAGCTTCGACAAAGAGCTGATGGCAGAGGCTCATAGCTCAATATGTACCGCAATTTGTGACAGCACTTCTGGTAGCATGAGATAAAAAGAGAGATAGCTCACATTGTAGCCAAATGCTTGGTATGTCAGCAGGTGAAGGAAGAACATCATAGGTCAGCAGGACTACTGTAACTACTTTTGATTTCTGAATAAAAGTGGGAACACTTCACTGTGGACTTCGTCACGGGTTTTTTGAAGAGTCCAAGTGGGCGAACTGCATTATGGGTGATAATAGATCGACTTACCAAGTCCGCTTATTTCTTTCCTTTTTGAGTTGGCCAGTCTACAGAAGCTTTGGCTGATTTATACATGAGGCAGATCGTGAGATTGTATGGCATTCCAGTTAGCATCACGGTATTCCAGTTAGCATTGTGTTATACTGGGACTCGCATTTCATATCTCACTTTTGGAGGAGCATGTAGGAGAGCCTTGGGACTCGTCTAAAGTTTAGTACATCCTATCATCCGCAGATAGACGGATAGTCAGAGCATACTATTCAGACATTAGAGGATATGATGTGAGCATGCATGCTGAATTTTTGAGGATCATGGAAGGAACATCTACATCTTGTAGAGTTTTCTTACTATAATAGCTATTAAGCGAGCATCCAGATGGATCCATTTGAAGTATTGTATGAAAAAAATGTAGGTCTCTCGTGTGTTGGAGCGACGTGGGAGAACGTCAGATCTTAGGGCCAGAGTTGGTAGTTAGCACTATGGATAAGGTGAAGATGATACATGGTCACTTGCGAGCAACGTAAGACAGAAGCAGTGGGCCGATCTTCATTGTTGTCCTTTGGAGTTTAAGTAAGGCGACCATATTTTCTTAAAGACATTGCCAACTAATGGCATCATTCGCTTTGGAGGATGCGGCAAACAGAGTCAAAGGTATATTGGACCATTTAATATGTTGAAGCAAGATGGAGAAGTTGTGTATCGACTGGTACTACCATCTTCGCTCGAAGGAGTGCATGATGTATTTCATGTATCGCCAGCTGAGGAGATATATTACAGATAGCAGTCATATTCTCGATCACTACAAGATCACCATTGGACCGAGCTTGGCTTACCAAGAGCAACCTTTGGAGATTCTTGATCATTGAGAGAAGGTGTTAAGGAATCAGACTATTTCTTTGTTTCGTGTAGCATGGAGACATCACTCGCCAGGAGAATCCACTTGGGAGCGCGAGGACGATATGCGCAAAAAATTTCCGTATTTATTCGAAGACCAAGGTGCAATTTTATCTTATTCTTTCCTACCATATTGTATTCTCTTTTTCTTATCATGCTTTAGCTTTAATTTTGAGGACAAAATTTTTGTAAGTTTGGTAAGATATAAAACCTCTAAAATAATAAATTATATATATATATTAATAAATAAATAAAATAAAACTAGTAATTAACTAGAGGAGACCAAAAGGAGCATAACCATATTTTTTTAGAAACTTTTGGGTATTTATATTAGTCTTTATGAATTTTTTGATAGTAGTAATAATAATAATAATAACCTTAACACTACCCTACCCCTAATCCTACCCGGCCCCCTACAGCAGACCCGGGCGACCCCGACCCTAGACCCACGAACGAAAGCCCCCCCTCTATATATATATTCTCTAAATTCTAAACCCTAATCCTAGTTCTTCCTATAATCTAAACCCTAACCCTACCCTGCTCTTTGTGCTGCCCCTCGATTACCGTGCATTGTCGGCCGACTACTGAAACCCGATCGCTGTCGTCCAGAACCGTGCCCGTACTACAGCAGACCCCTCCAGGTACCCCCCCTTCACACACACATAACTCCTTGCACACACAATGAAAACTCAATTTTCTTAATCCTATGAAGAGCCTACTTAACCTAGTTTATGATTATATTACTTGCATCAATTAGTTTCGTTTAAATCTGGTAGAAAAATCGAGTTCAAAACTCAAAAAAATCATCTTCACTAACACGACAGAAACTGTCCAACTACCCTACTTTGCACACAGTTTTCTTCCAAAACACGTACAGTTTTAAGAATCTATTTGAAGGTTTTTATTGACAACATATAGTACATAAAAATCTTTCTTTTAGTTTTAATTAACTCGATGCACACGTTGAATAAAACATGTAAAAGTTGACTAAAAATTATGTTTTCAGAAACTAAAAACCTGGGATACAGAGTGAGCCCTGCCAAACTAGACCACTTCATTGTATACCAATTACACCGAAAGACGAGTATGGTATATCTGGATGTTTAGGCTTTCACAGAAGTTTATTTTAATGTGTGTGCACGCTAAAATCAACCCGTATCCGTCGAAAGTCTTCCGTATCGACATTTTACAAAATACCATAATAGTTTATGTACGCATATAGGATCGCAATGAAACTTGCAAATTTGGACTCACAACGTTTAACTTTTTATATGACCCGAGTGTGAGACTCATCCCACTGATCTAGTACTCCTACCCGATATACGTTTATTATACATATATAGCTTATTTATTGTTTAATTGCTTACTTCATGCTTTATGCCATTCATTCATTGTTTAGGTTATTTTTGTAAGTTTCCCTTAGTTGCATGCTTTGGACCGTTGGTTCCTTGGTTTTCTTGGTGGGTGGCTGTGATGAACCCGGGTGAGGGGCATGGATTATGATCCAATGGTCTACAATCCTAGCTCTTCCTATATAAGCAATCCCATTCTCTTTTCTCCAAGTTTCTTTTTATTTTATTTCTCTTTCCTTCTTTATTTCTTTCCCACCAGAGAGCAGTAGTAGAGCTTGTCCTTGCCGTGGGTGACCTTGGTAGTGTATGTATTAGGCTAGAACTTGACCGTAGGTAGCTACATCTTGTCAACCGAAGGAACAACCTTAGATCTTGCTTTGATTCTTAGTATAGCTTATTTTAATTATTTGATCGATTTTATTTTTGGGTAACACTTAGAACATGTCTCATTAATGATTTTGTTTTTCTTGAATTGGATTAATTATAGAGCACGAGAATAGCAAGTCGGAGAATACAAAGTTGTCTTGAGAATGCATACAAAAATTATGCAGGAACCCTTATCGTATATAGTGAGGTTCCAGTGAGCGCATTTGTGTGTGTTTCAAAAAATTCCTGAGAAAGTGACCCAAGATATATTGATTACTCTGGGTGCACTTCTTTACTCCTACGTACGTTTTGTACTATGAAAATTTCTTTAAAAGTACGCCAATACTACTTAGCGCACTTTTGGATGGGTCTGCAAGTCATCAAGAATGTACGCCACTCCTTAAATAGCCAAGTTGGTGCACTTTGCAGATATTGCAGAGTTGGTGCACTTTGATGAACTTTCTTTACCGGTGTACTTTGTCGCTTCTGGAGAATGGCGCACTTTGTTGTTTGGCGTACTATGTGGCATTTTCCATAGATGACATACTTTGTAGCCCTTCGTAATTACTTAATGACTAGGCAATAAATTCTGACCATTTTTGAGAATTGTGTTCTCAACTGCAGGGTCGTCTTAACTATTGTGCCATGCCTTGGAACTTTGTTTTTCCTTTTAGTAGACCTTTCTATGCTTGTTTTCTGCCAAACCTCACTACTGGCATGCTTGATGAAAGTGTGCCAAGTTCATAGCTTGGGTACTTTTATTTGTGTGCCAAAGATAGATTTATGTGCAAAGTTTCTGGCTCCTGCACTTCGGTCATTGTGTGCCAAGGTCCTAGAAGTACACTTTAATATGATTTATTTGCCACCTTTTTCTTGGAGCACTTTTGTATCAAAGTGCATCAGAACTGTCCGAATTAGTGATTTGTGTGCCAAAACTGTTTTTGGCCATTTGTGCGCCAAAACTATTTTTGGCCATTTGTGCACCAATAGTAATTTTTGGCCCATTATACGCGGATGTTAGTTTTTTGCCTGCTTTTATGTGGCAATCCTGGATTGATGATTTATGCACTTGTATGCCAGTATTATCTTTAATATGATTAATTCTTGATGATTCTTTAGTTCTCTTTTATGTCATTATTTTAGTTAATCCTGGTTATTTCCTAAATATGACATTCTTGATATTGATATTTATTTTCTGGCATGATCTAGTGATTGTAAACTATAAATAAACTCCTAAATCCTGACACTGTACTGATAATCCTGATCATGTACTGATAATTCTGATCATGTACTGATAATCCTGACACAGTACTGATAATCCTGATACTATACTGATAACCCTGATACTCCTGATCATGATAATCTTGATAGTGGCCCGACATAGCACACCATCCTGATATTATACTAATAATCCTGATAGTAGCTTGACGTAGAGCACTCCTGACTCGAGAATTCTTATATTTTCCTGATCAAGGCTATTAGTAGCACCTGTATTACATGATATATATCCCGTGGTTGATTTTGATTGTACTCGTCAAGTTACTATCCTATCTTGTATCATGTCTAAGGCAGATTCCTGAGCACCACAGTCGAGAATCCTTGATAATTGTCTAGGCTAATAACTAGAATAATAATTTAAATAGCATCTAGAAAGATTTTATAGCTACATGAAAACCTGGTATCCCAACGACACCATATTTATTTGAAGCTCTTCGTCATGAGGGACACACTTCCAGCACACCGACGAGTATTACACTACTAGAAAAGATAAAAAATAATTATACCTGATAAACCTGTACAATGTACCCATTCGTCTGTGTGGTACCCCGTTCCCCCTTTTTAGGGAGCATGGATAAGAAATACTAATCAGTGTCGTTCGATCGGGATAGATTGAATCAAGACCTTATCCTCGTTATGGATTTGTTTCTTCGAAATCGATTCCCATATTCAGTGGACCGTGCCCCAAGGATGGACTTAGCGACAGAGTCAAAAGAGACCTCTCCGCTGCAAGTTTTTTTGCCTAGTTTTTGCTGTCGTTTTGTTGCTTTTATACTTTTGAGTTAGTTTTTGGATTTACGTTTTCTTGAATGGTTTTGATGGATTTTATTGCTTTTGTTCATTGAATTGCATTTTATTTTGAGCTTGGAAAGAGGAGAAGAGGTATTGATTATATGTTCGTGGCAATGCAGGTGATCGTGCAGTAGACGTCGTACGAGCAGAGTCTTGAAGCACTTCTTTCCTTTCCTTTCCCTAACCAACTAGTGCTTGGCTATAATTCAATTCAGTTTACCCTTCTTCCAAGTCTTCACACCAAGAATCTTGCCTTCTTAATTGTTCTGATCAAACGATGCCATAATAACTAAAAGATGTCAAGGTAAAAAGGAATAAACTTGGATTATTTGTGCTTGTCAAGCAACTTGGAAACGGTTACCTTGTTGCATTCTAGTTCACATAGAATATTCTTTCATAGTGTTTTCAATTCAAGTTAGAATGTATAATTCTTTTAAAATTGTGCTATGTATAGAACACACATTGTTATGCAATGAATGTATACTTCTTGTATAATTGTGTTATGTACAAAACACACCTAGCTATGCAATAAATTGATCAGGAAGACTATGCAAAATAAATTATGCCATGCTACTTGTCTCGTGCTCGTGTTGCCTCAAATTATATCAAATGATAACTTAGTATAGACGTCGTTTGATCATAGACAACTTATGCACAAGGTCATAGTTCCTACGGACGGTCGCTGGGGCACTGGCACCTATCCGATCCAGACGGAACTTCATATCAGTTTCGTATTCTTGGACGGGATGGTTTGTAGCGCCTTTTGTGCTTTTGTTGCATTCCATCCTCGTCAATGACTATAGCTCATCCTTTATGGCATCATGCCAGTAATTCTCTCGTATATTTAAACTGTGCAGGTTACTATGTCTTTATGGCAGGGAAGATCATGGAAGTATTTATGTAGGTAGTTTAGACGGGCAGGTAAAAATCACCGAACGATGGCATATTTATTTCAGTAAACTTCATATCTAATGCTTTCTTGTAAAATGGACCAAGGCAAGATAGAAAGACTATATAATAACTTGCATATTTTATATAAATCACGTATTGATTGGTATAGTTGGGTTAGCTCACATTCACCAGTGCATTTTGATGTACTAACCCTCATTGCAACAGGTTTCCCGCACTAAGGAGATCCTACAAGAAACTAGAGCGACTTCACAACCCAGTCCACCTACCGGCACACCCTGATCGTGCCTTTAAGAAGCATTTTGAAGATCCAGGAGCTCGTGCACGTAACTTATGCAGCTCCATGGAAAGGTGATAGCTTCGCCCTAAGGTGTCTTTTTTTTTGAAGTTTTAGTAAAAGAATGTAATGTACATGACGACTATCTCATTTTGCGTCCACTTTTGTAAGCCCGTGCGAAAATTATTCGACTCGTTCAAGATTTTGTAAAAAGATATTCATTATCAATAAAGAGAACTTTTCTATGTTTCAACATTGTGTTTCAATTATCTGCGTACTCTGAATATGTGCTCGTTATATAAAATACCTTGCCCTTGTGCGTTCTGAAACCTAGGCATTCACGACGTCACGCCCGGGGGACGACTATCGATTCTACGAAATTGGGGCATGACATATTGGTATCAAAGCACATCTTCAAGTTCCCTTGACCCTCGTGTCGAAAAAGTTTCTTTAACGATCTATTCCCTATCCAAACTCTTGAACTCATTTGGCAAAAATAAGATACGTTCCATACAGTGAGTCAATAATACTTTATGAACCTGATATAAGTTACATTCATTTGAAGGAATAACTCAAGCGCAAGCATCAACGCTAGCATAGGGTGAGGTACAAGCCCAGGAAAGTAGTTCTAGTACCTCAAAAAGTTCCAAAAGCCAACGAGCCATTCCCCTTGTCAACCCGATTAAGTGAATGATGCGGATGCTTGAAGCAAGCCAGCAGAGAGATGAGGCTCGCTATGAGCGAGCCGAGAAGCAGGTAGAAGAGTGAAAGAGCAAGTTCGAAGGCAATCTAGAAGACTGATTTGTAGTCCAACAGAAACAGGTAGATGCCCTGTAATAGATTATTCAGACCTTGACCTCCAACCATTCTGCGATGATCGCAGCAGCACCAGTTTAGCAACCCCTGTCTGAAGTCAAAATGTCTTAAACCCCAAGGAAGAAGAAAGTGACTACCTTCGACTTTGCTGACTTCAAGAAGGTCTGCAACACACCATTCAAAGGGAATGAGGATCCGATCGTGGCTCTAGATTAGATGGCAGAGCTTGAGGATCACTTCAATTTACTAGAGGTACCTGAGAAAAAATGTGTTGCGTGTGCCCAAGTGCAGCTCCGTTTGAATACGCACGATTGGTGGAACGTGCATCAAAGATCTCTCTCAGTAGGCGATGAAGAGGAGATGATCGCATGGGCTACCTTCCGTGCACATTTGAAGAGAAATTCTTACCCCCTCCCGTTCATCGGCAAAAGGAGAACGAGTTTGTGCAGCTCCGTCATGGCAGTATGACAGTGAAGTAGTACTCCGACGAATTCAACCAGCTCACCAAATTTGTAAGCTCATATTTACCTGATACGGCAAGTCGTGCAAGATGATTCGAAGGCGGCCTACGACTGCTATCCATGTGCACGTAGTCGTTCCCTAATATCTGACTATGCGGGATATCCTCAATCATGCCCTTTCTCTTGAACAGCAGTATCCTTCAGTTGCTGTCGGCGCTGTGAATACTTCCAATCACAAGGGCCATAGCAACAACGGTCAACAAAGAAGAGGATTGGGGCAAACATATTTCTTCTGTAAGAAGCTAGGGCACATGGCCGAAAATTATTGCAAGAAGCTCGAGTTATGCCTAGCTTGCGATGAATCAAACCATGAAATTTGTGACTTTTCGCACCTTACAAATTATCGCTCTCAATATCCAAATCCTGCCACAGCACCTCAAGCCAACCGAACCGCACAGCAGGAAAAGCATTGTCAAGCTCACGGCCGAGTGTACATGTTGACATGGAAAGAGGCCCTTGCATCAAAAACTGTTGTATCAGGTATATTGCTTTTCAATAACATACCTTCTTGTATGCTATTTGATTCTGGTGTAATGCATAGCTTTATATCCATGATTTTTGCCGTAGAAAATATGATAGAAATGACACCATTATATCTAGATCTTAGTGTTAGGACCCCTTCGTGCACGAAGATAACTATCCATTCAGTATGTCAGGGTGGTCATGTCTGTATTGGAGGAAAAAAAATTCTCGTTTGATATGTTAGTCCTAGATGTTCGGGATTACGACATCATTTTAGGGATAGATTGGCTCAGCGCTTGCTCGGCGACTATCGAATGTGCAGAGAAATGAGTCATCTTTCATTTATCTGGAGAGGCTGAATTCTTCTATATGAGTGGTACAACAACAGAAGCATCAAGGACATGCATGGTAATTTCTGCGATATCTGCTCGGCGGATGCTACACTCTGGATGCGAGAGATATTTAGCGTCAGTTCAGGACACACAGCTAGATTGCACAAACGTTGAGTCTTCTTCCGTTGTGGCAGAGTTCCCTGATGTATTTTTGAGCGAACTACCTGGCATGCCACCCGACCGAGAAATCGAGTTCACTATCGATACATTCCCAAATATCCAACTGATTTCTAAAGCCCCGTACAGAATGGCCCCTGCTGAACTAAAGGAATTAAAGTGCCAACTACAAGAACTGCTTGACCCTGGATACATTTGTCCGAGCGTGTCTCCTTGGGGCACGCCGGTACTCTTTATAAAGAAAAAAGATGGGACCTTGCGACTCTTTATAGACTATCGGGATCTAAATAAGGTCACTACAAGTATATCCTACCCAGGATCGATGACCTCTTTGATCAGTTGCAAGAAGTGTCAGTATTTTCGAAGATAGATGTTCGCTCTGGCATGCCGAAGTCAGTATTTTAAATCCGCTATGGTCATTATAAGTTTTCTGTCATGCCATTTGGACTGATGAATGCCCCTACCGTATTCATGGATTTGATGAATCGTGTGTTCCGACCATTCCTTGATAAGTTTATGGTAGTATTCATAGACGACATCTTAGTGTACTCGAAGAATAAGGATGAACACGCAGGACACCTACGGATGGTGCTATAAACTCATTGAGAAAATAAGTTGTATGCGAAGCTGAGCAAGTGCGAATTCTGGTTGGACAACATATCCTTCCTTGGGTATATTATTTTCGGGAAGGGCATCTCAGTCGACCTGGAGAAAATTAAAGCCATCGTGAAGTGGAAGTGACTTGAGTCAGCCAGCGATATTCAGAGCTTCCTTGGTCTAGCAGGCTACTACAGAAGATTCATAAAAGATTTTTCAAAGATTGCCTCGCCTCTGAATCATCTCACTCGGAATGGAGTAACGTTTACGTGGAGGGATGACTGTGTAGCTTCATTTATGGAGTTAAAGCAACGACTTATCTCAGCACCAATTCTTACCCTTACGGAAGGACCCGATGATTTTAAGATCTATAGCGACACCTCAGAAAAGGGTTTGGGATGTGTCCTTATGCAGAGGGACAAAGTGATAGCTTTTACGTCGAGTCAGTTAAAGCTCATGAAAGGAACTATCCAACGTATGACCTGGAATTTGCAACGGTGGTGTTGGCACTGAAGTTATAGCAAAATTAGCTCTATGGCGTGCCGTGTGAAATCTTCACGGATTACAAAAGCCTCAAATATCTCTGTACTCAAAAAGATTTGAATCTACGACAATGATGTTGGGTTAAACTCCTTAGTGACTTTGACTTCATGATAAGATATATACCGGGCATGGGCAACGTTGTAGCTGATTCGCTGAGTCGAGTGTTCATTCGGAGCTTGGCTATCGATGACATACTACGAAGGAATATTAAAAGTTTGGGCATTACACTCTGAATCAGATACAAAAAGGGGGTAGAGGTGGCTCAGTTATGCCTCGAACCAGACTTGTTGGAGAAAGTTAAGTCTGCTAAGAAGGACGACATATTCCTAGAGAAGATACTAAATCTTATGTCAGCTGGAAAGGCGACCGACTTTACGGTAAGCACGGATGGAATATTGCGTGTGAAGGAAAGATTGTGTGTTCCTAACATTGCAAACCTCAGGAAGGAGATACTCACTGAAGCCCACTATGCGAGTTATACTTCACATCCAGGAAGCACAAAGATGTATCGAGACCTCTGCACGATATTTTGGTGGCACGGCATAAAAAGGGATGTAGCGATGTTCGTATCACAATGCATGGCTTATCAAAGAGTAAAGGCTGAACATCAGAAGTCGGACGAAGAGATGCAGAACCTTGCTATATCATAGTGGAAATAGGAACACATACAATAAATTTATTGTTGGTTTGCCAAAGACGCAATGGGGGAATGATATCGTCTGGGTCATCATTGATCGACTCACCATGTCATCTCACTTTCTACCTATCAAAGTTACTTGGAGTGCCGACCGTCTGGCAGATCTACCTCAACGAGATCGTTCGACTTTATGGCGTGCCCATATCCATTGTCTCTGATTGAGATGGACGATTCTTATCACGCTTCTGGAGGGACTTCCATCAGTAATGGGGATGAAGTTGAAGTTTAGCTTTACCTACCATCCTCAAATAGACGGCCAAACAGAGTGGGTAAACCAGATCCTCGAAGATATGCTACGGTTCTGCGCCTTGGACTTGAAGATAAGTTGGAACATGCATCTATCGTTAGCCAAATTTATATATAATAATAGCTATCAATCCAGCATTCAGATGGCACCGTATGAGACATTGTATGGACGGAAGTGTTGATCCCCTATATGTTGAAATAAAGTTGGTGAACAATAAATTCTTGGCCTGGAGCTCGTAGAAAAAACTGTCCAGAAGATCTGTTTGATCCGCGAACGGTTGAAGGTGGCACAAAGCTGTCAAAAGAGTTACTCAGATACGTACCGCTGACCTCTTGAGTTCCTAGAAGGCAATCGAGTATTTCTCAAAGTCTCGTCCATGCGAGGAGTTACCAGATTTTGAGCAAATGGGAAGCTAACTCCAAGATTCGTCGGCCCATTCGAGATACTTAAGCGAGTCACACCAGTCGCATATTAGATTGCCCTGCCACCGTCACTATCTGAAGTGCACAATATCTTCCATGTTTTACGGCTTAGGAAGTATGTGTATGACCCGAGTCATGTAGTGGATATTGATCAACTAGACTAAAAGGCATACTTGACATATGTTGAACATTATGTGCGGATCTTGGATCACAAGGAGAAGCTGCTTCGAAGTCGTTCGGTTCCACTCGTGCGCGTGCTTTGGAGAATTCATTCGGTCGAAGAATAGACGTGGGATCTTGAGTCTGAGATAAAGGAAAAGTTTTCTTTATTATTTCATAGTGGTAGGTTTTATTCCTAAGTTTCGAGGATGAAACTTCCAATTAATTGGTTAGGATGTGGTGCCCCGTTCCCCCTTTTCGGTAAGCGCGGCTAAGGAATACTAATCGGTATCATTCGGTCAGGATAGATTGAATCAAGACCTTATCCTTGTTATGAATTTATTTCTTCAGAATTGATTCCCATATTCAGTGGACCATGCCCCAATGATGGACTTAGCGGCAGAGTCAAAAGGGACCTCTCCGCTGAAAGGTTTCTTGCCTAGTTTTTGCTGTCACCTTATTGCTTTTTGTGCTTTTGAGTTGATTTTTGGATTTGCATTTTCTTGAATGGTTTTGATGGATTTTATTACTTTTGTTCGTTGAATTATATTTTATTCTGAGCTTAGAAAGAGGAGAAGAGGTATTGATCATCTGTTTATGGCAATGCAGGTAACCGTACAGTAGACATCGTACGAGTAGAGTCTTGAAGCACCTCTTTTCTTTCCTTTCTCCAACCAACTAGTGAGTGGCTATAATTCAATTCAGTTAACCCTTCTTCCAAGTCTTCACACCAAGAATCTTGCCTTTTTGATTGTTCCAATCAAACGATACCATAATAACTAAAAGATGTTAAGATAAAAAGGAATAGACTTAGATTATTTGTGCTTGTCAACCAACTTGGAAACGGTTACCTTATTGTTTGCTAGTTTCCTTAGAATGTTCTTTCATATGTTTCCAATTCAAGTTGGAATGTATACTTCTTCTAAAATTATGCTATGTATAGAATACACCTAGCTATGAAATGAATGAATACTTCTTCTATAATTGTGCTATGTACAGAACATACCTTGCTATGCAATAAACTGATCAGAAAGACTATGCGAAATGAATCATGCCATGCTACTTGTCTCATGCTCGTGTTGCCTTAAACTGTATTAAATGATAACTTAGTTTAGACGCCATTTGATCACAGACAACTTGTGCACAAAGTCATAGTTACTGCGGACGGTCGCTGGGGCACTGGCACCGATCCGGACGGAACTTTATGTTAGTCTCATGTGGTTGAAAGGTATATTTGTAGCGCCTCTTGTGCTTTTGTTGCATTCCATCCTCATCAATGACTATAGCTCATCCTTTATGGCATCATGTCAGTGATACCCTCGTATATTTAAACTGTGCAAGCTAACTATTTCTTCGTGGCAGGGAAGGTCATGGTAAGTATTTATGCAGGTGGTTCAGACGGCCATGTAAAAGTTATCGAACGGTGGCATATTTATTTTAGTAAACTTTATATCTAATGCTTGCGTGTAAAATGGACTAAGGCAAGATAGAAAGATCACATAATAACTTGCATGTTTCATATAAACAATATATTGATTGGTATAGTTGGGTTAGCTCGCCTTCACTAGTGTATTTCGATGTACTGACCCTCGTTGCAATAGATTTTCCGTACAAAGGAGATCCTGCAAGGAACTTGAGTGACTTCCCAACCCAGTCCACCTACTGATACGTCCTGATCGTGCCTTCAAGAAGCGTTTTGATGATTCAGGAACTCGTGCACATAACTTATGTATCTCCGTGGAAAGGTGATAGCTTCGTCCGAAGGTGTCTCTTCTTTTGAAGTTTTAGTAAAAGGATGTAATATACATGACGACTATCTCATTTTGCGTCCACTTTTGTAAGCCCGTGCAGCAATTATCCAACTCGTTCAAGAGTTTGTAAAAAGATGTTCATTATCAATAAATAGAACTTTTCATGTTTCAATATTGTGTTTCAATTATCTGCATACTCTGAATATGTGCTCTTTATATAAAATATCTTGGCCTTGTGCATTGTGCAACCTAGGTACGCACGACGTTACGCCTGGGAGACGACTATCGATTCTACGAAATCGGGGCATGACAGTCTGGATAACCCAAATAGTCTACAAGATATGTGGCTGTAAGAAATCTTAAACTAAATGTATTAGTAACTAGGAGTATGAAAACCTAATTAGATAACGATAGCAAGCCGTAGGGCATGATTGCCGTGATCGCTTGATTTTTAGTCTAGTCTAGTCCCGTCCTAATTTGCATTACCAACTGGTACAAAAATAGTAACCGGGGTACTGATTCCAAACATCCTTATTTAATTACTCCAGAACTGCTTAACTGTTATTTTGCCTGTTGTACTTATTAAACTGTCACTTTACCTGTTATTCTTACTGATTTTTTTGAATGCCAATTTTAGTTCATAAGTTTGGCTCCCTTGTGGTACTTGTTGTTTTGGGGTATGACTCCACTGGTTTTGTATGGCCAGATTTTGGAGCATGACCGTAGGATTTTCTCTACTTTCGCCTCAAGATGGTGAACACCAGGAGCACCCGAGGTAATAAGTGGGTTTCTCTTTCATTACCCACTTGATCTTGTGTAATTATTCTTTTGGTGTATTAGCAACTGAGCACGTGTTTGCCTCAAGTTTTAGGACTTGACATTCTAGCCTGTGGGCCTACTTGTAAATCATATTCTAGGCTATAGCTAGAGCTGATCATGTAATATTGTACTCTATTAGTTCTATATTTTGGTAACTAGCTTCATGATCATCTGGGTATGTATAGTTTGGGACGCCTTACTATTATATGTTGGTGATCATACATTTATAAACTTGTTGCTTGCTTGAGATTATGACACCTAGGATTCTTGACCCAAGATTGCCTGATGGATTGTAGAGTAAACACTCACATGTCTAGACAGCCGTGACCATATATCAGGATATATAGTACTTTGGTATACGTAGCTAGCTTTGTCTGCCCCCGCTCTCCAGTATTCAGGTTCTGGGGCGTGACACGGTTTATGTAGTGGCCCATGCAGGTCTAAAAATTCAGAAGTGTTAGGGGGTTTACCAATATATTTTAGATGTCTCAATCATGCTACTCCTTGATCTCCTCCAGTGTCGAATTTATATCCCTAAAATCTTGACTCAATATCTGCTTTGATTCTCGATCAATCATGTTCATCCCTTTGATGATCCTTGTGTCCTTTAACTTTCAGGGACATTATTCTTGGTCCTTCTGATCATACAACTAGAGTTCCTCCAATAGCAGGACAATATCCCGATGCCCAGTAAACCCTTGAGATTCAGCCTTAATATTCTGGGCCTGGGTCCAGAACAGCTCAAAACGTGGAACCTCAGATACAGCCAGTACCTCCCGTGTAACTAATACCTGATGCAGGAGTGGACAACAGTGTGGTAATTGGTATCCTTCGAGAATTATTGGCACCTCAAGGATGTCGAGAGGACATACTCATTCAGTTAGTACAAGGGGCTTTGGAAAGATGCGAACATCGTGCCAGCAACTCCTAAAGCAACTTTAAGCGCCTCCAACCCTCATATTTCTATGGAATCAAGGATACAATTGCATCAGACGCTTGAATTTAGGATACTGAGGCTATTCTAGAAGCAGCCAAAATTCGAGCTAGAGAACAAATCTCGGTAGTTCAGTTGCAGTTGCTAGATCTGGCCCGAGACTAGTGGGTAGCACATATTGTTTCACTAACAGTACCCGTCGCCTGGGCCTAATTCAGCGAAAGATTTTAGGTCAGATACTTTTGACACAATATTGCGTTATAATCTGCAACAGATATTTAATAACTTGAAGCAGATGGACAGGACTGTCGACGGCTACGCAACAGAGTTCTGTAGGTTAAGTGGGTTTGCTCCCCCCTTGGTGGCGACCGAATTAGATCAAGTAAGGAGGTTCCAGCAGAGAATTCACCTGGAGATCATATTGGCGTGGAACAACACGAGTCCCAAACCTTTGATGTTGTATTAAGAGTAAAAATGAGGCATGAGTATACCTCTCAGAGAATAGTGGATAGGACTGGGGGTCGTAAGAGGACCCATACTTTATGCGGTTCTTATAACCAATCTTCAACACTAGCCCCGACAGTTAGGCCTTTAACTATCGGATCTTCGAGGAGGCCAATTTCAATAACCTCAGTTTAGAAAATAATACCAACTCGAACTCAGCAGCAAAGGATGCCTTCCTTAGTAGGGTATTCTCATTGTGGAAAGCCTGGGCACGTATTTTCTGAATGCCGCAGAGCACAAGGGTTGTTCTTAGCTTGTGGGGCTCCAGGTCACAGAGTGAGATCTTGCCAACACAAAGCTAGTTCGTTATCATCTTCCCCGACAGGACCCCAATATAGGGCTCCAACGCAGGTTCAGCAACACCAGGGTCAGAGGCCTTTGTCGACCCAGTCTAAAGTATTCCAGCAAAAGATGCCATAGCAATATGCACAGACCCAAGCTCAAGTACAAGCCAGGCAAGGAGGTCCACAGCAGCGAGGACTAGCACCGAGAAGATGAGGTCAGGCTATGACACTCACTGTGGAAGATCAGTTAGCTTCAGGTGAGGTGGTGGCAGGTACCATTCTCATCAACTCTTATTCAGCTTTAGTATTGTTTGATTCTGGTGCATCATGTTCCTTTACGTCTACACGATTTGTGACACGAGTTGGATTATAACCCGAATTATTTTTATTAAGATGTAATATACTTACTGGTAACAGTATCATTGGAGTAAATAGAGTATATACCTTATGCCAGATCGTAGTGTGCGAGAGAGATTTTCCCGCTAGACTTATAGAGTTTCCTATAGGAGATTACGATGTCGTCCTAGGCATGAATTGGTTGAGTGCCCGATACGGATCGATAGATTGCCATGCTGGCAAGGTTATCTTTCGTATCCCCAGAGTGGAAGAATTCTTATTTTCTAGAGGAGAGATGGAGTCTCTGTCAGCAATCATGAGAGTGGAAGTAGAACAAGGAGTATAATTGCCCAGAGTAGTCAGTGAGTTTCCAGATGTGTTTCCAGAAGAACTTCCAGGCATGCCACCAGAAAGAGAGATAGAGTTTACCATTGATCTACTTTCTGGAACAACACTAGTGTCAGAGAGAGTCTATATGATGGAGCCTTCAGAGTTGGAAGTCTTGTACTGGATAATTGAAGAATTAAGAACCAAGGAATTCATTCGTGCTAGTGGATCACCTTGGGGAGCCCCAATGTTACTTGTGAAGAAGAAGGATAGAACGTCATGATTATGTATTGATTATCGTACCATCAATGTAATAACCATCAAGAACAAGTATCCCTTGCCAAGGATCGATGACTTGTTCTATCAGTTTAATGGAGCATCAGTGTTTTCCAAAATTGATCTGCGATCGAGATATCATTAGATCAGAGTCAGAGAACAAGATATACCCAAGACGACATTCAGATCAAAATATGGACATTAGGAGTTTTTAGTAACGCCCTTTGGAGCAAACCAATGTGCCAACAATATTTATGAATCTCATAAATCATATTTTTATGCCATACTTAGACAAGTTCGTGATTGTGTTCATCAATGATATCGTGGTTTACATTCGAAGTAAAGTAGAGCACGGGCAGCATCTTCACGTAGCTCTTCAAGTCTTTAGAGAACATAAGTTATATGCCAAGTACAACAAGTACGAGCTTTGTCTTGATCGTATTTCATACTTGGGGCATATTATTGCTAGAGGTGGAGTATAAGTAGATCCCCAAAAAATAGAAGCCGATGAGACGTGGCTAGTTTCTCGAACAGTTGCAGAAGTTCGTAATTTCTTAGGACTAGCAGGATATTATCCAAGATTTGTGTCAGACTTTGCTAAAATTTTTATATCCTTGACACAATTGAATTATAAGAATGTACGCTTTGATTGGATAGATATCACACGTCTTTTAAGAAGATCAAGCAGAAGTTGATTATGGCACAAGTTTTGACATTTCCAGATGGGACATATTATTTTATGGTATATTATGATGCGTCAGTAAAAGGACTAAGGTTTTTTCTTATGCAGTATGGTAAGGTTATAGATTATGCATCTTGACATCTTCGGGACCATAAGAAAAATTGTCCAACACATGACTTGGAATTAGCAACAGTTGTCTTTGCACTCAAACTTTAGATAAATTACCTACATGGAGATCGAGTAGAGATTTATACTGATCATAAGAGTTTGAAGTACTATTTTACTCAGAAATATATTATTATGCGGTAGAGGAGATGGCTAGAGCTGATGAAAAACTATGATCATGATCTTTAGTATCATCCAAGAAAGGCTAATATCATGGAAGATGCTTTGAGCCAGAGAGTAGGAGCTTATTTTCTTACGACACAGCGAGAGATTTTAGAAGATTTTCAGGATATGAACATAGAAGTAGTATTGCCTGAAAATACAGTATTGATGGTCGATCTACAAGTTTAGTCCAGTATAGTGGGAAGGATCAGAACAGCACAGTAAATGGATGTCAAGGTTCATCGACTTAGAGCAGAATATGAGGTAGGACATAGAACAGAACTAAGCATTCACCATGACGAAACTCTCCGATTTGGTAATCGTATTTGTGTACCAAGTGGATATATCCGTCAAGAGATTATGTCAGAAGCCCACAGTTCTCAGTATTCCATTCACCCAAAAGGAACGAAGATATATAGAGATATTTGTCAGCATTTCTGGTAGAATGGTATAAAAAGGGAGATAGCACAGTTTGTCTCCTAATGTTTGGTTTTTTAGCAAGTCAAGGCTGAGCATCAGAAACCAGCAGGACTTCTTCAACCTTTACTAATTCTGGAATAGAAGTATGACCATATAACCATGGATTTTATGACCGGTCTTCCTAGATCCCCGGCTGGCAGAGATAAAATTTGGGTAATCATGGATAGACTCACAAAGGTTGCTTAATTTCTTTCCTTCAGAGTGGGACAGTCTACAAAGCAATTAACTCGGATGTACATGAATTAGATTTTTAGAATTTATGGAGTGCCAGTCAGCATCATATCAGATAGAGATTCTAGATTCATATCTTACTTTTGGCAGAGTCTACAGCAGAGTTTGGGTACCCGTCTGAAGTTTAGTACAGTTTATCAACCCCAGACAGATAGTCAATCAGAACGTATGATCCAGAATCTAGAATATATGCTTCGATCTTGCACCTTTGACTTTGGTGGTTCATGGGAAGACCATTTACACTTGGTGGAATTCTACTACAATAATAGTTTCCAGGCAAGTATCCAGATGACACCCTTCGAGGCACTGTATGGCAGGAAGTGCAGTTCACTGTTAGCTTGGAATAATATTGGTGAGAAAAAATTGCTTGGTCCCAAGATGATAGCCCAGACAGTTGAGACAGTCAAACAAGTCTGGAAGAATCTTAAGGTGGCTCAAGATCGTAGCGTCATTGGGCCAATTCACATCGGCGACCTCTTGAGTTCTCTGTCGACGATCATGTATTCTTTCATATTTTTTCTACCTGAGGGGTCATCAAATTTGGTGTGCGGGGAAAGCTTAGTCCATGGTATATTGGTCCATTCGATATCCTCGAGTGAGTGAAAGATGTTTCTTATTACCTTACTCTTCTGTCGTCAATTTACGAGATACATAACATTTTCCATGTATCTCAGTTACGACGGTATATACCGAATTCAAGCCATATCCTAGATTATTGAAAATTGGTTGTTGGTATAGACCTTTCTACAAGGAGAGGCCTGTATCCATTTTAGACTGGAGAGAGAAAATTCTCAAGAACCGTACTATTCGGTTAGTCCGAGTTGCTTGGGGGCATCACTCACCAGGCGAGTCAACTTGGGAGCGAGAGAATGATATCCGTGCTCGATAACCATATTTGTTTGACTCATGAGGTATACTTGTTCGTATATCTCGTACCATGATCTTGTCTTGTGCATGCTTGTCTTATTCTAGGATTGTGCTTGATTCCCGTATGCCCTTGCTTACCTTGATTGTATGTCCCCAAAGTTTTCTTTCTAGACCCCGTGCCTTATTAAAATTTTGAGGACAAAATTTTTCTAAGGAGAGAGAGTTATAAGACTTATCTCACTGATATAGTACTCGTACCCGATATACGTGTATTACACCTTTATAGGTCATTTACTGTTTAATTGCTTACATCATGCTTTATGCCATTCATGCATTATTTAGGCTATTTTTATAAGTTTTTCTTAGTTACATGCTTTAGACCGTTGGTCCTTTAATTTTCTTGGTAGGTGGCTGTGATGAACCCGGATGAGTGGCATGGATTATGATCCAATGGTCTACAATCCTAGCTCTTCCTATATAAGAAATCATATTCTCTTTCCTCCACTTTTCTTTTTCTTTTATTTCTCTTTCCTTCTTCATTTTTTCCCAAGCATAGAGCAGCAGCCGAGCTTGGACTTGGTCGTGGGTGACCTTGGTAGTGTTGGTATTAGGCTAGAACTTGACCGTAGGCAAGTATATCTTGCCAACCGAATGAGCAACCTTGGATCTTGCTTTGATTCTTAGTATAGCTTGTTTTAATCATTTGATCGATTTTATTTTTTAGTAACACTTAGAACTTGTCTCATTGATGATTTTGTTTTTCCTGAATTAGATTGCTCATAGAGCCCGAGAACAACAAGTCGGAGAATGCAAAGTTAGCATGAGAATTGATATAAAAAGTATGCAGGGAAACCTTATCGCAAATAGCGAGGTTCCAGTTAGCGCACTTATGTGTGTTTCATAAAATTCCTTAGAAAGTGCGCCAAGATGTGTTGAGAACTCTGGGCGCACTTATCTACTCCTACGTACATTTTGTACTATGTAAATTCCTTCAAAAGGTTGCCAATCCTACTTGGAGAACCTTTGAATGGGTCTGTAAGTCATCAAGAATGTACGCCACTACTTAATTAGCCAAGTTGGTGCACTTTGCAAATATTGCAGAGTTGGCACACTTTGGTGAACTTTCCTTACCGGCGCACTTTGCCGCTTCTGGGGAATGGTGTACTTTGCTGTGTGACACACTATGTGGAATTCTCCAGAGATGACACACTTTGTAGCCCTTTGTAATTAATTAATGACTAAGCAACAACTTTTGACCATTCTCGATAATTGTGTTCTCGACTGCAGGTTCGTCTCGACTACAGGGTCGTCTCGACTGTTGTTCAATGTCTTAAAACTTGTGTTTTATCTTCTAGTAGACCTTCCTAAGCTTGTTTATATGCCAAACCTCACTACTGGCATACTTGATGAATGTGCGCCAAGTTCATAGCTCGGGTAGTTTTATTTGTGCGCCAATGATAGATTTATGCGCAAAGCTCCTAGCTCACGCACTTCTATCATTGTGTACCAAGGTCCTAGAAGTGCACTTTAGTATTATTTGTGTGCCATATTTTGCTCGGAGCATTTTTGTATCAAAGTGCACCAGAACTGTCAAAATTAGTGATTTGTGCACCAAAACTATTTTTGGCTATTTGTGCGCCAATAGTAATTTTTGGCCCATTGTGCGCGAATGTTACTTTTTTGCCTGATTTTATGTGCAAACCCTGAATTGATGATTTATGCACCTGTATGCCAGTATTCTCTTTAATATGATGAACTCTTGATGATTCTCTAGTTTTTTTTTATCCCGTTATTTTAGTTAATCCTGGTTATTTCTTGAATATGACATTCTTGATATTGATCTAGATTTTCTAGCATGATCTAGTGATTGTACACTATAAATAAACTCCTGAATCCTGACACTGTACTGATAATCCTGATCCTGTACTGATAATCCTAACACTGTACTAATAATCCTGATACTGTACTGATAACCATGATACTCCTGATCATAATAATCCTGATAGTGGTTCGACTTAGCGTACCATCCTGATATTGTACTAATAATCCTGATAGTGACTTGATGTAGCACACTCCTGACTCGAGAATTCTTGTATTGTCTTGATCAAGGCTATTAGGAGCACCTGTTCGCTTGATATATATCCCCGTGGTTGATTTGGATTGCACTCGTCAAGTTACTGTCAAGTCTTGCATCATGTCTAAGGCAGATTCCTGAGCACCATGGTCAGGAATCCTTGATAATTGTCTAGGCTAATAACTAGAATAATAATCTATATAGCATCTAGAGAGATTTCCTGGCTATATACAATCCCGGTATCCCAACGACACCTGGTAGAATTGGAGCTCTCCGTCGTGAGGGGCACACTTCCAGCATACCGATGAGTGTTGTACTACCAGAAAATAAGAAATGATTATACCTGATAAACCTGTACTATGTACCCGTTTGTCTGGATAAATCGGATAGTCTACAGGGCATTTAGCCATAAGTAATCTCAAACTACATGTATTAGTAACTAAGACTATGATAACCCTAGTTAGCTAATGATAGCAAGACATAGGACATGATTGGCCGTAATCACTTGATTTTCAGTCTAGTCTAGTCCAGTCTTGATTTGCATTAGCAACTGATCCAGAAATGGTAACCGAAGTACTGATTGCATATGCCCTTGTTTAATCAAGAACATGACGAGAAGGAATCAAGGAAACCAATCAGCAGGAAGGTTCAAGCTTGGTATCGAGGAAGACAAATACAGGATTTCAAGAAGGAACAAGGTGGATTGAGACATCGTATGAATAAGACACCCTACAGGTAGTTTGAGACATTTCAAGAAGGAACAAGGTTGTCTAGAGACAAGGGGGTGTATGCTACAATCAAGTCTCCTAGGGTCAAGAACTTCTATGTATCAATCATTCAAACAAGTAGCAATAATATAGAATATTTTAGAATTAGTAGTAGGGTGTCCCAAGTACCACATCAGAATATTCTTTAAAAATCTGGCAGTACAGAATGATGTGCCAGATGCAAGATCAAAGTATACAGGATAGTGAGTCAGCTGCAGTCTGAATATACACTATAAGAAAAATGGCTTTTCTTGACGGTTTGTCTCCGTCAAGAAAGGATTTTCTTTACGGTTTTGGATCTGTCATCTAGGACACAGTTAAAAAAACATTCCACTTTTCTTGACGGTTTCTGTTTTTGTTTTATTGACGGTTTTAAACTGTCAAGTAAGAAGACTGTCTTGATGGTTTTAAATTGTCAAGAAAATATATTAAAAAAATCATCAAGGTAAATAAAATTTTTTTGGACTGTTGTAATGCCCCGCTCCTAACAGATACTCATGGAACACTTGTTACTTTGACTCTGTTGAGAATCGAGTCTCGAAAAAACCTTACCGCCAAATTAACACGGACGAAATACAATGACCCTTCAAATGGATGGAACGGCTTCTATTAAAATAAGTCCAAGAGTTTTTGTTGGTTGTTTTGCTGCTTGATTTTATGTTGCTTTATGTTTTTGTCTTGCTTTCGGTGACTTGGTTTTCTTGATTCGCTTTTCTCGCTTGCGCATTCTTTTTGAATCGTAAGGAAAAGAGATCGAAGGATGCTAACCAAGTATTATTGTAATTTTAGGACACATAACCAAAGAGTGACCGTTGCATAAGGCTTCTCCATCCTCTCGTTCGATTCAATTGGTGAGTGGCTTAGGCCCTTCCATGAATCCTTCAGTCCATATGCCTTAACAAAATGATCTCTAGTTCACTTGAATTGCATGTCCCTGTGATAAATGTAACTCATTAACAAGATATACTAAAAGATAGAAATTTGCATGCTAAATTTATAGAACTGATATTTCCTTGTTTCTTGTTAAAAGAACTATACTGTTTGAAACATAAAAATTGCCTTAAACTCGTTTGAGAGAACTGAGGCTTGACCCTTATCGAATGTTGTGCATAGATAACTCATAAAAGATTCATTATCGTTTGAAATAATCGATATGACAGATTGAAGAGCTAAGGCTCTAACGAAAGGAGATAGTCCATATTGATGCATTTTTTGATCAAATGTTGCTATAGAAATGTTATTATTCCAATAGAATACAGTCATCGCATCGGTCTTGGACAACTTGTGCACAAGGTATCATCTCTCGAACAATTCTTGGGGTACTAGGAATCGTTCATCCTGGGGGAGAAATCAAAACACCCTGAGGCTTGTAGTCCTCGTGATTAGGGGGTGTCATATCTAATAGTTAGCCTGGACTTGTAGTCCCAGCTCATGCTATTCATGGGTTTTTTCCTGGACCATCATATAGTTAGGTTGCATGCGAGGTTTACCTTCTTGCATACCTAACACTTGTTGCCAATACAGATAGACACATGAGTTATATACATATATACAAATTGTTGCTAACTTGTGTCTGCTGTAAGGAAAATCGTTCGACCGTGAGTAAGATTTATCATATGCATAGTCTATCAAATTTTTATATTTTCTTGCATGAATTATTAAAGAAACTAGGCAACTAGAAAGATTACCTAATAATGCTAGCTTCACATGCTTACTTAGTATGAATTTCTATATGAGTTTGACCACGGTCGCTCACCAGTACATATTATAGTAATGACCCACGTTTGTGGACAAATCTCCATATTTTGGTAGCGAGAGCTTAGCGAGCATTTTGAACCAGTACTAGCGCATCCATCCAGCGGGACCGTGCTCGTGCTGCTTCTTTAGCTTTCCTCTCCTGTGTGCAACTTCTCTTCTGCTAGATGTTTTGGTTTTGGTCCTACTAAAAGGATATAATGTATGGGCTTTGTGGCTAATTTTGGGATTGTAAAAAGAGTTGTAAGCCTTCTATGGCATATTTTGTAACTCAGCCAAGCAAGCGCAACTTAGGCTTACAAGCGCAACTATGTCTTGTGCCTATAAAATGTGTTCAACTTTGGTTCTCTGTATTTTGAATCTTGTGCCTCTATATATGTATATTTTTGTCTAACTTATGTCTTGTGGAGGTACTATGTCTAGTGCAAGCGTAACTTAGGCTTGCACGACATCACGCCCAAGCGAGGACTATCAGTTTCGTAGGGACCAAGTGAGGACGATCGGCCCTTACGGGACTGGGGCATGACAGGTGGTATCAGAGCACGGCTTTACGTTGTTGGCCTCTTCAAATATCGTTTTCAAAAATGATATATGTTTTCAAGCGGTTTCAAAAGTCCCAAATTTCAAAAATGGTTGCAAATCATATAAGTAAATCGAAGGTGTTAATGTCCCGATCTTGAAAAGTATAAAAACCCAATGTCCAATACAATAAGTCTATAATACGTTATAAAACTAATACAAGCTACTCTATTTTATAACAAGAAGACTCAAACAGGTAACCTAGGGACATCGCACGCAGCGAGTGTAAACGATAAATAAATCGATAGGCTGATTGGCATGTTTGAAAATCAACAAGAACTATTCAATGCCAAACATGATCGATTTGAGGCTCAGCAGCAACGGACAGATGCTCGAGACATAGCATAATAGAAGCAATTAGACTCTTTGACTCAGATAGTGACAACCTTGGTCGCCAATAGCAGTGCATCAGGAACCGTCGCGACACCTGTGGCAGCCACACCCACACCTCTAGAATCAAGCCTAGCAGAAGCAAATGAGCCTCCGCGAGCGGTCATGAAATATATCTTTAAAGGTGCTGAGTTTCTGAAATTAAACCCTCCTGAGTTCGAAGGCAAGACAGCGTCGGATAAGGTGATGGACTGGGTTGCCAAGTTGGAGGACTTGTTCGAATTTGCTGGGATACATGTGAGCAAGAGGGTGGTGTGTGCAGTCATACAACTACGGTTACGAGCACACGATTGGTGGCAGATTCAGAAGCTATATCTTGCCACAAAGCGCTAGGATAGCAAAATTACTTGGAAAATCTTCAAAGAAGCATTCCAGGAGCAATACCTTACACCTGCCATCAGACAGAGAAAGGAAGACGAGTTTATCGAACTTAAGCAAGGGAGAAAGTCCGTCGAGGACTATGAATCAGAGTTCTCCAAGCTTGCTAAGTTTGCTAGCTCATTGATTCCAAACGAGTGGGACCGTATACACTAGTTCATTAAAGGCCTAAACGATGACCTAAGGAAGGACGTTAAGAATCAGGAGTGTACATCATACATTAAGGCCTTTGAGGTAGTGGTACAAAATGAACAGTTCGTACCCCAAAGGGCTGCGGAATGGGTATCAACAAATTGGAACCCTCCTGCTAAAAGATACCAAGATAGAGAGAAAAAGATAGAGGGCGAACAGCGCCCTAGGATTGAGTGCAGCTATTATGGCAAGCAAGGGCATGCAGTGGAAACTTGTCGTGTTGCTAATGGGGAGTGCTTCAACTACGGCCAAAAGGGCCATCTTCTGAGAAACTGTCCGACCAAAAGGCCCGTGCCACGTGATCGCAAGGAGAATGCAAAACATGGACAGAATTAGAACCCCTCCCCAGCCCCACCTAATGGTCAAACTGATCAGACAAGAAGGCCTAGAGTTTATCAATTGATTATTGAGCGCGATACAAACGGGCACGATATTCGTGAGTCTAATTCCTTTGACCTTTTGATGCATCGTTTATCGACCCCATGATCTCTTAAGTTTCAGGACAAAACTTCTCCTCAGTGGGGTATTATGTAATGTCCCGCTCCTAAAGGATACTTATGGAACACTTGTTACTTTGACTCGGTTGAGAATCGAGTCTCAAGGAAATCTTACCGCCAAATCAACACAAACAAAATGTAATGAACCTTTCAAATTAATGGAACGACTTCAATTAAAATAAATTCAAGAGTTTTTGTTGGTTGTTTTGCTGCTTGGTTTTGTGTTTCTTTGTATTTTTGTCTTGTATTCGATGACTTGGTTTTCATGATTCACTTTTCTTGCTTGCGCATTCTTTTCAAATCATAAGGGAAAGAGATCGAAGGATGCTAATCAAGTATTGTTACAATTTTAGGACACATAACCAAAAAGTGACCGTTGCATAAGGCTTCCCCATCCCCTCGTTCGATTAAATCGGTGAGTGGCTTAGGCCATTCGATGAATCCTTCAGTCCATACGTCTTAACAAAATGATCTCTAGTTCACTTGAATTGCTTGTCCCTATGGTAAATGTAACTCATTAACAAGATATGCTAAAAGATAGAAATTTGCATGCTAGATTTATAGAACTGCTATTTTTTTATTTTTTGTTAAAAAGAACTATATTGTTTGAAACATAAAAATTTCCTTGAACTCGTTTAAGAGAACTGATGCTTTACCCTTATCGTATATTGTGCATAGATAACTCATAAAAGACTCCTTATCGTTTGAAATGATCGATATGACAGATTAAAGAGCTAAGGCTCTATCGAAAGGAGATAGTCCCTATTGATGCATTTTTTGTTCAACTGTTGCTATAGAAATATTATTATTCCGATAGAACACATTTATCGCATCGATCTTGGACAACTTGTGCACAAGGTATCATCTCTCGAATAATTCCTGGGGCACTGGGAATCATTCGTCCTGGAGAAAAAAATTTAAACACCCTGAGGCTTGTAGTCCTCGCGATTAGGGGGGTATCATGTCTAATAGTTAGCATGGGCTTGTAGTCCCAACTCCTGCTATTCATGGGATTTTTCATAGACCATCATATAGTTAGGTCGCATGCTAGGTTTACCTTCTTGCATACCAAACACTTGTTGCCAATACAGATAGACACATGAGTTATATACATATATGCAAATGGTTGCTAACTTGTGTGTCTATTGTAGAAAAAACCGCTCGACCGTGAGTAAGATTTATCTTATGCATAGTCTATCTATTGTTTATATTTTCTTGCATAAATTTTTAAAGAAACTAGGCAACTATAAAGATCACCTAATATCACCTAATAATGCTAGCTTCACATGCTTACTTAGTATAGATTTCTAGGTGAGTTTGGCCACGGTCGCTCACCAGTACATGTTGTAGTACTGACCTACATTTGTGGGCAAATCTCCATGTTCTGGTAGTTAGAGCTTGGCGAGCATTTTGAATCAATACTAGCTCATCCATCCAGCGGGACCATGCTCGTGCTGATTCCTTAGCTTTCCTCTCCTGTGTGCAACTCCTCTTCTGCTAGATGTTTTAGTTTTGGTCCTACTAAAAAGATATAATGTATGGACATTGTGGCTAGTTTTGGAATTATAAAAAGAGTTGTAAGCCTTCTATTGCATATTTTGTAACTCAGCCATGCAAGTACCTTGTAATCCTATCTTCAAGTATTCAATAAAGAAAGTATTTTGTATTCCTATCAAATATGTTCAACTTTGGTTCTCTGTATTTTGAATCCTGTGCCTCTCTCTATATATATTTTTGTCTAACTTGTGTCTTATGCATGTACTATGCCTGGTGCAAGCACAACTTAGGCTTGCAAGACATCACGCCCAAGCGAGGACGATAAGTTTCGTAGGGACCAAGTGAGGATGATCGGCCCTTATGGGACCGAAGCGTGACAACTGTGGCCTAGATGATGGGTAATGACCGTCAAGAAATCCCTTTCTTGACCGAGAAAAATCGTCAATTAAAATATATATTGATATTTAAAAACCGTCAAAAATGATGTTTCGTAACAGAATTCAAATATTTGTTGACGTTTTATAACCGTCAAGAGAAGCTAATTTTTTTATAAAAAAATTCTGTTAATAATTATAAATTATATATCGGACACACATAATATCCAAAATATCGTAAATATCAAAGAACTATAATACACAATTTTCATATTAACAAATACGTGTTTGTACACCACAAACATCCAACCACATCCAAATTACCGAAAAATATGGTTTTTGTAAAATATCTTATACATCCAAAACCTATTTATACAAGTAAACCAAAATACATCTAAACCCGGAGCATATTCCTCCCATCACAATAATAATCTTTATTTTCTTTGTAGTTCCTGAGAAAATAAGAGAAATTAATTTAACCAGTATGTGTGTTTGTATAAAATGATATCAGTAGATCCACCATTTAAAAATGAGCAAATTTATGTCTCAATTTATTCGACAATCTAGAAACTACCACAGAACAGTTAAAAAAATTCAACTTATGCAAAACAAACATCAAGTAATAGCAACCATATAGAATGAACCTGTGAACAATCAACTATGCTACCTATACTTAGTATAAATTAAAAAATTAATGAAGCAAGTAAAACCTCTCATAAATAAAATAGGTATCAAGAACCATATCCACTATATCTAGAACGTTAAACTAGGTGATGGATCTTCAAATAAAATTTTTAAGGTATACGCATCAAATTTTTTAGTGTCAATTAACTTGGATGTCCCCTGCCTTCCTGATATAGCATAAACACCTTTATTTGTCTCGTACCAGTTTACTGTTCACTTTATTTCTCATATATACACACAGGTGCAAGAAAATACAGGGGCTACATTCTCCTCTATACTCACTGGTACACCACTGTATTTCCTAATACACACTAATATCCTCACACATCCACACTACCAACTGGAAACTTGATACAAAATACCCCACTCTCGTACACACTGCACTGTGTAGCTGCACACAGGACACACTGATACATACTACTACAATGAGTTAAACTGTAGTTTACTGCAGTTCCAAGCTACCAATTGCATATAACATGCCTATACAATTCCAATATTCTATTTTTTATTGATAGTCACATAGACACTCACCATATTAGCTGCTTATATACACCGGACACTGATATACTCTTAAGTAATGATACACACTGATTTATGTACTAATACACACACACACACACACACACACACACACATACACATACATACATACACACACACACACACACATATAGCTACTGACACTCGTTCACTTTGACACTATACTATTTTGTATATAGGATTCCTAATACCTATTTCATATTGGAGATAGAAACATGTAATACTAAAAGAGAATATAGACACGGCATGTTAGACATTATTATTAATAAAATTCTAGACAGGAGGAAAAAAAGTTTATTCTGACCAGATCCTTGTTGATTTCAGCTTCCTTAACCTGCCAGTAAAGTTTAAAGGGAATTCCTAATAGTTGTTTCTCTTATTTGTTCCTGCAATTGCTTTAACTATAACATCAATCTAGATAGCACCAATGTAGCTACATTAAGCATATTACAACTGAGAAGAGTGAATTACAAAGAGAATTATAAAAAAAAGATAATCTATATAAGTTCAGAAAAAGTTAATTTAATTAAAACTCGTGATAAAACCTGATAGGTCATATTGACTCATAGAATACGTGATACATATATGCATTCTAATTTTTGGGAAGTGCAAACAGTTAATTCAATCAGATTAACACATATAACACGTGATCCATCTCGACCTAACAAGACTTCAATAATAAATATTTTCAAGATGTAGTAAATATTTTCAAAATATTCTATCCATATACCTTTATCCACAAACTGCAGCCAAAAATTTAACATGAAGCAATTATAAAACTAAATTTAGAAAGAAATTTATTTTTGTATTCCATAAAGTTATATCCATATACCTTCATCTAATAGTTCATAGTGATTTAGCTAACACCAGTTTTCCTTCAACAATTTTAAATGGTTGAAACTTGAAGATTTCTATATGAGAGCATCTGTCAATATATTTTCTATAATGAATGAAACAAAGGATTTGTAATATTGTATCAAATGAGAGAACAAACAAATAAGAAGTAACTTTTTAAAGGTTACTGCATTTAAATAGGTAGTAGAGGAAGCGGCTTACCCACATATCATTCTTTAGGTCATAACTGGCACGTCCTACTTCTCTCCAATAACTTTTCTGTTAAGATGGTGATAGAGGTGTATAAGACAACCTTTTTTGAATCAATAATCCAAATTATTTGTCATTAAATGTGATAGAAAATCAATAATCCTGCATATATACCTTTGGCTCAAGACCCTCGCGTAAGTACATCAAGCTGTATTTGGATTATTTGAAATTCAAGAAACTAGAACGGAAAGGAAACATGAAGTTCCCAGTTTTCCTATTAAAACTGAGACAATATCCTTTTATTGTTTCAAGTATTATTTTGATCCATATCTCCCTTGTTAGGGGTCTACAAGGTTCAACATCCCATGAATCCAATGTTCCTAGTTTTCATTGTCTACATACTCATAAACAAATATCCTAAAGAGCATCAGAACAGAGTTATTAAGAAAGAACCTCCATAAAATAGCTTTAAGCCCAAAACTCAGACTTAATTCAAGGTAAGAATTAAAACTTGTAACTACATAATATGAGATAAATTTCTCACAAGTTTGGCATGAATATGTTAGCATGGAAATAACGTAACAATGTATTCTTACTCAGTTGTACACTAGATCAAGCATGGATTCAAGCATGAGGAAGCAAAAAATAACTAAAGACATCACAAACTATGATTTATTCATAGACATACATCTATATTGGAGTTCTTAGGAAGCAATGAACTCAGTCACTTATCCGGGATCTTAATATTTGGTGTCAGTTCCTCCTGTTTGTCTTAGTTAAGTTGACTTAAAGTCGAGTGGCAGCATTTGATAGACTATGGAGTAATAATTAGTGTAGCACCTTCTTTTATATGTATTACTGGCTTGGAATTTTTAGGTTTATTAAATACCTGGTTAACAAGTCAAGAAGCAGTTTTTTCAACATCAATGGAAACATATGGAAACATATACAAAATATAGTGCTTGGCCGAAAGAAGTTACGAACAGTGATCGCTCATGACATGTCTAGGAGTTTATACACCATAGACTCGGTTCAATGTTTGCAATCTTTGCCTCTCGTTGTGTTCACATCAAGAGCAACATGCGCCCTCAATGGCAGAATGTGTAAAGGAACTTGAACTCGTATACTACATCTACTTGAAAGCTAAGATCACAAATTAACTTTGGGCTAGACTTGGCTAAGAACACGATCAAGGCATATGTTAAAAAAATTGAATACTTGGCAAATGTTTGAAGAATCTTAATAGTTCAAATATATTTAATGTATTCTTTCATTATGCATACCGAAATCTATTTCTCCTGTGACAAGAATTTGTTATGGCTTTTGTCACTAGAATATGAAAGCAGCAAATTTTTTAGAAAGTAGAAGTTATTAGTACAACCTTGGCATCTCCAGCTTACTTGCATGTCGAAAGGAACTGAATTTGATCACTTTGCAGTGAAGATGTAATCTTCTGATTGTCTTCATCAAGCCTTCAGTGACTCACCGACCCCTCTCCTGAAATATCCAATGAATTGAAAAATAAGCATAAAATGTTCTTTAGTCTTAGAATAATGCACATAGGATTATATATTGGGATCCAATAGCGAATACTTTAAACGTTGACTACCGAAGTCTACACAAAAATAACAAACACGATCCTACTCGAGAGAATGAAAACAGATGAAATTAACACATATGTGGTGGGTTCAACCACTTGCATAAATCTCAATCCTTTATATTCGAAAGAAATACAAATACAAATTATTCATCTCCTTTGTTCTAAGATACGATCTCTTACAATATATATATACCAAAATAACAGGCTATTTATGGGCTGAAGCATGAAATGGAAATATTTGCTAGAGCTAAAGCAAGTCTTACCTATGTGCACCTTCATCACAATAGCCAATCAACCTCACTATGTTCTTGTATCGAACATGCCCAATCACTTCCAATTCGAACTTAAATTTCCTCTCCACTTGCCCGCTGAAGACAAAAGACAAAAAAAAACTTGTAATAAATCAATTTACCCCTCATCGGGATGCTTGTTTATGAGTATATAGAAAATGGAACTTGGAACATGGCAAAATACATGTAAGAGTCATTAATAGAATTAATGTGAAATTATCTTCATTTGAGGACTTGCACCAAGTGTCATGAAAACATAGACTTTGAACACTTGGTCGTCATTTCATAAAACACTTGGTCGCCATTTCATCAAAGCCTCTTATTTCCTATTTCTTCTCCACCCAAACACACGTTCCAACTAAGTCCAAATTATTCCAAACAACTAAACAAGTACATATGGGGAAAAAGGAATTCAAACTAAAATATAAGTTCACAAATCTACCAAACATGAGTCCAGGGAACAAGAATAAGAGTAATGTTTATAGACATGTTGAATGTTTATAGACATGTGGAATGTTTATAAACATAATTATGGTTTTACTTTTACCTGAGAGAAAATAGGGTTGAGGGTTCTAACAAGCCCGTTGATGGGGTCAAAAAATGCCATACCACCCAAGATAATGTGTGTCCCATGATTACTGTCAAGCTAGGATTCTGTGTCGTAGTTCGATCCATATTCCATCATAGCATAATGACCCAACTCCTCTACCAAACAAGGACAGAAGTTGAACACCACACTATGGCAGTCCATGTCCCGAAGCTACTAGCAGAATTACAATCACAACCAAGTCAGGTTAGAGTGGTCAATCAATGTTATTGCTTGTTATATGGAGTTTGGGGTTATCCCAGATAAAATAATAATAATAATAATAATAATAATAATAATAATAATAATAATAATAATAAGATCGTGCCTTGTCGAGCAGGGCTAACAGAGCCAATATTATACAAGCAAGAAATCATGATCGCACCAGTCCCTCGTAGGGCCACCGCGCTGATAAATCAGTAACAGTTCCAACCTTCCTATAGGAAAAAATGTTGGCTCGGTCGTAAATATAAAAAGGTTGAATATTGTACTCCTGTCAGGCCCCAGAACCAGAATACTAGAGAACGGGGGAATGGCTCAGCCAACTACACCTTGAGGAATACTGAAGCAACCCGCAATGTGTTAAGATTTTATAGAGGCAGGGGGGTGCATACTACAATCAAGTCTCCTAGGGTCAATAACTTGTATTGTCTCAATCATTCAAAGAAGTATCAATAACATAAAAAAATTTAGAGTAAGCATTAAGGAGTCCCAAATATCACATCAGAATATTTTAGAGATCTAGCGATACAGAATGATGCCAGATACACAATCAAAAGTATACATGACAGTGAGTCAGCTGCAGTCTGAATATAATACAGTCATGTAGGGAACTAGTGTCCAGATTCTTCGGCTAACAGGTGCAGGTTGGCTAAACGCCCAAAAGAATATAGTTTATAAAAGACAAGCAGTGAAACAAGAAACCCACTAGTGACTCTCAATAGCCATCCTTCGGGTGCATGCCATCAGTGAGGGAGAAGTAAGCTTGATCCTCAGGTGTTGGCTCTAAACCTGGTTATGCAAAACCAGTGGGGTCAGACCCCAAAGAGCAAGTACTATAAAGGAAGCACAAAATAAAATAAAAAACCAGTTCTATAGCATGTCACGACCCGCACCCAGTGTAAGTGTACGAGTACTTGGGTGCGTACAGCCTACACTGCAGCATCGGCGGTAGAACGTTATCTAGATTAACAATACTATCTACATATGTCACACAATATATATAAGGTACCTGTCATGCTATCTCAACTCCAACTAGAGGACAATATTATAATATGGGAATGATAAACAATACTCAATCACAATAATAAACTAAAGGATGATAAAGCACGATATAGAATAGAAGGAAAGAAAATAAGTCATAAATACAACACAAGTCCAAGTCTAATATCAGTGCAAGATCTCAAATAATAATACAATGCCAAATTCTAACTGACATATAAAATCTTATGAATAAACTAACTATGTATCATCAACTGCTGGAACTAATTCAACCGGCTCTACGAGTGATAACTTAACTGGCTTGCCATCCTGTGGCCCGTAATGCGTAGGACACCAGTCCTTTAATAAATTATCTAAAAAATATATCAAGTCATATAGGAGCGAAGTAAAACCCAAATATCAGTTCCAATAATTGACAGAAACTATAAAACAATAATAGCAATGAACATAAATAATGGAAGTAACTGAACTAGCATATATCAGGAGAAAGAGGATCACGATAAATAATGGCAAGAACTGAGAACAATATGGTAAGGAATAATAATAATAAACTGGAATAGAGAAAACGATATATATAAATATACCTTAAAATATTAATAAGATAATGTGATCGGCTTGGGCCTGACACGGGCTATATATAAAAGGTGAGCTAGCGTGATCACGGTGAGTGACATGATCTCCTAACTATCACGGGCTATACTAAAACACGGGCTATAAGGTATGTTCACATATCCACTAATAATTCTCCAACCCCCGACTAGTACACTGATCCAAATCCCGACTAGTACACGAATCCAAATCTCGACACGTTATAACACGTATATCAAACTGCACGGTCTATAAGATCCTGCACTATGATCACGGTCTATAAAATCACTAAGATATCATGGTAATCACTAAGTAATCATGAAATACGATATGAAAATCACTGAGTGTGAGCACCCTGATTTTATATAGGTTTATTTTGGTAATTAGTAATTAATTTTATTTATTTATTTAATTTAAATATTGATTTGATAATTTATTGAACTATAGATACTTTTTGCCATGGTCTTGAGATTTTAGTACAACACTAGCCCTTACCTTCCGACCAAATTTGCATACTAGACTTAGACGAGCCTGTAGAAGCATGAAAAATATGCTGGATAGCTCTACGCAGCACGGTGATGCAGGGCAGCGTAAACAGGGGACCTCAGAGCCATCAAGCGTGCAACGGAGCTTTTCCACTAAGCACAGCGCAAAATATGAACTCAAGGGACCATCCGCGTAAGTGCAGTATGTCCAGGCCGCTTCAGCGTAAGGAGGGTGTTATATCACCTCTATGGCGTAAAACTTCTCCGCTTTCAATGCAGCATTAAAGCGTACGAGGAACGCTTCGTGTTCCCCGAAATGAACCTGTCAAATCACGCAGTGAACCTGACGTCTGACTCCTGACAAAAAATACTGCACGGCTACCCAGACGATGGCTGAAATAATGACAGACCACTCGGGACACGCCTCTGCAATTAATGCACAGGATGATGGCGGATCTCTGCATTTAATGCGAGAGATTTGATTATATCTCCAAGAGCCATAATTCCGGCTGAGACATCCACATCATCACTCTGGCATGTTACGCAGCAGCTTCTACGCCCATTCAACCTCTGTGCCCGCTCGGCTTCTACGCCTCTTCAGCTTCTATGCTCACTAGGCTTCTATGCCCATTCGGCCTCCTGTGCCTACTCGGCTTCTATGCCATCAGGTTTCTACGCCTACCTGGCTTGTATGCCTACTTGGCTTCTATGCCAGGGTGACAGACATTGGCTTCTACGCCAACCTCTTCTACACGAGGGATACCTACCTACGTGGCTTCTACGTCGTGATCTTCGCAGCAGTTATACGCATTTTGTCCCTTAGTTGGACACGCGTCACACGCTCATTCAAAAGATCATCTATACGCGAGCAACGATTATTTTAACCATCGTGTAAAAGGGTGCTGCACTTTCCACTCCTCGGTTTCTACACCAACTGAGTGGTCACTGTCACTAAAACTCTATAAATAGAGACCTCTATCAACAGAGGAAAAGGTCAAAAAAATAGAAGGTCGAACTTCCGAAAAGATCGAACCAAAGGTCGAATTTTGGAGAGGTCGAAGAGTCCTTGAGAGAGAAGAATCCAGAGCTCAGGCGAGGAGTAGCGATCAACGACTTTGGCATCGTGCATCCACTCTCCTCAGCAACCTCCGAAGCTGCTCCCCATCTTCTACGGCACTTCTTCACCATCGTGTGGTCCAAGGGCTAAAGTGATCGACTGCAGATCAGACACCTATAGCAATATTTATCCAGATTTAAAAATTGTACTCCCACATCCTAGTATAGGATTAGTTGTACAGGCTTGTTTGTAAACCAAAGAAACGGGTTTCGTATAAACCCTCGTCTTATATACATTCTTTCGTTTATCACCATAAACAAGATGGAGACTCTGCTGGGGACATCTTTCTCTTCTGAAGAGGAAGCAATTGCTCAATACGATGCGATATCCGTGGGATCCGTGAAGAAGACACTGGTCGTCCAGTTCGACCAGTCTGCCTACGAAGACATGCTTTGGACAGGGGGTAGCTCTCACTCTCTCTCTGTACAAGACAACAGAAAGCTGCGCAAGGTCTGGATGCCCAAGACATCCACTACCATTCCTGTCGACTCTCCGATCTCTTCGATCTCACCGACCAACGAGGTTGTAGCATTGCTCCCTCCGCGCCCTGCGCGTAAAATTCAGTCTCCCGTCCTTGGCGGAACAGACAAAACTTCTGGCAAAGCCTTAGTGCCAACCCAGAAGTATCCTCCGCGCTCTGCGCGAGAAATTCAGTCTCCCATCCTTGGCGGAACAGACAAAACATCTGGCAATGCCTCAGCGCTAACCCAGAAGTATCCTCCGTGCTCTGCGCGAGAAATTCAGTATCCCGTCCTTGGCGGAATAGACAAAATTTTTGATAATGCCGCAGCGCCAAATCAGGAATCCCAAACTCGTTCCTTCTGCGGAAAAGCAGATGATCCCTGCAATCCACGCAAAGGAAAGCGAGTAGCGGACTGCTCAACTTCTCGGCCTCTACGCTAGCAAGGGAAAGATCTGCCCGCCCTCCGGATTACGTGAGGAACTGATGGCCGACTGAGGGCCTCCTCGACTCTACGCCAACCGGAGCACAGCGCCAAATTACGCCAAAAGTAGCCTCTCAACGTAAAGAAGGCTCAATATGCGGAAAGATACCCTCCTCGGGGATTGTCCGCTGACCAGATGGCCAACCTGTTGTATACGGGTGGCACAGGGAAAACTGGGGTTCCCAACATCCGCATGCCCACTGCGGTGAACAGAACGAACAAGCAATCTTCTTCTTCTTCTGTAAATCCTCCTGACCTGCGGGAGTATCTGATCCAGAAGCGCAAGGAAAGGGGATCGTCCAGCATGTCTATTACGTCTCCAAAAGAGCACTATTGTAATAGTCATAGGATTGTAGTTGATTATTGCTGTTCTGACGCAAAACGGTCGGTTTTCGACCGGTTGAGCTACTCTCCGTCTTTCCGAAAACGCAGAGCCGGGGGTCAAAATCAAGACTCAATACCCCTAACCACCAAACATGGAAAGATTATGTGGGGATTAGCATCAACAGCTAATGTCGCCACGACATATGGACCACCTGAAGATTCTATCTTTATCGTTCCATCTACTCGAGAAGATCAACATCAAATAGTCTTCGGTCGCGTACAGAGCAGACCGATTGTACAAGAAGATGCTCATAATTCTGATGCAGGAAGAATGCAAGTCCACCGATATAGCCCACAAGCATTAAAAATTATGCAAAATATGGGTTATGATTTAAAGTTGAAGCCAGGCCTCAATAATGGAAAAGGACGACTAATACCGTTGCATGGTGATCCCTATTTTCAACGAAATCATTTCGGGTTAGGGTATGCCTCGTCTCATACGAACTCCAAAGCCCCGGAGGCAAGTCCTTCTAAATCTACTTAGATGGACAATGACATGTCTGGGGGTAGTCTTTCTCGACTAAAAAGAGCAGCATCCGAAACTGGGGGTAGAATTCCCTCTGAATCCGAAGATGATGCAACTATGACAGTCTTCCCCGAAGACCGCACGACTCAGGTATAGGCAGTCCGAAGGCCAAAGGGGACTTTCTCTTTCAGTGAGGAGGATATCATTGGCATCTTCGATACACTGATGAAGGAAAACAAGCTTTGGCTACCCAACATCAGACACCCTAAAAGGGCTGGCAATGTCGGTGACCCAGACTATTGCCTCTTTCACAGGTACATACATCACCCCACAAAGGCATGCTACGTACTGAAGAAGAGAGTTCAGGAGTTGATCGACGCCAAGGTCATTACTTCGCATTTATAAACGAGAGGAGGGCCACTACAAATTGGTCTCACTCACATATGACAATTTGCTCCCTCACCCAAAATATTTCCCAGCTGAGTTTGTCATGTTCATATCACCTCTGAACAAACCTACCTGTTTCGACTATCGATTATCATGTCCATATTACCTCTGATATCGGTTGTCATCTCAACTTAGCACCCGTACTTAACTCTAAGTATGCCAGTGGTGTTAGGTCCACCAAAAACTGTCATGTCCATATTACCTCTGAACAAACCTTCTTGGTTCGACTATCGATCATCATGTCCATATTACCTCTGATATCGGATGTCATCTCAACTTAGCACCCGTACTTAACTCTAAGTACGCCAGTGGTGTTAGGTCCACCAAAAAACTTCCATGTCCATATTACCTCTGAGCAGATATATACCTCCATCCCTAAATGGAGTGTTCTCCCAACTGAGTTTGTCATATTCATGTTACCTCTGAACAAACCTTCTTGGTTCGACTATCGATCATCATGTCCATATTACCTCTGATATCGGTTGTCATCTCAACTTAACACCCGTACTTAACTCTAAGTAAGCAAGTGGTGTTAGGTCCACAAAAACTGCCATGTCCATATTACCTCTGAGCAGATATATACCTCCATCCCTAAATGGAGTGTTCTCCCAGCTGAGTTTGTCATGTCCATATTACCTCTGAACAAACCTTCTTGGTTCGACTATCGATCATCATGTCCATATTACCTCTGATATCGGTTGTCATCTCAACTTAGCACCCGTACTTAACTCTAAGTACGCCAGTGGTGTTAGGTCCACAAAAACTGCCATGTCCATATTAGCTCTGAGAAGATATATACCTCCATCCCTAAATGGAGTATTCTCCCAGCTGAGTTTGTCATATTCATATTACCTCTGAACAAACCTTCTTGGTTCGACTATCGATCATCATGTCCATATTACCTCTGATATCGGTTGTCATCTCAACTTAGCACCCGTACTTAACTCTAAGTATGCCAGTGGTGTTAGGTCCACCAAAAAACTTCCATGTCCACATTACCTCTGAGCAGATATATACCTCCATCCCTAAATGGAGTGTTCTCCCAACTGAGTTTGTCATATTCATGTTACCTCTGAACAAACCTTCTTGGTTCGACTATCGATCATCATGTCCATATTACCTCTGATATCGGTTGTCATCTCAACTTAACACCCGTACTTAACTCTAAGTAAGCCAGTGGTGTTAGGTCCACAAAAACTGCCATGTCCATATTACCTCTGAGCAGATATATACCTCCATCCCTAAATGGAGTGTTCTCCCAGCTGAGTTTGTCATGTCCATATTACCTCTGAACAAACCTTCTTGGTTCGACTATCGATCATCATGTCCATATTACCTCTGATATCGGTTGTCATCTCAACTTAGCACCCGTACTTAACTCTAAGTACGCCAGTGGTGTTAGGTCCACAAAAACTGCCATGTCCATATTAGCTCTGAGAAGATATATACCTCCATCCCTAAATGGAGTGTTCTCCCAGCTGAGTTTGTCATGTTCATATTACCTATGAACAAACCTTCTTGGTTCGACTATCGATCATCATGTCCATATTACCTCTGATATCGGTTGTCATCTCAACTTAGCACCCGTACTTAACTCTAAGTACGCCAGTGGTGTTAGGTCCACCAAAAAATTGCCATGTTCACATTACCTCTGAGCAAATATATACCTCCATCCCTAAATGGAGTGTTCTCCCAACTGAGTTTGTCATGTTCATATTACCTCTGAACAAACTTTTTTGGTTTGACCATCGATTATCATGTCCATATTACCTCTGATATCGGTTGTCATCTCAACTTAGCACCCGTACTTAACTCTAAGTACGCCAGTGGTGTTAGGTCCACCAAAAACTGCCATTTCCATATTACCTCTGAGCAGATATATACCTCCATCCCTAAATAGAGTGTTCTCCCAACTGAGTTTGTCATGTTCATATTACCTCTGAACAAATCTTCTTGGTTTGATCATCGATTATCATGTCCATATTACCTCTAATATCGGTTGTCATCTCAACTTAGCACCCGTACTTAACTCTAAGTACGCCAGTGGTGTTAGGTCCACCAAAAACTGCCATGTCCATATTACCTCTGGCAGGGATTGTCTCAAACTTATTACTTGCACTCAACGTGCACAACAAGTAATAGGCCTACAATGGAAATGGAGAGTTCAGGTTCACATTACCTCTGAACTATTTTCATATTCCCCAGCAAAGAAAAAAGTCAGTTCACGTCCATATTACCTCTGAACTACGTCTCTCTGCTTTCCCCACAGAGTCATATTACCTCTATCGGGATTGGTCTCGAACTCATTACTGGCACTAGCGTGCGCATAAAAGTAATGGGTCCACTAAAAATTTCCCCAATGGAATGTCCTTATTAAACATATTCTATCATGTCCGTATGACCTCTGAATAGATATGTCCTGTTAAAGTTTACCGAAAGTATATCACGTCCATACTACCTCTGATATAACTTTCACCCAAACCTGTCATTTACATTCCGAAATGATGGGTCCACAAAGTCAGATGAAAATCCTCTTTATTATTCCCAAAAGAGAGCAAAATTACATTTGCAAAGCAAAAAGAAAAGTACATCACTAGGGGGAGCGGTCAAATCGCGAATCTGCTGCGCCAGTGCAGCCATTCTCGCATTCCTGGAGTCCAAAACGGTAGCTCGAGCTCGCTCCCACCTCGTCTCCTCATCATTCAAGCCAGATAAATCAGACAGAGCATTTGCAAGAGCGGCGTGCATGGCGCTCGCATGTGCCAAGTTCTGTTGAGCCTCTTCCATTTAGCTCTGTAACACATGAACACCTGCGGCTGAAGCGCGAGACCACTCCTTTGCTAAGGTGAGCTCAGCCTCCAACTTGCGGACCCTCGCTTCATTTCCCTCATGTTCAGCTTTGTTCTTGGCCAACTGGGGAACGACACACTCTAAGAGGGTATGCTCATCATTCATCTCCTTCTGCCGCATCTCCATGGACTTGCTCAGAGCTTCCAGCTCCCCCAGCCTTGCAGTCAAGGAGTCGTATTTAGCCTGGACCAGATCGTCAATGCTGTATTGGGATAGCTGCAAGTATTCGTTAATGGGTTGCTCCAAACCATTAACCACCTCCTCCAGGGTGTCAGCTAAACCAGTATCGCCGAAGTCCCTGATCGCCTCTAGCAAAAACCGAGAGGACTTCTTCAGACGCTCAAAGATTAGATTCTTCTCCAATACCATTGATATCAGCGTTTCCAAAGTGTTGTAGAAGATACTGGTATATTGCTCGGTCAGCGCAGCTAGACCCGAATGCACGCTGGGAGTGGCTGCAATGTTGTCAAACCTCGCTCCAGGGACGACCACAATCGATGTTGCCACGGCCGTCGCCTCAACAGGTGGCGCGACGAAAGATGAAGCGCCGACATCGGACGAAGTAACCAGCATACTCGAAGGAGGCATTGTCGCAACGACAGGCTCGTCCTCTTCTACAGGCGAGCCGGCACCCGAAGATGCTTCCTCTTCAAAATCAGCCACCTCCGTATCGCCGCCAGGACCTGACACAAAGCCAAAGGGCGCATCTACACTGCCCTCCCTGAAGGGGTCTTCCCCTAAAAAGAAGACAAGAGGAAGTTAATATCAACATAATGTTAATTTTCCTAAAGAAGAGGCATGAAAAGACGATATTTACCCATGGCCAATGGTGTATATGTCGCGTCTGCAGCCTGTGCAGCTAAATCATGTCTTAGTAATGCTAGGCAGGCTGTCATACCTAGAGAAGGGGGTGCACTAACAAACACTGGGAGATGCTCTTCCAGGTCTTCACCGAGGTCCACTTGAGGCTCATCGGCTGGAATCTCGCTAGCAGCGCTGACAGGCATGGCAGGGGTCTCTCCCGATGCTGATCCGAATAAAGGTATATGGAATCTTATAATCAGCCTCGGAGGCGACTTCGTTCCACTACCTGAGCAGTAAGCACGCTCAGAGGATTCACGGGCTGATCCTTGCCTTCCAAAACTTTCTCCGGCTGAGCAGTCCTGGCCCGGTGGAAAAAGAGGTAGGACATCCATTTACTGGTGTGAGCCAAATCTGAAGGCTCAACATAGAAGGCGGTGCAAGCGAGGTAGTGGCACATCAGCTCTTGGTACACTTCTACTGCCCGAGGGTCTGAATCCCCCAGCTCCCGGTTCGTGGGAACATACTCTTTATACGGAGTATCCCCTATTGGCAATCTCGAGATCTCTGCCATCTCATGGAGGGCCAATACCAACTCCCCCAGTGGAGTGGCGAAAGTCCCGGTGAGCAAAATATATCGCTCCATCAGTGCCAGAAACAGGTTAGGGTTAGGAGGTAACCCAACACTGGTGGCACTCATAACTGAAACAGGCCGATGTTCTCCAACTCGATCTGAAAATGCTTCAGGGCCCAATCAACTAAGCGAGCCCATCGAAGATTTGTTGGGGTCATCCACCATTGCACCGAGGATTCACCTTGGGGTATATTCCTCCGCGCCCCATAAAATCATTGCAGAAGGTCGGCAATTGCACCGGCTGAAGCACCAAGCTATCTTCACTCGGGACACTGCCCGGGTACAGTCCCCTGAACGACGTTACAGGACCAGAAGGGCGGCTGACAAATAGGACAGATCCTTTCTGGTAGAAGATCTTCCTCGGCCTACCGTGAAGATCGGGAGTCAGCGTCTACGACATCCTCCTGGGATGTGTAGCATGGAAGAATGCCGAGATGGGATAATCTCTCGGCATCTTGGGCAGATTCAAGACCAAGCCCCCGGCAGGGAAGACCCAGAGTTCTTTCTTGGGCTTTGTTTGGGACTGCTTATCAATCATGTCCCCGAAGAGAAAAGTCGACTTTATATATTGGTCCCCGTCTACGTACATCAGGGGCTCTCCATTAATCATGTTCAACAGCGTTCGCTCGCCCTGAGCTGATATCAAAATTTCCCTTCCTTCGGGATACTGGGGCCCAGAGATAGGAAATGTCACATGGGACAGATCCTCCAGATAGTTGGAGTGCAGCAGCCCGGCAGCAGAATCCATCACCTCGGCTAGCGGAGACTCATGCAAGTTAACTGCAAGGGTGCAAGAAAAACACGTCAGTTTCTATACTAGACACTACAGTCTTACAGCATATGCCAAGAGCCAACAGTCTGTGCTTTACGCCAAGACTGTAAAAACTTGATCATTTACGCTGGACTCCATATTCAAAAGCGTAAAATTCAGGTTGGCAGTATGCAGTCTATGCTCTACGCCAGACTGACAAAATTTGAGCTTACGCCAGGATTTTCATCCACGAGCGTACGACTCAAATTTTGTAGTATACACCAAGTTCTCGACGGTCAAAGCTTTTACGCTCAACTGCAAAAATCTGGAGTTTTTATGCTGGCACATTAGAAATGTGGGCGTAAAAGATGAAACGTCTCCGTGCATCATCTTCCTCGAAGAAGCTATCAGCACAGAAGACGACCTAGCGCGGTCACGTTCAACGTGTGCGAAGGATTTTTTAAGTCGTTCTCTTCATCCCCGAAACTCTACCTTCAATCTCGGGTGCACTACTCGTCGTCGGGATGCTTCGCTCAGAAGGAAGCTGCCCTGCCCGACAGAAGTTGCTCTCGCTTGAACAGAAGAACGAGAAGAAGAATCGACCTTCTTTCCCTTAGAGGAGGAGGTTTGCTTCGAGGCCATTACTGAAAACATTGAAGACTCGGAGAAGAAACGAAGAAGAACTCGAACGGTCGAAGGCTTTCTTTCGCAGAAGACGGATGAAAAGTTTTTTTCTCAGAAACTTAGGGGTATATATAGAGTTCGGATGGACTCCTCGAAACCCTAACCAAATCAGACAATTAATATTCGGTTGTGATTGGGGACTACGTCAGCCTATTGTTCTTGAAAGACGGACAGTCAGCGAATTAGAAAAGTTTTCGCGCGAAGCAGATTCTTGGTTCCTACGCTAAGGAGCTTTCTACGCTCGACAGCTACAGATTTACGGTTTTATGCTCACAGACTACAAGTCTCTGGTTTTACGCCCGGATGCCTTTGTGCTCGGTAAGCTTTTATGCTCGAGAGGCTACAAACCTATAACTTCACGTTCAGCAGCTACAAATCTATGGTCTCACGCTCGATGGCGTTTAGTTTACGCTCAGAAGCAACAAATCCACGACTTCATGCTCAGGAACTACAAGTCCATGATTTTACGCTCGATGGTGTTTAGTTCACGCTCACGAGGCTACGAACTTATGATCTTATGCTATGACTCTCCGTATATCTGAAAGATGCGCAGGCCAGAGTACGCGTACATCCGAACGGTTCTCAAAGCGGTCAATTGCAAGAGTTCACACAGAAGATATTGTTTCGAGTTACGAAGAACGGTTCATGCTTCATTCAAAGCGTTTCAAATTACGAGGAATTTGAAAGCTTTGAAGGGGGTCTTGTAGAAGCATGAAAAATATGCTGGATTGCTCTACGTAGCACGGTGATGCAGGGCAGCGTAAACAGGGAACCTCAGAGCCATCAAGCGTGCAACGGAGCTTTTCCACTAAGCACAGCGCAAAATATGAACTCAAGGGACCATCCGCGTAAGTGCAGTATGTCCAGGCCGCTTCAGCGTAAGGAGGGTGCTACATCGCCTCTATGGCGTAAAACTCCTCCGCTTTCAATGCAGCATTAAAGCGTACGAGGAACGCTTCGTGTTCCCCGAAATAAACCTGTCAAATCACGCAGTGAACCTGACATCGACTCCTGACAAAAAATACTGCACGGCTACCCAGACGACAGCTAGAATAATGACAGACCACTCGGGACACGCCTCTGCAATTAATGCACAGGATGATGGCGGATCTCTGTATTTAATGCGAGAGATTTGATTATATCTCCAAGAGCCATAATTTCGGCTGAGACATCCACATCATCACTCTGGCACGTTACGCAGCGACTTCTACGCCCATTCAGCCTCTGTGCCCGCTCGGCTTCTACGCCTCTTCAGCTTCTATGCTCACTCGGCTTCTATGCCCATTCGGCCTCCTGTGCCTACTCGGCTTCTATGCCATCAGATTTTGTAAGCCCCCTGATTTTCAGTAATTATTAATTTGGATTTTTCTGGAATTTTTAGGAATTTTCTGATGATTAAAACCTATGTGTTTGGTAATTAAATTATTTTTAAATATGGTTAATTCATATTAAATTATTTTTAAATATTATGGAAAACCGGACACAGGGTAATTTTTTGCAGATTTATTGGACTCCAAAAACCCGTTTAAAGCCCTAAAAACTATTTTGTAATTAAACCCTAATTAAACCGGGTTTATTTTAAATAAACCAAACCAGACCGGGTTCAATTGAACCAACCCAAACTCGCCTTAGCGGGTCGGATCCGGGTCTAACCCGCGACCCGAAACCCGACCCGACCCGCATTCAATTTTTATTGGATCGGGCCGGATCCGCCTGACCCGACCCGTCACCGACCCATACCCGAAATCCTAAACTAAACCCTAATCCTAATTCTACCCGAATCCCTGTTCCGGCCGACGCCAATAAAGCCCCCTCTGCCCGTGGCCGAAACCCTAACCAGCCCTAGCCGCCATCCCCCTCTCGCTCTCCGCCTCCCGCAGCAACCCGCAGAGCCGCCCTCGGCCAGCCTAGCCCACTCGACCCGACCACCGCCCTAACCCCCTCCCCTTCGTTCTCACAGCTCGAATCCCCTGTCGACCACCTCGCCGCGACGCCGCCACCGCCTCTCACCCAGCTCCGCCGGCGTCGCCGCAGCCCCGAGCCCCGGCCTCCTTCCTCCTCCTTCCTCCCCCGACCCAGCAAGGCCCCGCAGCCCCCTCCGGCCCGCTGCCCAGCCGCCGGCCGCCTGTGCCGCCTCCCAGCGCACCGCCGTACCTCCCTCGACCACCTCCGCTCCCCCGGCCTCCCTCCGGCCAGCCCCGAGCCGCCGCCTCCGGCCAACAGGAGCAAAACCCTAACCCTAGGGTGAACCGACCCGGACACTTCGCGTCGACACGGACACGGAGAAATTCGGTTTCCGGAGCCCTGTTCAGGTAACGTTTCCTCTTACCTCGTGATTCCGTTTTCAATTTTGTCTATTACATCGCGAACCCTGCGTGACCCTCTCGGTGCCCGTGCAACCCGCTCGGTGCATCGCGTCCTGTGGCGATCGCGAACCACGATCCAAAAATAGAAAAAATAATGCCCCGTTTCACCCCGAAACTGAGTACGCCCCACCAAACGGGATGACTTGGTCGCGCACGGTCTTTACCGAAACGTGTGCGCCGTCGATACGGACATGTGGGATTTCGCAGAAGTTGATTTGGATGTGCGTGCACACCGGAATCAACGCGTATCCGCTGACGACGTCCCGTATCCGTCCTTTCTAGATCTTGCTGTAACTTAGTGTACACATGTCAGATCGAGACGAAACTTATGCCATTAGACTCGTAGCAATACGCTGGTCCTGTGACCCAAGTTTGGTTCGATTCTGAGAACGTTGATAAAATCGCGTATCGTGGGCCCCACCGGCTCCACTTGACGGGCGATTTTGTGATCGGCTCATCGGAATTCAATTCTGGAAGTTTCGTTGGGTTCGTATCGTCGTTCCTGACTTGTTGACACTAAGTTGGACGAATTTGGAGACCTTTGATCCTGACACGTTTTTCGGTGCAAAGTGGCCCACATGTGGACCCCGCTTTGACCCGAAAATGTCATTTTTGTCCTTGTGCCCAAATTGGACTCAAGGACAGGCATTTTTAGCTATTTGATATTTTTTGAATCTAATGGTGATTTTTATTTCAGCAACCGGAGTAGTACCTGCAGATCACACTGAGACTAGAGCTACAGTTGGAGTCAGGACCCCAGGCAAGTATACCTTGCCAAACTCTGCAGTATTGTTACATATTTTTCTTGCTTCATTATATTGTTGTGCATGCTTAACCTAGGACCGTGTGACTTACTTAGCGTCCGATTATTAGTCGGGTGCCAACACCATATGCGGTATTGTGTATTGTCATCTAGAGATGGACATTCATGACACTTTACATTCTCGTACTTGTCTTATCAAGTACATCATGACCCAGGACACTTGACACTATTTATGAGATAGAATCTTCCTGAGATATTCATAGGGATTCTGTGTAGGATACAGGATTGACATAGACATTATATTCTTAGATATTATATGACTTGTTGCATTAGATATGATCCCGCTTGACATGGACATGAGACGTTATGGTCATGATATGCGTGGTTACATTGGGTGGGGAGAGACACATAGGCTACAGGCTGATCATATATATATAAAACCCCTATTATTGAGAGGCACAAGACTCTAAAGCCCGAGTTTGGCCCACTACCGGTTATTACCGCTACCGGCTCCCCGACACAGAGCTTGTAGTGGCTTCGGCCTGAGCACTAGTGATGCTCTCACTTGTATTTCACATAGATGGTTACATACTTACCCTATTTATTTCATTTACTATTTGCACTGCACTATTTGGCTTGAGTTATTTTGTACCTTGCTATGTCCCCTAAGGACCTGGATCCGGATTCTGTCCCCAGGATTTGTAGAGGAGATCCACACAGAGTTATACAGTACAGGAGCATTAGCAGGAGCAGAAGCAGGAGCCTACATTGGAGCAAAACCAGGATCTGAGGACAAGATCGTACCAGAGGACTTCTCCTGAGTATTGTCTTGAGATACTTATTTATTTCTGTTCTAGTTATTTTATTTCATCTCCAGTCTATTGCATTGATGTATCAGACTTGTTCTCGGATTGTTCTCCGAGACACTTTTATTGAGATTTGTCAGTTTATTTTATTTGCTTTATTCTGGCATCGGATCTGTGATTATCTGTTGTGGATGAGATTAGTATAGACTGTGACTTGTATTATTGGACCTACTTATTGTTGTATTACAGCTTAAGCATGCCCTGATGGATCCATTAAATTGGGTTTGTCCATCGGTGTGTGCTGCTGGCCATTGCCACGCGTCCAGTCCCTCGATATTTTAGGATTGGGGCGTGACATGGTTTTTGTGGTGGCCCATGCAGGTCTACGACTAAATTGTTCGGTTTCAACTTAGGGACCGAGCAAGCCTGCAATAAGAATAGGATAAGTTTTTAGGATCCCATCCACTTGCTTGAAACGTTCTTGATATCTATATCAAATTCAAATTAATTTCTTGACTCGTATCCTGCCTTGATTCCTGAGCGCCTCTTATAGTTTATTTTGATGCAGAGCAATGGATTCACAAGCACGCGACGAGACTCATCCAGAAACACCACAAGGTGCTGTGATAACCAATGGAGATGAAGTGACACCAGTTAGTGAAGGTCCATCATCACAGCAAGCAAGTCAGCATGCCTCGAGAATCCAGGAAGATGACGTTCCACGATCGACGCAGTTGGCTCCACCGATGCCTACCGTTCCACAAGGGCAGGCTATGGACGAACAACAATTGTTTCGAATGTTCTACGCGATGATGCAAGCCCATCAGAAGGTTCATGAAGAAGCTCAGCAAACCCAAGCGGAGAAGTTCATCGACAGATTTAGCTCTGAGCTACGGAAGACAATCAGCTCCATTGCAACGGACGTTCTTACTACGGCACAGGCCATGGAGTGCAACACCAGGATAGAGCCCATCCAGAAGCGGCCGTATGCATCAGCACCGGACCAAGCACAACAGAAAAAAGCTGCAAAGCGACCACAGATAAATCCACCGCCGAGAGCAGCACCCAGAGCCTCATTCCTTCCTACTTGTTACTATTGTGGCAAGATAGGCCATATTGAAAAAGAATGCAGACGCAAGTTAGGATTATGCTTGATTTACGGAACCAGTCAACACTTTGCTAAGGACTGTTCTCAGCATCGAGAGAAAGCATTGATGATTCATCAACCAGCCACATCAGCACCAGCCGGAGCACCACAGGAAGAAAGTGCAAAGAAGTCTCACCTGCACCAGCCACTAGAAGCATCACCGCAAGTACTGCCTATCTGTCAATATTGTCGCAAGCGAGGCCATATAGAGAACGAGTGCAGACGCAAAAGGAAATTATGCTTAGCTTGCGGATCCAGTCAACATATTTTAAAGGAATGCCCCGAACATCGAGAAAGAGCGCTAATGTCACCAGCACCGAGGCCAACCTCTCCAGCATTGGAAGCACCGCAAACGAGAGTTGAAGGAATCAGACCACCAGCCCCAGGAGGGAATCAGCCAAGGCCACCCTTGGCGCCACAAGCAACACTCTTCCAACAAGCTCAACAGCAGTAGAGGAATCAACTGCAAGGACGCGAACAAGCTCCAGCGATGACTTTAGAAGACGTACAGACCCATGGAGTAGCTGATGCGTGTAATTTTTCGTAGTTATCTGTTTATCGATTTGTTTTATCTTGTGCCTATTGGTTCGTAACCTCAGCCTTAACCTATGTAATTTTGAACTTGCTTATAATTGATAACTGTAGAGTTTATAGAGTCTTTTGTTATTGTGCTTATTTTGTGTTATTTTGAGAACTTGAATTAAGTTGTACCTCCTTTCATCATCATCTAGCGTACTTATAATTATTGTACTACCTTGACTTATGTTGCTAATATAGCCTAATTTTGCAAGCTTATCCTTTTATCGAGCTTGTTCATGACATATGTATTATTGGGTCGACACACTAGTACAATTGTCTATTCAGAATCAGTGTACTACGGTCCGATCAACGTTAGTGCATTTTGGCTCGCTCTTCGTACGACTACTTTACGTGGATTGAGATATATAGTTGACTAGTATACTTGCCCTCTAGATATGTCTGAGCATATCGTATCAGTTACATAACTGTACTAATACGAGCATGCGAACAAAGGATTACCAGAATAGGATTTCAATCCATAATTGTCTTGACAAATCCTATTTGAATTCGTTAAACGCCTTAATCCTGATACTTCCATTCTATTACCTCACCCTTGAACTCTTTATTATTGATCTTCGTCTTCCCTTATTTCGGAAAGACGAAACCTCGCGCTTGGTATAAGTTGGGGCATAGCTTTATTAGATGTATAGCCTTAGATGATAGATGGATAAATTCTAAGTTGGGTAGAGACCGCAATATTCACTTGAGAGGAATCCTTTAGACTGTAATCAAGTGAGATTGGATAGAAAGAACCCTACCATATTTTAATTTCAAGGACAAAATTTTTATAAGTTGGGTAGATTGTAAGCCCCCTGATTTTCAGTAATTATTAATTTGGATTTTTCTAAAATTTTCAAGAATTTTTTGATGATTAAAACCTAGGTGTTTGGTAATTAAATAATTTTTAAATGCGGTTAACTTATATTAAAATATTATAAAAATAATATTTTATGGTGTAAAATGGAAAACCGAATACAGGGTAATTTTCTGCGGATTTATTGGACTCCGAAAACCCGTTTAAAACCATAAAAACTATTTTGTAATTAAACCCTAATTAAACCGAGTTTATTTTAAATAAACCAAACCAGACCGGGTTCAATTGAACCAACCCAAACCCGCCTTAGCGGGTCGGATCCGGGTCTAACCCGCGACCCGAAACCCGACCCGACCCGCATTCAATTTTTATTGGATCGGGCCAGATCCGCCTGACCCGACCCGACCCGTCACCAACCCATACCCGAAATCCTAAACTAAACCCTAATCCTAATTCTACCCGAATCCCTATTCCGACCGGCGCCTATAAAGCCCCCTCCGCCCGCGGCCGAAACCCTAACCAGCCCTAGCCGTCGTCCCCCTCTCGCTCTCCGCCTCCCGCAGCAACCCGCAGAGCCGCCCTCGGCCAGCCCAGCCCGCTCGACCCGACCACCGTCCTAACCCCCTCCCCTTCGTTCTCACAGCTCGAATCCCTCGCCGACCACCTCGCTGCGACGCTGCCACCGCCCCCCGCCCAGCTCCGCCGGCGATGCCGCAGCCCCGAGCCCCCGGCCTCCTTCCTTCTCCTTCCTCCCCCGACCCAGCAAGGCCCCGCAGCCCCCTCCGGCCCGCTGCCCAGCCGCCGGCCGCCTGCGCCGCCTCCCAGCGCGCCGCCGCACCGCCCTCGACCACCTCCGCTCCCCCGGCCTCCCTCCGGCCAGCCATGAGCCGCCGTCTCCGGCCAACAGGAGCTAAACCCTAACCCTAGGGTGAACCGACCCGGACACTTCGGGTCGACATGGACACGGAGAAATTCGGTTTCTGGAGCCCTGTTCAGGTAACGTTTTCTCTCACCTCGTGATTTTGTTTTCAATTCTGTCTGTTGCATCGCGAACCTTGTGTGACCCTCTCGGTGCCCGTGCAACCCGCTCGGTGCATCGCGTCCTGTGGCGATCGCGAACCGCGATCCAAAAACAGAAAAAACAAAGCCCCGTTTCACCCCGGAACTGAGTGTGCCCCGCCAAACGGGACAACTTGGTCATGCGCGGTCTTTACCGAAATGTGTGCGCCGTCGATACGGACGTGTGGGATTTCGCAGAAGTTGATTTGGATGTGCGTGCACACCGGAATCAACGCGTATCCGCCGACGACGTCCCGTATCCGTCATTTCTGGATCTTGCTGTAACTTAGTGTACACACGTCGGATCAAGACGAAACTTGTACCATCGGACTCGTAGCAATATGCTGGTCCTGTGACCCAAGTTTGGTTCGATTCTGAGAACGTTGATAAAATCGCGTATCGTGGGCCCCACCGGCTCCACTTGACGGGCGATTTTGTGATCGGCTCATCAAAATCCAATTCTGGAAGTTCTGTTGGGTTCGTATCGTCGTTCCTGACTTGTTGACACTAAGTTGGACAAATTTGGAGACCTTTGACCATGACACATTTTTTGGTGCAAAGTGGCCCACATATGGACCCCGCTTTGACCCGGAAATGTCATTTTTGTCCTTGTGTCCAAATTGGACTCAAGGACAAGCATTTTTAGCTATTTGATATTTTTTGAATCTAATGGTGATTTTTATTTCAGCAACCGGAGTAGTACCTGCAGATCACACTGAGACCAGAGCTACAATTGGAGTCAGGACCCCAGGCAAGTGTACCTTGCCAAACTCTGCAGTATTGTTACATATTTTCCTTGCTTTATTATATTGTTGTGCATGCTTAACCTAGGACCGTACACGGTGTTGTGTATTGTCATCTAGAGATGGACATTCGTGACACTTTACATTCTCGTACTTGTCTTATCAAGTACATCATGACCCAGGACACTTGATACTATTCATGAGACAGAATCTTCCTGAGATATTCATGGTAATTCTGTGTAGGATACATGATTGACATAGATATTATATTCTTAGATATTATATGACTTGTTGCATTAGATATGATTCCGCTTGACATGGACATGAGACGTTATGGTCATGATATGCGTGGTTACATTGGGTGGGGAGAGACACACAGGCTACAGGCTGATCATATATATATAAAACCTCTATTATTGAGAGGCACAAGACTCTGAAGCCCGAGCTTGGCCCACTACCGGTTATTACCGCTACCGGCTCCCCGATACAGAGCTTGTAGTGGCTTCGGCCTGAGCACTAGTGATGCTCTCACTTGCATTTCACATAGATGGTTACATACTTACCCTGTTTATTTTATTTACTATTTGTACTGCACTATTTGGCTTGAGTTATTTTGTACCTTGCTATGTCCCCTGAGGACCTGGATCTGGATTCTGTCCCCAGGATTTGTAGAGGAGATCCACACAAAGTTATACAGTACAGGAGCATTAGCAGGAGCCTACATTGGAGCAGAACCAGGATCTGAGGACGAGATCGTACCAGAGGACTTCTCCTGAGTATTGTCTTGTGATACTCATTTATTTCTGTTCTAGTTATTTTATTTCATCTCCAGTCTATTGCATTGATGTATCAGACTTGTTCTCGGATTATTCTCCGAGACTTTTATTGAGATTTGTCAGTTTATTTTATTTGCTTTATTCTGGCATCGGATCTGTGATTATCTCCAGTCTTATTGTTGTATTACAACTTAAGCATGCCCTGATGGATCCATTAAATTGGGTTTGTCCATCAGTGTGTTCTGCTGGCCATTGCCACACGTCCAGTCCCTCGGTATTTTGGGATTGGGGCGTAACAGGTTTCTATGCCTACCTGGCTTCTATGCCTACTTGGCGTCTACGCCATGGTGACAGACATTGGCTTCTACGCCAACCTCTTCTACATGAGGGATACCTACCTACGTGGCTTCTACACCGTGATCTTCGCAGCAGTTATACGCATTTTGTCCCTTAGATGGACACACGTCACACGCTCATTTAAAAGATCATCTATACACGGGCAACGGTTATTTTAACCATCGTGTAAAAGGGTGCTGTACTTTCCACTCCTCGGTTTCTACACCAACTGAGTGGTCACTGTCACTAAAACTCTATAAATAGAGACCTCTATCAACAGAGGAAAAGGTCGAAAAAACAGAAGGTCAAACTTTCGAAAAGATCGAACCAAAGGTCGAATTTTGGAGAGGTCGAAGAGTCCTTGAGAGAGAAGAATCCAGAGCTCAGGCGAGGAGTAGCGATCAACGACTTTGGCATCGTGCATCCACTCTCCTCAGCAACCTCCGAAGCTGCTCCCCGTCTTCTACGGCACTTCTTCACCATCGTGTGGTCCAAGGGCTAAAGTGATCGACTGCAGATCAGACACCTATAGCAATATTTATCCAGATTTAAAAATTGTACTCCCACATCCTAGTATAGGATTAGTTGTACAAGCTTGTTTGTAAACCAAAGAAACGAGTTTCGTATAAACCCTCGTCTTATATACAATCTTTCGTTTATCACCATAAACAGAGCCAAATTAGCTTCATGGATTGAATATCACTCATAAATTCACATTGCTATGCTTCGTTTTTGTCGCACAAATTTTGTGACATAAAATCTAGATACTGACAATTTTGTACTTTGTCGTTGCGTACGATTTTAATGCATAATATCAACCCTTTTAATCTAACAACCTTCACATCCATGAGCCTAAATAGACCCAACATGTTCATATTAAGGGTGTCCTATTCATTTAAATCCATACATGCTTCATAAAATTCACAAGGTTCAAATCCTAGTTTAAATATCCAGTTTTTCATTTTAGAAAACCTCATCTTGCATATCTTTTGTGCAGTTTATTTAAATTAAGTTAATTAATTATATAATAGGCCAAGGATCATTAGAGGCCTAACAAACCCTCATGAAACCTTAAACACAGGTCGCTTTTGGGACCAGCACAACTCCAAACAAATAACACCCAAATGCCCAACCAACAAGTATATATAAACATGCAACCCTCTCCTCTACCTAGACATAGCCACTTATCTTCTCTTATGAATGACCACAACAACATCCCTCTCCCTTTTTAACATCTCCTCTCCCTTCTCCACACTTTCATGCACCCCCATGAGTACCCCAAGGCTGACCCCAAGGCCAATCCTTCACCTAAATACCCCCATATTAGGTCGGCTGCTAATGCTACTTATTGCTGCAGTAAAAAGCCACCAAAACCCCTCCAAAATCATATTTTCTTTATTTATTTGAATTTTTCTATCACCCCGTCAAGTGGCACGAAGTTTGGAGTCAGTATGGTACTATGTTTGGCCGTAGTGGCGAAGAAGGTCCCTGCCGAAATCGTGTACGCGTAAGTTTTCCATCTTCAAATCTCCTTCCTACTTTTCATGAAATAAAACTCATGTAGAACCATTTTAATGTTAGGTAGTGATTAGAAATATTTCAATGCATGCAAAACCATATTTTATGTACAAAACTACCCCTAGTTGTTCAACAATTTAGACACGGACACAGTGCATCAATACTAGTTGTAGTACTTTGAAGGTTGCCATACTTTGACTATATAAATAAATTATAAAATTTAATATTATAATTACAGAATATTTAATGTTTTATTTATTATTTATTAATTTTTTGATGCAAATAGGGTAGTTGCATGCATAAACTACGTAGCATAGTTGCTAGGAATCACTAGTTATCGCTCGTAGAGACTTTTTGCATGCAATGATATTGGGTTGGTTATTTTCATATATTTATAAATAATTTTATAATTAATATTTTTAATAATTAATAATTTAAAAATGGTTTTGAAAATATTTAATGACTAGTAATATTCTTGTGTGTAGCTATTTGCATGTGCAACCAATGTAGAATTAATAACTAGATAAGAACCTAATTTAACTAGAAAATTAGAGTCTAATTAATGTAATGATTAATTTGTAGGTGTTCGAGACATTTCTGTGGAAGCTCCGGACCGGACTTGTTGCGCTCGCAGTTTGGCTCGGAAGGCAAGTACACCTTGCTTAATTGTATTGTTCAGTTACATTATGCCTAGTTGTTATTTGTTAATTGTGTGCACGCATCTTAGAGTAGTAGACTTACCTAGTATATTATAAAAATATGTGGTATCTTCTGACCTGACACTTGTTCAACACGTTCACTATGTGAGAGAGAGTGCATGGACTAGCGTGTTGACTGGCTATTGATACGTGAGTTCGTATTTTGTGTTAGTAGTTGATGTTATTTTACTTTCTAGATTTTTATTGACGTCGTTGCATTATGCATGCACCGGATATACGGTTCAGATAGTACATTAGAAGAGGAGAATCTACTAGTGAGCGTATGGAATTTATGTTTCTTACTGTGTAAATGGTATAAATGGTGTACCCCAGATTTCTATTGAACGCCTGGTGGGATGACTGGTTCTTATATTTCTCCTCCCTCATGCGCCACTAGAGATGTCTCAAGTATATATCACATAGATGATTTAGTTACCCTATTTATTGTTTACTGCTTTACTTTTATGCATGTCGATTTCTTGTGTACTTATTATGTTCCTTTGAGGACCTGATACCTTTTTCAGATCCAGATGAGCACTTGTACCCTACGAATTATGGAGTTGGAGATTTTGCTGACGAGGACCTTGAGGTGGAGCCACATGAGTTTTCCTGAGCGTTATGGATGATAGCTGCTTAGTTTCTTGGGTGTCCTTATCTAGTTAGCTAGCACCTACTATTTCATTATTGTCTAGATGTATTTTCTTTCAGTATTCTTTCATACTTATATTTTATGGATTGTTCTCCACTAGACTTTATTTTTTAGTAGATTCTAAGACTTTATCTATTCATTCAGTTTTCTATTCGGGGATATTTTTGGATGATACTAGATTATTACCTGCCTATGATATGGTGACTTAGTTATATTCTACAGCATACTACGACTGGTTAGGTCCATTAAATTAGGTTTTTGTACTTGTTCGTACAGTCGACATGTGTATGTATACCTAGCCCTACGTATTTTGAGACTGGGGCATGACATATTTTTAGTGGTGGCCCATACAGGTCGAGAGCATATTATTTCGGTTACGTCACTTTATCGAGCAAGCCTACAACTAGGATTAGAATATAGAATCTTATCCACTTATTTGACTAACTTTCTTGATTTTGTTCCAAATTCTTTGAACTTGACTACCTTTCTTGGCCTTCAGAATTGTATTCTATTATTTTTTTTTGACGTCACTATAACCATTTCCTCACCTCTCCCTATTTTAGAGGGATAAATGTACACCTCTAATAGTTCCTTGAGTATAGGCTTCTTCAAGAATATGTGAATCCTTGTTGTTAGGTTTAGGAGATAATTATGATAGCATACCTACTAAAAAATAAACTAAAAAATTGACTGCTCTCAAAAGTTTAGTATACCTAAATAAGCCCTAACATCCAGTATCTGTAAGTTGATTGACCATTATCCCTTGTTATATTTAGGTATGACTTGAGCGTAGTATAAACCACTAAGGTTAGTTAAAAATTTGACCATATTATTTGATCCTAGTATTGAGAAAAAAATAAAAATTTATTATTGGATATTAGGACTAAAATAAACTTCATAGTGAGATAATATATATGAATTATAAATTTAGATTCTTGTCTTGGTATTAGCAGAGCAGTATCTTAAGAAACCAAGAGAAATGAACCAATACCTTAGTATGAGCAAGGATACCCTATCTCCAGCCTAGTAGATCTCCTAGAATCTATGATCATCGCTGATTCATATTTGAGTATTACTAAGTCACCAACAGTGCCATATCATCCAAACTTGGGTAACTATCTTTTCTTTATTATAACTTCCTTGACGTTACTTTAAACATCTAACCATTGCAAGGATTTGACTCTATTTTCAAATCGTGCCAACCTTGGAGACTATCATATCCTCACGAATATCATCTCCTCTTAGAAAATATGTTATCATCCAACTATGTATATGCTTTCCCATCTTAAGTTAACCATCCACTAATTATAGATCAATTTTTATAGCTCTTTAAATAATTAAACATAATAAATTATTAGAACTTTTTTTTCCTTGATAATACCCTGAACACGGAGACAAGCATATCACCTTCTCTTAGGACACCATGATATCCACTTACGTTACTTATCCCTTCTATCAATCATAGATCCCTTGTCATTCTCTCTAATCGTTTGCACCTAGAAAATAATTAAAATCCTTCCTTGATCATACCACAACCTCAATAACTTGCATACCATCTCCTTTTAACAAACCATGTTATCATCAGGGGCCTTATTTACTTTTACATCTTGTTTTCTCATAACCTTAACTTTGATTTTCGTTATTTTGTGCGATGACTAAAATTTTTCTTCATCTTTCAAATCGGCCACCTTACCCTTCAAATTTTAGGCCAAGTAATTTCTTTTATGATAGGATTATAGTTTGATGGGATTATGGTTTGATTAATCTTTAATTTTGATTTTGTTGATAATAGTTAGAACTTAATAGGTTGAGTTGTTCATTTAGGATAGAATATAATTTTGTAATTATTCTTTAGTTCCAAATCATATAACCTTCATCAATATATCTCAATATATATTATATTCTCCCTCACGTTGCGAGCCAACAACTTGTTCATTCTCAATATTAACACATTTTGTTCTATAAGCACGAATTATAAGTAAGAGTTAAGGATGACCATCACCTTAGCAAGTTTTATAATGCACTAAGATACCCTAATAGTACCAAGATCTTTTCCTTATATACCTTAATAAGAGTTTTTACTCAATTTATAAGAACAAGGCTATTTTGTAGAATCTACATAAAGCAATTATAATACAAGTTGAATCTTTGTAAGTTGGACAGCGTGTCCTAGAATTCTATAGTTATTAAGCTACACTAATAAGGTATAATTGAACGACACCAAAATATATGCTAGCATAAGAAGATGGTGTTTGTCAAGACTGCAGAATCCTAGCGGCCTGAACCCTAATTGGTCAACCATAGACTTAGACAAGAAGTTAGTATGACAACTATGGAGACACAAACACCGGACGAGTATTAGATTCTTGATGGATTTAAACTATTTGTACTTTCATCATCATAATCTCACGTACTTATATTTTGGACTATCATGACTTATGCCGCTATTATAGCCTAATTTTGCAAGCTTATTCTTTTATCGAGTTCATGATATATGTTTTATTGGGGACGCCCACTAATATATTGTCTAATTAGAATTGATGTATTATAGTCGAATCAACCTTAGTGAACTTGGTTCGCTCTTCGTATGACTATTTTACGTGGATTGAGATATAGTTTTCTTAGCTTATTAGACAAATATACTTGTCCTCTAGACAGGTCAGAGCATATCGTATTGGTTATATAACTATACTAATACGAGCCAGCGAATAGGAATATCCCAAGATAGGAACTCAATCCACAACTTATTTAACAATTTTCTTATTGAATTCGATTATCTCCCTTGGCCTTCGCAATTGTAATCGTTTATTTTACTTGACATCACTATCAATATTTCTCGTCTCCCCTTATTTTGGAGAGATGAACACCCATGTTTGGTATTAGTTGCTTTTTATATTTTTAATATACTCTAGCTACATAGTTGGATTGAACGTTTTCAAGAATAACTGATATTAGAGAAACTTATGAAAATTCTTTTAGAAGATAAAAAATCTTGTGAAAACTTAAAGTTTTTATATAGTATCTTGTTCTAAGGTGGGTAGAAGTTGTACAAAATTATAAATGTCAAATTATAGTAAAAAAAATTTATATTGTAGGTGAAACTCTTAAATGCTGGTTAAGAAGGCAATTAAGAATAATATGATGGAGAGATTTGAGTGCTTTTGCCCTTAATTTTTTTTGAAGAAAATTTAGAATTTTTTTGAGATTATGTGAAGAAAAAAAACTTAAAGATACAGATTTGACTGTGAGGATAAGCGTATGGGGATTAAATTTAAATTTGTATAGGATAGATTTAGAAGAAAAAAAATTAATTTGAGGATTCTAGTTAAAGTTTGAATTTTAAGAAATAAATTATAAATTTATATTTTGAGAGTGGAAATTTAGTTTAAAATTCGAAGACTACCAAGTTCAAAAAAAATTAAATTTCAGAATAAGATTAGATTGAATGAGGTTTGCTTATTTAAATTTTTGAGGAGATGATAATAGATCAAATTTAGATTTAAATTTAGTTATTTGAATTTTAAGGCGATTATGATGTATTGAATTTAAACTTAAATTTAAAATATTTGATGAATTAATTTTTTTTTAATTTAGATTTCTAGGGTAAACATGAATTTAAATAAAGAGTTGAGAATTTAAGACTATGATATGCTTGGAATTATGTTTAAATTTAAAGGAGATTATGATGTTTGATTTAAATTTAGATTTGAAGTAGCTTAAAATATTTAAACTTTTTAAGATTTAAAATTTGCAAATTTTGATACGATTTGACTTGAAATTTAAATTTAAGGATTTTAATAAAATTTACACGAGTAGAATAATAATAATTTTAAAAGTGAGAATTTGTCACGACCCGCACCCGAAAAATCGGGCATGAGTCGTGGGTACGTCCAGCCTACGCCGCAGAATCGGCGGTAGAACGCTGTCTAGGTCCGTTCTAGGTCACAACTATATATATCTCACAATAACCTGTCAAGATAACCTCTCCAAAAGGAGGGCAACAACACAATATATATAAACTCAATCATAATAACTAGGGGAAGAGTAAAAGCACGATAAGATATCAACAAAAAAAATAAAGAACCAAGGAGAGCAAGTACAAATCCAAAATATACAGTCCAAGTCTAAGAGTCTACAATATCTCACAGTAGCAAAATAATAAATAGTACAGTCATCCCAAACACCAACTGGGAACAACCCAGTGAAACTCACCTAGCTATACTAGGGTGCTAGCGGCGTCTCCTCAGCTGGGACGGGCTCCTCCACAATCTCAGGGTCGCAACACTCGTCGACACCTGGCCCGTAGTAGGTCGGGCAAAAATTCTCAGGATTCTC